>CM061067.1:123221654-123241831 GCA_030762895.1 Sophora flavescens
TATATATCCGAATCGAATCGGTTACTCCATTGCGTCGCTACAAAATAACCGATTCACATCAACAAATATAACCGACTCACAACAACATATATGAAAAATTTAGAGAAATTTTATCATTAACACAAGCGAAATGACCATATAGCAAATATGAACAATTTAGTGTGACCGACCAACCGGTTTTATCCCAACCGTCCAATATAAAATATGGTAAAATATAAGAATCTAACTATGGAAAAAGGTGGTTCTATGGTGAACCACCTATCTACTCATCCACCCTAGACGCCACCATTTTTTAAAGGTATTCCAACGTCCTTATTAGGGATGGCAATTTGTACCCTACTCATTGGGTACCCGCAAAAATTACCCACGATGGGTAGGATAATTATTCGCATAATGGGTAAGGGTACGGGTAATTACCCATAAATTTGAACGGGTATGGATACGGGTGCATGTACTATGGTATCCACCTCGCCCTGCACCGCACCCGCACATATGTATATGTATATAATTATTTATTTATTTATATTACTAATATATATAATTTTAACTATAATACAAATTTTAAAGTCAAAATTAATGTAAAGATTCTTAACTTTCTAAACCTAATTGCATCTATAATTCCTTTTTGGATGTTTTATTTATTTAAATATTTTGATTTGTAATGTTTTATGAGTAGATTTAGAAGACCTTTGAATCGTTTTTTAATTGTTATAACGTTTTTTTTATTATTTATTGATTTTTCACCTTTAAAATGTGGGTAACGAGTGCGGGTATGGATATGTACGGGCAATGATACTAAAATTACTATCCATACAAGTATGGATAAATTTCCTAAACACGAATATAGGAACAGATACTATAATATCCTACTCAGATCCCACTCATTGCCATAGCTAGTCCTTGTAGCCCTGAGAAAATTTTGTTTGGGCATGGACTGATAGTCAGAGCTTCCCTACAACTAATGTGACCTTTGTAGCTCCACGAGGCCGGTTCGCTTATTACGCCTAGCTCTTTGTGGGCCTGAGGTGAATTGGATCGTTTTATTATTAATTAGTAATGAGGTATCGTTAACCAGTATTCCGAGAATATTGGTTAAGGATTCCAAAGATAGAAAATCATATTGAAAAATATAGCTTTTAAATTCTCAAAGTATTAAATATACTATTTTTTAAGACAAAGTTTCTATTTCTAATTTTTTAACCAATATCCTAAGGACACTGATTAATATTTGTCTTACTTACTTTAGTACATCTGTTTGTGAGTTTCAAGTGTATTTTCATCTCTTTAATTTTTATTTTGTTAATTTTTTATGTAATTATACATCCTTATATATCTGCTAGATTGCCAATTGATTTCGAATTTTAAACATTCCTCGCCACTAATATTAAATTACCGAACTCTTACCAATCATCCTGTGTTGCGAAACAGGACAATTTCTATTTTGTTAGTCAGTCATTTCTATTTTCTATTCCTAGTGTATACATTAAATGAACAATATTAAATAAATTCACGGGAATTTTTTTATTTGATCTTTAATCACCTTCCAAACAAATTAATTACTAATTGATTCTTAATTTTATAATTTTTTGGATGAAGAAATATTTTTTTATTGTGAAATAAGTATAATTTACTAACATGTGGTTAGTCCAAGTAGTAACGAGTTTGGGCCCCTTAAACAAGTGATTAAGAGTTCGATCCCTGACTCTTACCTATAGAGAAAACCTGATTGGGAAAGGTCGGTACTTAAATGTCGTCCAGTCCCCAAAAATAGGTATAATTATACTTCAATACTGAAAACCTTTTTTTTTAGGAAACTGAAAAAGTTATCTACCACTATATTTTAATTTGTATTTAATATGTATTAAGTATGCATGTATTAAATACACTAACATGTATTTAATTAAAGTGCACGAATGTTTACTTTTTATATCTCAGCACACAAAAATATAATAACGAGTGTCCTTAGGATATTGGTTAAAGAATCAATAAAAGAAAAAAAATTATTGAAAATATTGTATTTAATGTTTTGAAAAGATAAACACATGATTTTCCAATGAAATCTTACTATTTTTGAGTTCCTTGACCTCGTTAGCAAGACCTATATAATATGTATACCTCTAGAAAAGAAAGGGAGCATAATGGATAATATTTTCCTTTTTATGAACAGCTTCATTCCTTATGTGATAAAAAGTGTATGAATAATGATATTTTTACATAGTTTTTATTCATTCATTTTTACACATGTTTTATAATCATTGATCACTTAGTCAATGATTATAAATATGTATAAAAAAATTAATTCAAAATAAAAAAGTGAGAATATCATTTTTCAAAATACATGGTATGTAGACTATGGTGAGTTTTTTTTTTTTTACTAAAAAAGATATTCGTTCATTCAAATTGATAAAATATATCGAAAAAAACACAAATTCAACATCGCTAAAAACCGAAAAGGATGAATTTACGAACAAACTCACAACACCCAAGTTAATAGCATAACACGGCAAAAAGCCTATAAACGTGACAAAATGAAAGTGACCGGAATACTCATGCCTCCAGATCTGTAACGTTGATGCTCAAATCTTGATTGAATCTGTAATGGATCGAAGCTGATCTGCCAATCTTAACCAAACGAACACCGCACCAAGACGGGAAACCAAACGACGCCGCAGCGAGTCGACGAACAAAACACCGCCGCACACAGACGACGAAAACACGGAAAACACGAAAGAAAACCAGATCTGTTCCTGCCAAGATCCGTTTTGTCAGAATCTCGCCATAGAACGTGAAACCAAGGGGGTTATTTTATGATTTGGGCTTGACAGAATTCAGTGATTCCGGTCCTACGTATCCTAGTGGGAATCAAAGCCAGACGTAGTTCTAGGTTCATCCCTTGGCGGGGCAGTGATCTCGATCCCTTAATTTTGTATCGGACGAGTACTAGGGAGCAAGGACTGCTTGATAGTCTCTTGGTCGACGCTAGTTCCTCTAACACGCTTAAGGGAGAGTCACTGGTGTTCAGTGAAAAGTGAGTTTCTTATGAGGGGTACTCCTCCTTTTATAATGGGATTCCCCTATCTCTTAGAGATCTAATTTATCTCTTAATATCTTTCAGAGATTTGATTTATCTCTTAATATCTCTTTTGAGATATGATTTGTCTCTTGATATCTCTTTTGAGATATGATTCCTTAATTTAAGGGATATTATCTCTTTTAACCAGATAAGGTTATTTTAGATAATATCAGGATTTAGTATCAATATCTTATTTCTTTAATTAAATGATCTTTGATTTATTATCCTTAATTTCCGGACTGGGCCGGGTACTTGAGCTCGGTGGCCGGGTTAATAACCTCGGCCAGTACACAAGCCCCCCAAGCTTTGAGCTGATTAGGCATAGAAGCTTTCATGATGTTTTAGCCGAGCTCTATATCTCGGCTCATACACAAGCTCGACTAATCGGGCAGTTGAAAGCCCAAAAGGTGGAGCTGAAAAAAGGCAATACTACCCTTATGACCGAGCTGGAAATGGAAAGAACCGACCGGCTCAACCTTCAGAGGGTCGTGGAAGGGCTTCAAGCCGAGAAGGAAGCCAGTCTTGAGTTGTGGAAGTTGCTGGAATCCGAGAATGGGGAGAATCGAGGCTCCGCCTCGATCCGGGCCGAAGCCGAGGCTTATCATGAGGGAGGATGTTAATGGCTTTTCCCGAGCCGTGAAGCGCCTTGGCATTTCAATCCGAATACGACTTCTCCTGGCTTGACGTGGACAAGGATTTTACCCGAGATGGAATCCTAGTTCCAATGTCCGAGCTAGAGGATGAGGAGGATGAGAATGCTCGTGCTCGGCCAAGTGTGAGGAACAAGGTCAGGTCATCGGTTAGTTGAAGGCCCGTAAGGTGCAGGTGGAAGAAAGCCGAGCTACTCTTACGACCGAGCTAGAAGCGGAGAGAACTCGACCGAGCTTAATCTTCAAAATGTAGTGAAAAGGCCGGAAGCCGAGACAGGCTTGACCCGGGAGTTGCGGAAGTTGCTGGAGGCCGAGAAGGAGGAGAACCGGAGGCTCCGTGCTGATCTAGCTGAAGCTGAGACTTTAATCATGAGGGAGCATGTTAACGGTTTCTCCCGAGCCGTGAAGCAACTCCAGCACTTCAACCCTACTGCTGTTGACGGATCTGGGCAAGTATACCCAGTCGTGCAAGTAATACGGTGGTAAGACCGGTTTATCGTATCCACGGGGATTGGATGTCAAGTACCAATTCACAAACTCAGCAACTATCTAGACTAAACAGAGAAATCAAGAGAATTCAAAATAAACAAAAGAAAAGAAATAAAATCTTTTTGTCTTTTTGGGGACTTTTGACAAACACTTGGAGTGCAGAAAGGATATGTTGGGACTAGACTTCACCAAACCTCTAACTCATGCACTATCAGGACTATTCATGCTTCAGATATTAAAATCAATCCACTAAATTACTCAAACCCCGATTCCTCGGATAGCAAGAGCCTAAATCCACTAATAGACCCTAATTCCTTAGGTGGCCTAGATTAATGAATTTGCATTAAGATTAGGGATCATGTGATTACTAATAAACCTAGTTCCATTCCTAGATACAAGGCTTACTAGGTGATTAAATTCAGTTCCGGTTATGATACGAACGTTCCCATTGCATACCAAAACACAAATCAAGTCATGGGGGTGCTAGCCACAACAAGCATTAAGCACAGAAAAATAACCACTAATATGAAGACATGAACATAGAATAATCAGTCAAGATAAATACATAAACATAGGTTTGATTACATCTAATCCCAACACAGGGATTTAACTACTCATAAAACAAAGAAAACCAAACCAGAGAAATAGGAAGGAAGAGGAGAGAAGAGGCTCCATGTGAGCTTTCCTTCTTCTTCAAAGCAACCCCTCTTGGCTCCCTTCTAGGGTTGAAACCCTAGCCCAGTGCCGAGCCTCCAAATGCCTTCAAATGGACCCTAAAAACTCCTGGTTCTGTCTGCTGCGTTCTTATTTATAGGTCTGCTGCGCGTCACGGCCGTGATGGCCATCACGGGCTGGCCGTGACGCGTTCTGTCCAAGGCGTGTTTGCACAAAATGAAGTCTCGCGAGGCGAGCACTATGTTCGCGACCCGAAAACCAAAATTTCTGGTTGGTCACGGCCGTGATGTCTATTACGGGCAGGCCGTGACAGTCTCGGACTTTTGCCTTCTGCTCTGCTTGATCACGGCAGTGATGGTCATCACGGCCAGGCCGTGATGGGCTCTGTTTGGCTCATATTCTTCACTTTTCAAGCTCTATTTCATCCAAGCTCCACCATGGCTGATTTTGATCATTTTTACATTGAATTCCTGCAAAACAACACCAAGACACCGCTTCACCCGTTCCAAGGGAAAATCTAATAAAAACCAAATAAAGAATGCCTAATCTATATGCAAAATGCATGCAAAAGAGTACAGAAAACATCATATAAAATCACACTATCAACTGCCGACTTCTCCAGTGCCGATGTGGACAAGGATTTCAACCGAGACGGGATCCTTGTGGCATTGCCGGAGCTGGAGGATGAGGATGAGGCCGCAACTCCTGGAGAAGAGGGCGAGGATCAATTGGACGAGGAGGGACCCGAAGGTGAAGTGGGCCAAACTGGCCAGATTAATACCGTTCCTTCCGAGGCGGAGGAGAACCTAGACTCCTGAAGTTGTATAAGCGGTTTAGAAATATTTTTGTAAGACTTTATGTACTTGGGGACTTGCCCCTAAAATTTCTTATTTTACTTGTGGATTTATTTATACTTTGGTGAATTTTCTGATGTTTCATGGGTTGATCCTGATTGATCACTTATTAACTTGATATATTTATATAGGCTCGGCACTTCGATCCTGATTGGTCGAATGTGGCTCTTGCTTATGATTCGAGCACCTTTAGAGGCTTTGGTTGACCTCTTTAGGGTTTAGCACCTGCTTAGGAGTCTCCTGCTTAGGAGTCAAGTACCTTTAGAGGCTTCAGTTGGCCTCTTCAGGGTTTAGCACCTTTAGATGTTATCTCCTGCTTAGGAGTCAAGTGCCTGCTTAGGCTTTATCTCCTGCTTAGGAGTCAAGTGTAAGTAGTTTTTTCTCTTACTTAGGAGTCAAGTGTAAGTAGTTTTTTCTCTTACTTAGGAGTCGAGTAGTTTTTTCTCTTACTTAGGAGCCGAGTGTGAGTAGTTTTTTCTCTTACTTAGGAGCCGAGTAGTTTTTCCTCTTACTTAGGAGTCAAGTGTAAGTAGTTTTTTCTCTTACTTAGGAGCCGAGTGTGAGTAGTTTTTTCTCTTACTTAGGAGCCGAGTAGTTTTTTCTCTTACTTAGGAGCCGAGTAGTTTTTCCTTTTACTTAGGAGTCGAGTGTAAGTAGTTTTTTCTCTTACTTAGGAGTCAAGTGTGGTGTCTGAGTGCTGAAGCCGATGGAATTTTATTTCCCAAGGGAGAGCTTGATCTTTCGGGAGCCGGAGCTCAATCACTTTGTAGCTGCAAATCTTGTGACTCTGGGAGTGGTATTAGCTGAGACTCTGGGAGTGGTATCAGCCGAGCATCACTTTGCTCAAATAAATAACTTGATATGATGCTACACAACACAACATTAAAGGCATGGAGCAAAACATACCAAAACATATTAGTTTTAAGCTAGATTTAAGGAATAATATCACCTGGGCACTTTGCGGCCTCTGATCTAGGCATTCCCTGAAGTTGCTATGGTCGAGCTCTGGGCGTGGTATCAGCCGAGCATCACTTTGCTTAAATAAATAACATGATATGATGCTACATAACACAACATTAAATGCGTGGAGCAAAGCATATCAAATCATATTAGATTTAAACTAGATTTAAAGAACAATATCACCTGAGCATTTCGCGGCCTCTGATTGAGGCATTCCCTCAAGCCCATATGGTCGAGCTCTCCTAGTTGTGTTGGCCGAGCTCCGAGGCCGAGCTGTGCTGGCCGAGCTCCGAGGCCGAGCTATGCTGACCGAGCTCCGAGGCCGAGCTGTGGTGGCCGAACTCTCTAAGTCTTCAGCTCTCCGAGGCCGAGTTGTGTTTCCCTCCTGTTTATGCAGATTCCACAGCTGCTCCTAGAATGGTTTAAATATTTTTCCTTTAGATTCTGACCTCTCACTATAATTTTGCTTCTTTGATCGAAGACATGTGACGAGCCAATACTTATAATGCCACCAGGAAGTCTAGGGAGATCCAATTTTAGAAATCTACAACAGAGAAGGTTCAATCTTTAATGGTCTTTGATAAATCTAGCACAAACCCGATTTAGCTGTTTGACATTTGCAGAAGCCTTCAAGTCGCTGTCCTTGAGGATGAGAATGTTGTAAACCAGACCATAATATTTGAGTCCAAATAACTCAGAGGTTGTTGGGACTGTAACGTATAGCCGGACACCCTAGGATATGCCAACCATAACAGATCCAGGTGTAGGGGAACCAGGATTTGCCATGGTCGGGAGTATGCAACCTACGACATTCGAGAATCGAGATGCTGCATTCCAAAGAGGTCTAGGTGTTGCAGCTTTCTTGATGAAGTGCTCCGATCTCGAGGAGACGAAGAATGAAGCATCGGTGTACCCGAGAGCCAAAACCGATTTGAGTCAAATTGTTTTTTACCTTCGAACCGGTTCCAACGCCACCCAGACACGATCAAGATCCAAAAATCCAAGCTGCTCAGCGTCTCCAATTTGGTGTGTTCCTTTCCCCTCGCCGGACGCCTCTTCACTACCGCTTCCTCGTCGATCTGACCGTTGATTTTGCTTTCCAACGACTCGATCGGACGACACTCGTGACGGCACACAGGGCACGAGTCCTTCACCGAGAGCCATGGGATAATGCAATCGGAGTGGTGAAGGTGCTTGCGCGGCATCTCACATGCGGTTCCGAGATCTCAATCGTTAGCATCGACTCCATCGCCGCCGTCGCTGGTTCTGCGGAGGATGATGACAGAGTTGAATGGAGAGTGGCGTCCGGCGCTGCGGTGTCTCTGACAGAAGGGAAAAGGGAAGAGGAGTTGGGTCGGGCACTGGTTCCAACGCCACCCATTCTCAGATCTTGGAGGGAACCAGGAATGTACTGGATCCGTTCTGTTCTCACTGAGTTGACTCAGTATTCAGAAATAAGGGAAGCCGAGTTTGAGGTGCCCGTTGTGAGTGTTGTAGTGTGTCTGGTATCCGTGGTTGCATGGTGGCCGATGGTCGTTGATGGAGTGGTCGGGGCAAAGTTTTACCTGGCCCCACGGTGGGCGCCAAATGTTCCTGCCAAGATCCGTTTTGTCAGAATCTCGCCATAGAACGTGAAACCAAGGGGGTTATTTTATGATTTGGGCTTGACAGAATTGGTGATTCCTGGCCCCACGTATCCCAGTGGGAATCAAAGCCAGACGTAGTTCTAGGTTCATCCCTTGGCGGGGCGGTGACCTCGGTCCCTTAATTTTGTATCGGACGAGTACTAGGGAGCAATGACTGCTTGATAGTCTCTTGGTCGACGCTAGTTCCTCTAACACGCTTAAGGGAGAGTCACCGGTGTTCAGTGAAAAGTGAGTTTCTTATGAGGGGTACTCCTCCTTTTATAATGGGATTCCCCTATCTCTTAGAGATATGATTTATCTCTTAATATCTTTCAGAGATATGATTTGTCTCTTGATATCTCTTTTGAGATATGATTCATTAATTTAAGGGATATTATCTCTTTTAACCAGATAAGGTTATTTTAGATAATATCAGGATTTAGTATCAATATCTTATTTCTTTAATTAAATGATCTTTGATTTATTATCCTTAATTTCCGGACTGGGCCGGGTACTTGAGCTCGGTGACCGGGTTAATAACCTCGGCCAGTACAAGATCTATGTGGAAAAACCACTGATTTAGATAAAATGAGAGTAAAGACGATGTAGAGGGGTAATTCCAGGCCAAAAAATACTCAAAACCACCCTTCAGGTGGATGGGGAAGAAGGAAAAGACGAGTGGAGAGAAGGTTGAGAGATAAAGGCGGCTCTAGGTTGACTCTTCTTTTTAGACTCCGGTGAGATGAGCGGAACTATGTTAAAGCTTATGGGTCACTATACTTCAAAGCAGAAAAATTATCTACTACCATATTAAAATATGTATTTAATGAAGAATATATGCATGACAAGTGCATTCCAAACTAAAATTGTGAATCCTTCCCTGTATATAAATGTGATTATGCAGTTGCATTAATGGTCCATTTTCAGATTTGCATTAACGAAGTTTGGACATTGAGATGTTTTATAAAGGCCTTGTATCGGGACAGAGCATGGGATTTGGGAGCAGAAGAATAGGTCCACCGGAGGGAGTGAGGGGCATTTCCGGCAATCCAGTCAAACAAATAACGACCATGCAGATCCCAGTTTCTCTCTTTCTCCTAACCGATACCATCTAAAATCTCAACTGCTACCATTAACGAACTTAACAAACTAATTTTACAGTTTACTCCCCCGACATCCCCTCACATGCAGCCACGTGCTGTGGTGTTATTGGGTGTGATCCCAAGAGTGATGTTCTATATAAACCAGGCTCTAACTAATTCCTCAACTTTACCGTTACAGAGGGATTAGATTACAATAAACGATGGCAACCGTAGCTGCTGCTCCTGTTCCTGCTCCTGTAACTGCAAACACTAACACCGATTCCCACAAGAAAAACAGAATTCAGGTTTCCAACACTAAGAAACCTCTTTTCTTTTACGTCAATCTCGCCAAGGTATAAGATATCATGTTTCCCTTTTTTTTTTCCTTTTCTTTTCCGTCTCTAGAAAAAGATCCTCTCCATTTACGTCTTCCAAAATTCCAAGAAAATAAATGTGTGTTATACACATGTGTAATATCTTCATGTATTTATTATTTCAAAATTTTAGAAAGAGACATCTGTCTTTGACCTCATCCTCCTGTTTTATTAGTTAGTTCCTAATAATATATTCGAATGTATTCCATTGTGTTTGAAAATTTGATCAATGAAGGGGGTAACTGAGCTATGTCAAGACAAGGAAAAGAAGAAACCAAACATATATATGAAAGATGATCCTGGCCTCGTATAGTATATAATGCTGAAATGGTTGTTTGTCCTTTGATGCAGAGGTACATACAGCAGCACGATGAGGTTGAGCTTTCTGCTCTTGGAATGGGTACTTCTTTTCCCCAAGCATACATTCTTTCATTCTGATTAAACTCAAAACACCCACTGCATCCAAGCAGTCCAAAAGCACGTTGAATATCATTAGTTATACATTGTAGCTTTTGAAAAATCACGTCCAAATGTGATTTCCCAATTCACAGCAGATACAAACATGTGCTAATTCCATGTATTGTCAGAAAAATTTGAGGGGTATATAAGCTGAGTGCAACCTTCTTTGTGTTATACGTCTATACTGTCCTCATTAGTAGGTTTTGCCTAGTACTATATATCAGTATGGTGTAATAAGGATTGTTTTGTTTATGATGTTTATACCTCTTTATGTATAAAGATTCAAAATCAAGGCTTATGGTAGGCATCAAAACATTGATGTGGGTGTTTTTTTTTTTTTTTTTTATTGTTTGATACTGAACATAGAAAAAAAGAGTTTGCACCCATTTTGTCCAACTGGTATTATATTCTCCATCAATTAAACAGATATGGTTTGCTTCATCTATTCCCTACTCTGTAGTCCAACTAATATAATGTTCTCCAAAAACGTTGACATGTATTTGTGCAGCTATAACTACAGTTGTCACAATTGCCGAGATTTTGAAGAACAATGGACTTGCCACTGAGAAGAGTAAGGGTTCTTATTGTTTGCAATTGGTCACAATTACATGATGGTTGTAGCTATTCTGATCAACTGTTATTGGGATATGGAACAGAAGTTTTGACCTCTACAGTTGGCATGAAGGATGAGAACAAAGGTCGTCTGGTGCAAAAGGCAAAGGTGAGTTCCCAAAGGATTTTAGTTTTCCATCAGGCTTTGTTTGGGTTGTTTATCTCCTTTTCTTGATTTTCTAGATTGAAATTGTGCTGGAGAAATCTGAGAAGTTTGACAATCTGATGAATCCTGCCCCCACAACTGAATCAGAAGCAGCTGCTGATGACAAAAAATGACAAAATATAGGAGACCCTGGTCAATGTGCAACTATTGTAGTTATTGTTATGATTCTTTTGTACTGCTTGCATTCATAGACTTAAATAGGGGGTTGGATAGATAATTGTTTCAGTGCATACCCGTGGGAAAAGGGTGGTGAAGTTACAATGATAAGGTACCATTGAGTGGTCACAGTTGTAGAGCACATATTTGATATTTCCTTTATCACTTTAGATTGTATTTCTTGAGTGCACATACACAAGGATGATAATTACATGATTCTTAAGCTGACTGATTATTATTTTTAGTTCTGCCAACCTTCTTTGATTCTGAAGTGTTGTCATGTGCCAATACAGAGATTTCCAGTTTATTGGCGAGTTTTCTTAGTAGTCATTATAGATACACGTCTACAGAAGTGTAATGTAAAAATGTAACTATATGCAACAACTTTAAATTACTTGCTCAACTAAATGAACAAATAACAGCAGAAATTTCGTTAAGGCACAATGGGGAGAAAAATATTTGGTTTTAAATTATGGTTGCATTTATGTTGTATTCATTACAATTGAGGATAATTGCAAGAAAAAGCAGTCAATACGGTGCATAAACTACTAAACTGCATTATGGTGGTCAAAGTTGCAGTTAGAGATTGCAATTAAAACATACTAAGAAGGATAAAATAGCCTTCAAAACAGAAAAAATCAAAATAAGACAGAACGAGGGAAAACAAAGAAAGCAGACCCAATCTCTATGCATATATGAAATGGCACCTTGACATTAGTCCCCTATTTATTAATGACATCAGCTTAGTTCTTCAATAATAATTAATGCTGTCAATTTCGTTCTTCAATTACCAATTTCACATCAATTTGAAAGCCAATTTGACATCCAGAGGACCAATTCGATGCATTTATATTGAAAGACCAAGATGGACACTGATCCAAAGGAAAATGGTACTCATGAACTGAATAAAGCAAAAGTTAACACCTCTAAGAAATTTGAGGTTCGAGGCCTAATAAAACATTACTTAAAAAACTAAGAAACAAAAATCATGCGATTACTATGTATGCATTATTGAACCATGCTAATTATTGGAGTATATACACAGAGTATCTGCAACAAATTAAGTCACATTAATGCCAAGTAAATAAAATATATTATTTATTACTAGCCAGTCTAAGCTATCAAGACTAAATAAATAATAAACAGGAACCTTTTTGCAACTTAGATGGGAGCTGCACATGTGGTTCTAAAGTGGCCTGTTTGATTGCAACGACTACAATGCACCACTCGCTTAACACGCCCACGGTCTTCTGCACGAACTCGCTTCTTTCTTGGCCGTCCAGGTGGCCTGAGTGATTTAGGAGGGTTAATAACAACTTCAACAGCTGTGCTAGCATTGGCATCCCCCTCGGACAATTCCTTCCAAAGAGATTTATCAGGAATTGGATGTATGGTTTGTGAGTATGTCTTGCGGTAAGTTGCAACAGTAAAGCAGCTTTCTGTGAATCTATGGACATTCTGCCTGCAGGAAAGAAGCGCTGCTACAGCATGTGCACAGGGCAAACCATAGAGCTGCCAGCCACGACAATGACAGCATCGGTTCCTAATATCAACTATATGTGTTCCTTCATGAGATATAACTTCAAATTCAGCTTCATTGGCACGGAGAACCTGATATGTGCGTGCACGTTCAAGAGCCTCTGCAACACGTCTCTCAGCAGAAGGTACAAGTATTGATGTCCACTGCATACTGTTCTCTCGACGCTCATTAAACCAAGTCATTAGCTGCCTCCTAATGCATTCCATCATTTGAATTATCGGAAGACCAGATGCCTCCAATATCCAAGTATTTAAAGATTCAACTATGTTAGCTGTCAAATGACCAAACCTTTGCCCCTCAAAATAAGCAGTAGCCCACAAACGAGGTGGAATTCTTCGAATCCAATATGCAGCATCTTGTGATATATCTTCAATCTCCAATACTTTTGCTTCGAATTCAATTTCAGTAAGAGCATTAGCTGCTTCCCACAAAAGATTAACAAGCATAGTGTTATTAAATTCCTTACGAAAGCTGTCACTCAGGTGACGCATACAAAATCCATGGAAAGCGGTAGGAAAATTAGCTTCCACTCCATCTACAATTCCCTTCTGTCTATCAGACAGAATTGTAAGCCTAGGCATGTTTTCAGTGTTAATCTCAAGCAAGTTATGAAGTTCAGAAAGAAACCACATCCAACTATCATCATTCTCCTCATCAACAACACCAAATGCTAGGGGAAAGAGAGCTCCATCACCATCGAATCCAGTAGCAAGAAGTAATGTACCAAGATACTTGCTCTTTAAATACATTCTATCGAGCCCCAACAGTGGTCGACAAGCATTTAAAAAGCCATATATACATGCTTGAAAGGAAATGAAGAGACGTTGAAAGCAATTATCAGTTGGATTTCCATAAACAGATGCAATACTGCCCGGGTTTGTGCGCTTCACCTGTTCACAGTATTGTGGAAGCAAGCGGTACCCTTCTTCAAAAGATCCACGCATTACAGCCATGATACGCTCCTTGCCTCTCCATGCCTGCTTGTATGATAAGGTGATACCATAAGCCTTATGAATCTCTTCCAATATCTCCTTTGGCTTGCAATTAGGGTTCTCCTTCAGTCTTTCCTCCACAGAGTTAGCAACCCACTGAACTGAGGCTTGCTGATGGCCAAGATGAGAAATTCCTCCACATGTATGATTCTCGTGGACTGTCCTAATAGTAAAAGTTGGAACCCCTGGGAGCTTTGCTGCATGAATGCGCCAGGGACATCCTTCACTGGCACATTTAGCAGTAAAGCGGGTCTTGTCAGATTTTATAGTCTGCATTTCAAAGTGCAGAGCAATTGCTGTGTCCCTCAACGCCCTACGGCAACTCTTCACATCAGGGAATTCTTGCCCCACTGACAATTCATAACTAGGACTTACAGAAACTGCACGAGCTTGAACTACAGGGGGTGTGGAAGGAACCACAAGCTGTGACTGTTGAACTCCCATATTGTTAGCGGAATCAATGTCCATTTCTGGGTTCTGAACCACTGGCAGGTCCATGTTCTCCTCAAGTTCTTGGTTTTCTGAAACAGTCAAATCATTGTTCTTTGATAGGACCAACTCGTGATTTTGTCCAGGAAGGGACAACCCATGGTCATCATGCTCAGGTTTTCGATCCATGGTTAGCTCATGCTCATGGCCGAAAGTGTCAGCATCATCACCTTCATCATGGTTTTGTCCTAATCCCATTTCATGGTCATGGGCATGTCCCGAGCCCAGTTCATGATCATGGGTTTGTCCCAGACCCAAATGATGCTCATGAACTGATCCCAGTTCCAATGCATGGCTCTGGCTGATGCCCAAATTATGATTATGACCCAGCACCAACTGCTGGTCATGACCAAGCGCTATATTGTGACTTTGACCGAGTATCAAATCGTGGTTAGCCATTGAAGACATGTATTATATAAGAACAACAAAAAGAACTGCTGCTCAGCTTACAATACAAATTACTGCTTTGTGTCTGAGACACTGCTGCAAGATAACACAGACAACAAAAGACAGGTTAGGCAAATCATATTAATCCTGTCTAGTAAAAGTCCTGAATTGTACACATCACCAGAAAGCTACAAAGAAAACAAATGAAGATCATACAAGGAACCACCTTACAAAGAGCATACCAAACAACTTAGATATTTCTCCTTGGTTTTCACTTTTTTCCTATTTTCAAGTACCCCACATCCAATACATAATAAATGTCCAGTTTGATGGTTATACACAAGTAAATCTTGTCAGGCCTCCACAATGTTGAAACTGCAGCAAAAAAATTGTTCGAACGAGACAAGGGCGACATTATCACCAACTACCACAAAAATAAGAATTGCATACAAAATTAGAGATGGCTACAAGATCGATATGCATACATACATACACAAACACAACAAAGTGTCCACCTTAGCATGTTCTAGCACTACTACACATTAAAAATCACAGATTGCATAATGCAACATCAACTGTTAATTAAATCACAGTTGGCATTACAAACTCACAAATCCCCAGATATATAGATACAATATCCACAAACATTCTGTTCACACTTATATCAATTTATAAACATCCCAGAGACAAATTCAAATTAAATGAACTGAAGGACACTACACAAAATGAAAAATGCACTGAGCTTAGAAAAATTGAATTGAATTGAATTCATACCGATTACCCAAAATTGAATTGATCATCAAAAAGTAGAATTTACTAAAATTAAAATATTAAAAAAAATTATAATAACGAGAATGACACTATAATTACCTGAAAGCTTTCACCTTATTCCAAAATGGTACCGAAGCAGACATAAAGGGGAAGTGGGTAATGCTTAAAAAGTCACTATATCAAGAGTTAGTTAAATCAGTTGAGGAATTTGTGATTGGGGCTTTGTGATTGGAAGAAGAATTTGAAAGGAGGTCGAAGGAAATTGGCGGGTAAGTGGGTGGAGAAAATCGGAATAAGAGGACGAAGGGTAAGGAGAGGAGAGGAAGATTGAGAATTGGGAATTGGAAGGGTACCACAAGAATCGCTTCTTAGGGTTCACAACGCAAGTACAGGTTTGGGGCTATCCACAAAAAGAGGGTATTTAGGTCAAACGAAATCAGCCTCTAGCCCTCTACTTTTTTTGGTTTATCGGAATTACTGTTTTGCCCTACTCCCACCTACCTTTCAATTAAATTTTTTTTAAAAACCCGTTTACTTTATTTTTTTTCGTACAATTTTTTTTTGATAATTCGTATACTTAACTCTTAACTATTGTAACATATTATTGTAACAACCTTGTATTTTTTTTTAATAATCAAAAGTATATTAATAATGAGTATCGGGATAATTCCTATCAAAACAAAAAAAACAAAAAAATGAGTATTGGGATACCAAAATCCATATACAAGAACACGGTTCAAAAAATAGAGATATGTAAATAAAATACTGACCGATCAATGTTTAGAGAAAATAAGATATATTAAAGTAGTATATATTATGAATGTAAAAACATTTAGTAATATTTTAACGTATGTATTTTTATTTTAATAATTAAGATAAAAAATAAGGGTGCTGCTTTTCACACCAAAAATAACTCTCATATACAAAAAAAAATTTGTTGTTTCAAATCCCCAAAATATCCCCACTTATCTTAAACCCTCTGCTCGTGTATATACGGTTCCCTTTCTTCTTCCCCATTTCCGATTCCCTTTCACCAACCATGTTGGAACCAAAGTGGTTTTGATTTAAATAATCTCTATGTTTTGATGTTAACAAAAGAATTAAATTTACTTGACAAAGTGTTAGTTGAGATCTAACACGTGCTTTCAGTTATGCAGGAATATTTATAATATAAGTAATGGAAACTTGGGATAAGTTTTCGTTGGACTCCATGATAAAAATACGCGTCCACCCTTGTAGACGACTGCTCTAATATTGGTAAAGTTATTTATTTATTTAATTGAGTAGACTGGTTTCCTTAAGTAGACGAGGCATTAAATGTTTACTAGTCAGAAATCAAGATAACTTACTTAGATACGGCAAGTCCAAAGACTTGATAGTAGACGTGTCTAGCTTGCCACGTCAGCAGACGGGAATAATTGGTAGAATTGAATAAACTGAAAGATAAAATAATCAAGTAGATGAGCTCTAAGTGCTATGTCACCAGACGGAGATTGTGATAACTCACCGAGGTATAGCAAGTCCAAAGACTTGATAGACGAGAGGATATGCCACGTCAGCAGACGAGCAAAATAAAATAGTGAACAGACTCAGTCTCACATAAGTAGACGAAATTCTTAAGTAGACGAGCTCCATCTCTTGAATGAATAAATGCAATCCGAATCTCTTGAATTTATTTTACATGATTGATATTTATTTCTATAGAATATTTGTTCTTCACATTTGTTTTATCTGCTTTAATATTTTACCTTATTGTAAAAGAAACATAGTACCATCAAAGAAACGCAAAAAGCAAAATCGTACAATGAAAAACTGCAAAACGATATGCATGATGACAACTTTATAGCTGAAAAAAGATGGATTGTACACAAAGGAGGAATAACAAGTTTTCAAGCTGCAATGCTCAGAGCAGTGAGCCTCCATTTCGTGCTACCTCGATAACCAAGAGTACTTTTCAGCATTGCCACAATCTAGCTATCAGTCACAACTGATATCATGCATTCAATGATATCTCTGAACGGGACTAGTCAAAATAACCATTGAAGAAATACAAGTGAAGAAGAAGGTCGCTATAAATAGAAGACCTCGAGTTCTGAAGAACAACTTTTTACCAATCGATAATCACTCATTCTAATTCCTTTTTAAGAGAAAGAGTCTGTATTCTTTAGTTTGAATATTGTTACAATATTCAACTGATCTCAAACTTTCATATCCTCACATATAGTGAGTTAAGAAGAACATAAGTTAAATCTCTTTGTTAGAGTTGGATCCTAGAGAGGCTTGGTAAGAAAAGAATACCTGTAAGCCTGGAGAGGTGTTGAATACTTGGTTGTGATCTATTTTGAAAATAGTGGAGAAAAACCTTCAAGTAGAAGGGACTGGACGTTACTCTTGGTTACAAAAGAGTGAACAAGGATAAAACATCTCGTGTGAATATTCTATCTCTAAACTCTTACGGCTTTATTTGTTTTTACTGACTGAGGGGTTTTGATATTGCTTTTGTTAAAGCTTTTTAAAAAGGATCTATTTCTTTGTGATTGCTTCTGATTTAATCTTCTTGTGTGCAAAAATAGTTTTAAAGGTTGTTTTCGAAAATTATTAACAAACACAATTCAATCCCCCCTTCTTGTGTTTGCCTGTGTCAACTCAAGTTGGTATCAGAGCTCAGCCTCGAAAGGGTTGAGCATCTAATAAGTGCTGAGGGAGTACGTTCTAACAACCATGGATGCAGAAGGACAAGCTATCAACATACCTCCTCTCTTTGATGGAACAGATTATGACTACTGGAATAAGAGGATGATGGCCTTCTTGGATACGCATAATGCAGATATTTGGGAGTTGATTGAAACTGGCTACACAGCCAATAGATGAAGCTGGAGCTACTGTTCCTAGAGCCCAATGGACTCAAGAGCAGAAAAACCAACATCAGCTAAATCTAAAGGCTAAGCACTATCTCATGTGTGCTATTACCAGATCTGAACATGACAAAGTTCACAGCTGCAAATACTGCTAAATAAATTTGGGATACTCTTGCCCTAGCTCATGAGGGTTCCTCACAAGTAAAGGAGTCAAAGATCAGCATGTGAGCTATTCAAAATGGGTGAACATGAAACAATAGACCAAATGTTTGGAAGATTCCAAACCATCACTAACAGTTTCAGATCTCTTGGAAAAATCTATGAAAATAGAGATCATGTTAGAAACATCCTGAGAAGTCTATCCAAGCAATGGAGACCCAAAGTTACTGTTATTCAGGAAGCCAAAAATCTGAATACACTCTCTCTGGAAGAGCTACTTGGATCTCTCAAGGTTCATGAACTTGAACTTAATGAAGAAGAAAATTCCAGAAAAGGAAAATCTATTGCCCTAAAGGAGAAGAAAGCAAGCTCATCAAAGGTTCTCAAAGTTGCTGAGTCATCATATGAGTCTGGACCTTCTGATAATGATGAAGGATCAAACGAGGATGAATTGTCTTTCATCTCCATGAAGATTCAACATATGTGGAAAAAGAAATGTGGTTTCAGAAGGAAGCAATTCAACAAAAAGTTTTCCAAGGAGAAGTCAGACTCCAAAGAATAAGGTCCACCCTTGTGCTTTGAATGCAAGAAACCTGGTCATTTCAAAGCTGACTGCCCTGAGCTAAAGGATAAAAAGAAATTCTTCAAAAAGAAGAAAGGCTTAATGGCTATGTGGGAGGATCTTGATCTGTCTTCATCAGATGAAGAAAATGAAGCTGAGGAGGAGGCAAATATCCGTCTTATGACAGACACTGCATCAGAAAGTGAATACACTGATGCTAAGGTAATGGACTCTGACCCATCCACTCTTCAATAAGCTTTTGATGAATTGTTGCATAAGTCGTCCATACTATCACGAGAGTATATGAGTCTTAAAAAGAAATTTTCTAAACTGTCTAGAGAATATGATATGGTCTGCACTGAGAAACAAAATCTTAAAGATGAAAATGACATACTAAAATCAGTGAATGTCAGTCTATCTGACAAAATGGAGTGTGAGCCTGATGTTTCTTGCAAAGTTGCAAAACTGAAACAAGATGTAACATATCTGACAGACTCCCTGTCAAAGCTTATAGGTGTCTCAGATAAGCTTAGTCTCATTTTAAGGTACTCTAGGTCACCTCATGATAAATCTGGCCTTGGTTATGACAAAGAGAAGCAAGAAGCATCTCACAAAAAGTAAAAACCACATACACATCATAGAGCTTCAAAAGTTCCAGATAAATATGTTAAATCTAAGTCTAGCTTGTCCAACACCTTTTGCAAAGTGTGTGGAAAAAGTGGACTTATTACATCTAGATGCAAACACAATAAACATGCTAAGCATACTCGTCCAGTGACAACTAACAAGAAAGGACCTAAGTAAGTTTGGGTATCTAAAGATAAGATAATACCTGTTGCAGATTTGCTTAACAACGGGAAGAAAACAAACGTCTTGGTACTTGGACAGTGGCTGCTCACGTCACATGACGGGAGAAAGGTCTATGTTCCAAAGCCTTAAACCCAAAGATGGTGGCTGGGTCACTTTTGGAGGAAATCAGAAAGGGGAGATCATTGATATAGGTAAAATTGGTAAACATCCTTTTCCATCCATTGATAATGTTCTTTTAGTAAATGGCTTGAAGCATAATCTGCTAAGCATAAGTCAATTATGTGACAGTGGAGATGCAGTTTCTTTTGATAAAAACATGTGTATTGTCAAGAAAGATGATGGATCACTTTTATTCATTGCTAAGAGGCAAAACAATCTTTATAAGATTGACTTGGAGGACCTCTCAAATCAAAGTGTCTCATGTCTAGTGTCCA
>CM061067.1:123242331-123292331 GCA_030762895.1 Sophora flavescens
CTTTAGAGACACCCATCTCATGAAATCTCTCAACAGATCCTGCAAAGCAGGTAAGTACAATGAGTCTCTCTATTTTCTTCAGCACATGGTCAACAGAGGTTACAAACCTGATGTTATTCTGTGTACAAAGCTGATCAAAGGGTTGTTCAACTCAAGAAAAATAGAGAAAGCTATCCGGGTTATGGAGATATTGGAAAAGCATGGAGAGCCTGATGTTTTTGCTTACAATGCAGTGATCAGTGGGTTATGCAAGGCTGATAGAATTGATGAAGCTCATAGAGTTCTTGACAGAATGAAAAGGAGAGGGTTTTCTGCTGATGTTGTTACCTACAATATACTCATTGGTAATCTTTGTGGCAGAAGAAAGCTTGAGTTGGCTTTGAAGGTCATGGATCAGTTGCTGAAAGATAAGTGCAAGCCTACTGTGATAACTTACACCATCTTGATAGAAGCAACCATCATAGAAGGTGGCATTGATGAAGCCATGAAGCTTTTGGATGAGATGTTATCAAGAGGGCTTCAACCTGATATGTACACTTACAATGCAATTGTTAGGGGTATGTGCAAATCAGGGTTGGTGGATAGAGCCTTTGAGTTTGTTAGCAGCATAAGTACTAAGGGTTGTACCCCAGATGTGATTTCTTACAATATCCTGCTAAGGGGTCTTTTAAATGAAGGGAAGTGGGAAGCTGGAGAAAGGTTGATGTCTGATATGTTGGTAAAAGGTTGTGAGCCAAATGTTGTGACCTACAGCATTTTAATTAGTTCTCTCTGTCGCGACGGCAGAGTTGAAGAGGCTGTGGATGTATTGAAGGTTATGAAGGAAAAGGGGTTAACCCCAGATGCTTATAGCTATGATCCATTGATTTCTGCTTTCTGCAAAGAAGGAAAAGTTGATTTGGCAATAGAGTACTTGGAAAATATGATCTCGGATGGTTGCTTGCCTGATATAGTAAACTATAATACAATCTTGGCCTCTTTGTGCAAGAATGGAAAAGCTGACGAGGCTTTGAACATCTTTGAGAAGCTTGGGGAAGTGGGTTGTCCACCAAATGCAAGTTCTTATAACACAATGTTTTGTGCATTGTGGAGTAGTGGGGAGAAAATTAGAGCATTGGAGATGATTTTAGAGATGTTAAGCAATGGTATTGGTCCTGATAGGATCACCTATAACTCACTTATATCTTGCTTGTGCAGAGATGGGATGGTGGATGAGGCCATTGGGTTGTTAGTGGACATGGAAGGTACTCAAAGTAGCAAGTGTAAGCCTACAGTTGTTAGTTACAACATTGTTCTTCTTGGATTGTGCAAAGTGCATAGAATCATAGATGCCATTGAGGTGCTAGTTTCCATGGTTGACAAAGGGTGTCACCCAAATGAAACTACCTACACATTGTTGGTTGAGGGGATTGGTTTTGCTGGATGGCGAAATGATGCGATTGAGCTGGCTAATTCCCTTGTTAGTATAAATGCTATTTCTCAACATTCATTCAAACGTTTGCACAAAATCTTTCCTGTGCTTGATATGTACAAAGAGCTCTCTTTATCAGATTAAACTATATTCTTGGACATAAAATTGATTTATCCAGGCCTTTCCTGTTATCGAGTCTCTGTTTTCTGAAATTTGCACCACGTTTGTTTTGTTGTACTACTGATTTTTTGTTTAAATTATAGCATGTAAAACTGTTCTTCAAAAAAAGCATGTAAATCTGAATTTTGACTTTACAAACTTTATTTTAATTGAAGACTGAAATCTCTGATAATTAATGCTTTCTTAAAGATATCATAACTTCAATTGGAAACAACATTAAGACTTGTGCAATTTTTTTACACAAAAAACTTTACTTTAACATCTATAATGCATCAGGATTGATGAATCACCGGCTGCACAATACAAATTTTGAGCCAAGAACCCAAGCTCGCATTCATGTTTCTTCTACACAAACTTCACACCTTTGAACAAAAATCTTAAAACATTTAAAAAAAAAAACTCCTAAGATCACATGTATGTGTGCAGCAAAAAACAACTGACTTCAATCCCTTTTAGATTTTAAAACAATGCTGATATATAGCACTATAACCAACCAACAGAAACGAACCTAGAACTACCAAAACCGGAGTAGACTCGAAGACAAGTTCATATCAACTTCAACTACCGAAATTTTGTTTTATGCCGAGTGATTGTATTAGTATTAGCCGATACTGTTGGACCATGCATGCAGTTCCCACATGAGTGTATCTGTCAAAACTTCCCAGCAAGTTTTCCTTGCATTGACAAAGCAACAATGACAAAATAAGAATCGATTAAAGAGCCTTCCTACTTAAATAAATAATCTGATACTCAAAAGGTAAGATGACAACAGAAAATGAAACTAAAATTTAGGTAAATAACAAGATAACAAAGCAAAGGGGAAATGTACTTAAACCATGTATCATGACAACAAAATAACACTTTTTTTTGTTAGAATAATTATAGAGGTAGCTAAATCAAAAATAAAATAAAATGGAATGAACCGGGAGCACAAAACTTGTGGAGGTAGCCATCATTACAATCAAAACAGGGTTGAACAGCTCTCACAAACAAGGAAACAGATCCTCTTCTGTCCACGGAGGATTTGTTCCCCGAGTTCTCTATCTCTCTACCATGAAAGAACATGGAACCACAACACCGTCCAAACAGGAGAGGATTAAAATCCCACAGACAAAAAAGGATTAAAAGAATCACCTGATAAGAATGTATAATCTGTACATGGCCAGAAGAAGTATTAAATTGGGCCAATCTTTATGTGGAAACTCCAACTAACTCAACACGATTCCCTTTTTTAGAATCTTCCACTTGATCATCTTCTGATGCAAATCATTAGCCTCTTTCACCATACCCCCATCGGCAACAGCTTTAATCAGAGCAGAATATATCATCTCATCTGGCGTGTATTGATTTTTTATCATCAAATCCAGAGCTTGAATTGCAATATCAACCTTCCCTTGTTTACATAATCCAAGGATTACATATCTATAAGCAGCATTTTTAATCTTATGTTGTTTTTTATCCATCTCCTTTAATATCTCCACAGCTCCCTCTAGTTGGTCCAACCGGCAAAAACCCCAAGTCAAGCATCTGTAAGTAATTTCATCAGGAATGATTCCTTTTTCCACCATTTCATCATGCAATTTTGTTGCTAACTCCATAGATCCAATTCTAGACAACCCATCAATTACAATGTTATACGTGACCAAACCAGGAGAACAGCTCGTACCTACCAATAAGTAAAATAACTGGATGCCCTCATCTATAAACCCCTCCTTACACAAAGCACTCAAAAGAGTATTGTAAGTTATAATGTCAGGTGGATATTTCTCAGAAATTATTGTACTGTAGAAGCTAATGGCACGATCCAGAAGTCCAGTTTTACATAAACCATTTAGCAGAATATTGTAAGTAACAAGTGTAGGAGGGTTGAAAGTCTCATTCATAATCTTCATAATTTCATCAACTTCATCCCAGCACCCATGGCTACTAAGAGAGTGGACAAGAGTATTGTATGTCACATCATTGAGCTGCATCCCATGGGATAGAAGACTATCTATAATCAAAGCTGTATCCTCAAATTTCCCTTGCTTGGAAGTAAAATTTACAAGAGAGTTGTACATAACGATATCTGGATAGCAGCCTTCCATTGCCATATCTTCAAGTACTTCCAGGGCTCGAGCAGCCCCACAATATTTGCACACCAGCTCAATAAGCACTGTACAGGTAATCAGATAAGGAGGACACCCTTTTGTCAATTGGTCCTTCCAGAAACTAATGGCCTGATTGAAATTTCCACTATCAAATATGCATTGAATTATTGTATTATAAGTAATCACATTTGGGGAGCAGCCACTCAAGCTCATATCTTCTACCAGATCAATAGCAGATCTTAAATGACCTCTTTTACACAGGCCATCGATCATACTGTTGTACGTAACTATATCCGGAACACCACCAGACATGACCATTATGTTCATGAGTTCACAAGCTTTATCTACCTCACCAGTTCTGATAAAGATTCGAATCAATTTTGTACAAGAAGGGAAATGTGGTATTTGGCTTTTACGTGCCATGATTTCAATCAATCTTGCAGCAACCATTAACCTTCCCTGATGGCAGAGCTTTTGAAGAACGGTATTGTTGGTTTTCTCATCGTTTTTGACAAATGGTCCCTCTTGTTTTTTAGTTGGTCCTACAGTCTTGTTTGAATCCTCGTGTTTCGTGAATTTATTCCTGTCATGATCACCAGCAGAAGAACTTTCACAGGGCCAATCTTGATGGTCAACTTCATTAACTCTATCAATTAAAACACTTCCCTGCAAACTTCTACACTGCAATCCTCTCTGTGGTAAACAATATTTAGTTGTAGGAAAGCAATCGCCAGCACAGATTTGGTGAAGGGAAAACAATTTCTTTCTTGAACAATGATCAAAAGCATAAGTAGCACTCAAAGTACAACTGTCTTGTTTGTTACACCCATTCAAAGAATAGAAGCTGAAAACATTATTCTGCATAGATCCCATCTCTGTTGTTCAGATGTAATATTGATAGCAATCTTTAACTACTAAGCCCAATAAACAGACTGTAACTTCAGATGGTCTTTTATTGTGCTCGGCTCAAATTGATAAAATCCACCTAGACAGAAGTATCACATTCACCTTCTAATATTTCCGCTCGTTATGAAAAACTAGGCTCTGAAAGTTCAAAAAAAAAAAAAAAGAATCTTTGTTACAAACAAATATACAACACAAAAATGGACACATAAAAGATAAAAGGGTTTTAGTCCAATTCAAAATAACGAAAAATGCCGCCATGGACATCTTATGAGTAAAATA
The DNA here is from genome assembly GCA_030762895.1 of Sophora flavescens. Classification (NCBI taxonomy): domain Eukaryota; kingdom Viridiplantae; phylum Streptophyta; class Magnoliopsida; order Fabales; family Fabaceae; genus Sophora; species Sophora flavescens. The sequence continues at coordinate 123,247,198 of CM061067.1, forward strand.
CAATTCAACACCGTATAACATGTTGACGAAATCCATTCCATACAAAAATTGACAAACAATAACTACGTTGGAGAAGGGAAATATTGCTGCTGTTACTCAGAAATTAATTATCGTTAGATAAGAATTGAAAAAAAAAATGGAATTATTTGAATTCGGTATGCGCAAACCGAAACATGTTGATAACAGAGTAGCAAAAAAATGCGGTCATACTCACAGTGGCAGGGGACTCTGCTTTTTGTGAACAAAGTTGACGAACCAGAGTGAGTGAGTGAATAAACAATTTCACTAACTGCTAGGGTTAATGTCTGGAGATTTTAGAGGTACATAAGATTTTAGAGAGGTTTATGTATGAATGCATCGCAAAGATGGGCCCTAATGGCCCAATTCTTAATTTCATAGGCCCAGACCCGGTTTTCTCTTTCTGTTAAAGCAGAGACAGACAAGAAGCAGAGACAAGAACAAAACCGCCACCCGCCACCGTCCATACAGCGCGGCACCACCGCGCCCAGCCACATTCTCCGTTCTCCTTTCACGACCGCACGCTCTCTTCCCACGGTTCTCTCTCTCCGTTCTCACTGGGAGAGTTGAGTTAACATCATAACTCATTGTAAATGGCATTCATTGCGCCACAAATAAATAAATAATCAAAGCGATTTTTGAGCATTAGGTCTGTGGAATGAAAAGGGCTACGAATTCTCTTAAATGGGTTCTCTTGGATTTCATTCATAACTGCAATGACTTGAGAACCTTCAAGCAGATTCACTCACACCTATTGACTTCTGCCCTCGTTTCCAATGACTTGGTTCTCACCAAAGTTGCTAACTTTTTTGGTAAACATGTCACTGATCTTCATTACCCTTGCAATTTCATGAAGCAATTTGATTGGAGTTTGACCTCTCTCCATTGCAATTTGATGATTTCTGGCTATGCTTCTGGCAGTTCACCCTGGGCTGCAATCCTAGTTTACAGATGGGTTGTGAGAAATGGGTTTGAGCCTGATGTGTATACTGTTCCAGCTCTTTTGAAATCATGTGCTAAGTTTTCTGGGATTGGAGAGGTTAAACAGTTTCATTCAGTGGCTGTTAGGACCGGTTTGTGGTGTGACATTTATGTGCAGAATAGTCTTGTGCATGTTTATAGCATTTGTGGGGACACTGCTTGTGCTGTTAAGGTGTTTGATGACATGCTTGTGAGAGATGTGGTCTCTTGGACTGGTTTGATATCTGGGTATGTCAAGGCAGGGTTGTTTAATGATGCCATTGCATTGTTTTTGAGAATGGATGTGGAGCCTAATGTAGCAACATTTGTTAGCATACTTGGGGCTTGTGGGAAACTGGATTGTTTGAATTTGGGAAAGGGGATTCATGGGTTGGTTATTAAATGTCCATATGGGAAGGAATTGGTGGTAAGTAATGCTGTGATGGATATGTATATGAAGTGTGTGTCTGTCCCTGATGCAAAGCTAATATTTGATGAGATCCCTGAAAAGGACATTATTTCTTGGACTACTATGATAGGTGGATTGGTGCAATGTCAGTGTCCTGAGGAATCACTAGACTTGTTCTGTGAAATGCAGGATTCAGGTTTTGAGCCTGATGGGATTATACTGACCAGCGTGCTTTCTGCTTGTGCCAGCCTCGGGCTTCTTGATTATGGCAGATGGGTCCATGAATACATTGATCGTAGATGTATCAAATGGGATGTTCACATAGGAACAGCAATGGTTGACATGTATGCAAAATGTGGTTGTATAGAGATGACACAGCATGTTTTCAATGGGATGCTTTCTAAGAATATCCGTACTTGGAATGCCTATCTAGGTGGTCTAGCAATAAATGGACATGGACAAGAAGCATTGAGACAATTTGGAGAATTGATTCAATCTGGTACAAGGCCTAATGAGGTGACTTTTCTAGCAGTTTTTACAGCATGCTGCCATTCTGGCTTAGTTGATGAAAGCCGTAGGTATTTCAATCAGATGATAAGTCCAAGCTACAATTTTTCTCCCTGGTTAGAACACTATGGATGTATGGTTGATTTGCTCTGCAGGGCTGGGTTGGTGGGGGAAGCTATGGAGTTGATAAAGACAATGCCCATGCCACCTGATGTGCAGATTATAGGAGCTCTTTTGAGCGCCTGCAATACCTATGGAAACATTGGATTTTCTCAAGAAATGTTGAAACCCCTTCAGAATTTTGAATACCAAGATAGTGGCATATATGTGCTTTTATCTAATCTATATGCAACTAATAAGAATTGGGGTGAAGTAAGAAGCTTGAGGAGATTGATGAAGGAGAAAGGAATAAGCAAAGCCCCAGGTTCTAGCCTTATAAGGGTGGGTGGTAAAAGTCATGAGTTCTTAGTTGGAGATAATAACCATCCTCAAAGTGAGGATATTCATGTACTATTAAACATCCTTGCCAATCAAATCTACCTTGAGGGGCATATTGATACCCTTTCTTGATCAAACAGGTATGCCTGTCCCTAAGCTTAAGCATTTGTCCTTGGATTTATAAACAGCTTCTAATGGCACACTTTATTAATAATGCCCCTAAATGATTTTAGACTTTCTTTTTATGTTCCATTAACGAGCAACTTGAGACTCGTTATGGAAGTTCACGATAGAGACTACTACCCCATTTGCGGTAAAAGGTCTGGGGTCACCCTTCATCAAATTAAATTTAGCTTATGCATTGAGCAGCAGCTCTGGAACAGGGTGGATAAGTGGGTACTTTTTTCGGGGGCCTAGGAAAAACTTTTGTTGTTTTGGTCTATGTTTGCACCTTTCTAAGGTTAAACCAAACACAACATTTATGTTGCATTTGTGCAACATTAATAATATGTTATGTTTAGGATTATGAGGTTGATAATTGGTCGCAGGGGTGGACCTTTGTGCATCAAGGGGGGCCGGCCAACAGCAGCACCCCAAACAAAGATTGTTTAACCTACCTTTGTGCCAGACCAAAATTTGTTTCTTTGGTTATTATGTGTAATTATTTAATTAGCACCCCCTTCAAAGATTTTACAGTATCTATCTGAGTGAGTGTATATGTAATGCCCCCACTTAAAAAGTCAAAATTTTCTGGGTCGCCCCTATTGGTCATTGGAACTTTAATGACAGTAGTTACCTTGCCCTTAAGCTCTGGCATTGAGAGCAAACCAGAAAAATAGAAGACACTTGGTCAAGTTCAGATATGGAATGCGTCAACTCATCAGCAATGCGTGAATGGTTGTTATAAGTTGATTGGCATGGATTCATACTGCTCCATATAAGTTAATGATGTTTGCATTCTAAGTATACAATTCTGGAGAGCAATTTCTGTTCAGAATCGAAGTCAGGATTGCTATTTGCCCATGCAGCTCCTAAACATTCAATCCTTAAAGATTCAAACATTCTACATGAACCTCATCCAAATCTTAAAGATGTTGAGAAGTTTGTTAATTTCTGTTAGTGTTAATTGTAATAGTTAGTTAAGTGGTTAGTGTAACAAAGTGCTGTTGAGCAGTTTAGCTAATGTGGGACTAAACTGGAAGTGTATAAATACCAAGTTTGTGAATGAATAAAGTTTGATGAATTTTTTCAGTATTACCTATTCTTTCTCTATTCTCTTTATTCTCTATCTTTCATAAGTTGATTGTGTGAATAAGTGAGGAACCTTCTTGAGTGTAATCTGGTTTGAGCTGGCACCACTTAAGTTACAAGCCTGGAGCCAAGTAATTTATTGCCATAAACAGTTAAGAATAAGATAGGGGTTTAAGGACTAGCGAGGGATTTTGTCATTTCCAAAAGTCTTGATTACTTGAAAAAGCTAGGGGAAAAGCACAATTACATGTGTAGACCCTTGGGGTTAATACAATATTGAATTTACAGTTTAAGAGCTTGTTTGGGAAAGATGAAATTATTCAATTTCAGTTGTTTTTGGAGTAATAAGTTGTTTTATGAATAATTTGCTATGTTTGGGTACATAGCTTATTTTTTAAAACAGCTTTTTTAACCCAATTTAAGCTGTTTTTCTCCATCTCCAATGTTGGACGGTTTGATGAAAGGGATTTGGATTATTCACACCCTTTTTCCTGAAATAACCTCCATCTTCATCTTTCATACCTTCCACCGAGCACATTGACAAGCTCTATCAATGGCTCCAAAGAAAGCTATCATGGGAGATGTTCTGGAAGGCATGGCCATAGCAACAAAGAGAGCAACGAAAGCAACCACCACCACCCAAACCCATCTCGTTCCATAACCCCTCTTCTCAATCTCCTTTTTCACCATCACCCTTCTCAATCCAAACCACCAATATCATGCTTTTCCAAACAAAGCACCCTGAATCTTCAAGTCCAGATTAAGATTGTTGCTTGGTTTTTGAGAAAAACAAAAACCCGCCCAAAAAAATTGCAGAATCAGAGAAGTTGAAAATGCATTTCCTCCAACTTGTGAATGAAACTGAAATCTGAAATGGGTTTTGGGTTTTGGAGGGAAATGAAACAAGATGGCTGAAACTTGAAAGACGTAACCATACTTGTCCCGGTTTTATAGAACAACAAGAGGTTGGGGTGGGTCCTCTTCTTCATCTACTCGCTCGCGGCGGCGAGGGATCTAGACGCCTGGACACAATGGAGCTCGTGAGGGTGGGTTTGTGTAATGTAAATGTGACCATGCTGATTTCTGTTAAAAATGGTAGTTCATGGACCACTTAAAAAATTTTAATCTTAAAAAAGCATCAAATATTATTAATCTATACAAATAATTTCATACCATTTTTCGTAATTTACTACATAAAAATGATTTTTTTCACACCATCCAAACGAAATAGATTATCTTAGAATCGTTTTTCAGCAATCAGATCCAAACAAAAACAGATTCTGATGGAGAAAAACATCATAGATGGAAAAAAACAGCTTAAATTGTGTTAAAAAGCTTTTTTTTAAAAAATAAACTATGGACCCAAACATAACAAATTATTCATAAAACAACTTATTACTCCAAAAACAACTTAAATTGAATAATTTCATATTTCCTAAACAAGCTCTAAATGTTAGTGCTATTTGATTATGCTGGAACTAAACACTTCTGCAGTGGTTAGAAGGGTATGCATATCCCCCTTCACCCCTAATTATATATTGTATATCCAATTTTCTCTATGTTTGTGGAGCTTCCTGAATGTGCATGCAAGATGTGATACCCTACTACCCGCATATTAAAAAGTAATAAAAGAACAAAGTTGAAAAATAAATCATGTGTTTATTTGAAATAAATAAAACATTTGTCCATGGGTAGAAAGGTCCTACATGAACGAGTTCTCAAAACGCGGAAATAAAATCAAGTTTAAAACAAATAAACAAATAAAACAATAACAAACGTCCCAATCCAATTTCACAACAGAACTGGTATAGCCGTTCCGGAGAAACCTCGGAATACAACTGAAAACTAGACTAACAAAAGAAAGGCCCTAACTATGAGTGGTGGCTCCTCAGGGTCACTCCTCTCCGGGCTGTTCGCCATCCTCTGCCTGAAACCAAACATGCCAAACAAGAAAACAAAACGGGGAGTAAGAATCATGTAAACATAAACGGCACGGGGATAGGAAGCAAGATAAACAAACAGACATGACAACATCATAAGCATACAACAACATGTACATCAACATATATCAACATCATAACAAGTATGCTATGCGGTGCAATGCAACGCTACTCCGCTACTCCATTATGCATGTGGATCCAAACTAACTCAGGATGAACGACTTCGGAGTTACATATCCATATTGGCATTGAAGCACCAACACCGGCAGTTCACTGAACCTCGGGTGAACCCCATGGATAGCCAACGCATCAAACCATGGATGCCTTATCACGGGGGGCCGCGGTCACCAAACCTCGGGTGACCTACCGTGGATGGCCAGATCACCATACTCTCTGGTGGTCTCCCCTATGTCAAACCTCCCCCTCAACCATCAGCTCCAATGCTCCATGCATGGCAAACAACAACCACCTCCTTTGCTTGAGCCTAAAAGCTCCCAAGACTTCAACATCAACTCAACATGCTTGGGCCAATAAACACCCAAGACTTCAACATCATCAATACCTTAGACCCAAACCATGGGGTCAAGGCCCCCTGGCCAAAAAGCACCAAGGTACAACGTGTGATATCCCAACGGCTTAACCATCTTATCGTCTTTCAACTTCTTAATTATTATATAATTAAGTTATCTAGTCTTGTCATTATGTTATCATCATGTCATTGGGGAAGATTGGGGGTTAAAAAACCCTTTAAATCCTTAATCTCAGATTATGTCCAGAGAGGTGAGCACGGGCGTGTTTATCCCCAGCACGGGCGTGCTGTCACATAAGTGAAGCACGGGCTTGCTTCCTTTTAGGCACGGTCGTGCTTCCTGTTGTGTACGGTCATGCTCAACTGCACGGTCGTGCTCCTCTGCTGCACGGTCGTGCTTAATGCACGGTCATTTTCCAGAATTCAAACTGGGAGCACGTGCATGATCCCTGTTCAACACGACCGTGCTTAATGCACGACAGTACTGTTCTGGGCAGAGTTCAAACACATATTTTTAACCAATTATTTTAGGGATTAAATCCATTAATCTTAGGTAATCTTAGCAACATATTTTCCAGATTAAAAACTCATCATCATCACACTCATCAACATGTCAACAACAATAATCATCATACCATCATGTTCATATCAAGACAATCAACATAAACATCAAGAACATATCGTGAACATGAATATGAAGCATATACCAAAAACAGTTAGAACATATTATCATATAATCATCATGTATCACATAGGCATACAAACTGACAACAGCCGGGGTTATGGGAACCCCTTTACCTTACACTACCCCCACTGCCTAATGAGTACACTACCCTTCTCCCCATACCTGGATTGAAGGTTGCTCTACGCTCAAACGATCAAACTGGTCACGGTTCCCAAAGCAGCTCAGTTAACCTTTCAAACCTTGGCCAAACAAAACACAAACCATCAGTTTCCAATTCAACATCATGAAAAGGAAACCACAAAGGGAAAGGAACATTACCTCTATATGAGCACAGATGAAACTACACTTTCCAAAGGCCTCTATTACTCAAGAACTGTTCTGAATATGAGGGAAAAAGGGAAAGGAACGGTGTCAGCCGCAGTAGGTCTAGCAGCCACCACAGATAGGGTTGAAAACGCAACCCTCGGTTCTGTGCAAACATATATAGGCTGTGCATGAAACACGGTCGTGCTCCTCATCAAGCACGGGCATGCTGAACTTAGCGTTTACGAGACGCGGTCCACACATTGAGCACAGACGTGCTCACTGTTGAGCACGGGCGTGCTCAACTTAAAACTTGCAATATGCTTCAAACTTTAAGCACGGGCGTGCTGGCTAATGAGCATGGGCGTGCTCATGTACCAGAAAGGTACTTTTAAGTCAAAAATCTCACTAAGCCCCTAACCAACTATTTTAACTTATCAAAACTAACTTAAACAACCAAATAAACTTAATAAAAGTACTTAACGAAAAGCAGGGTGTTACACAAGGACAAGATACAGGAAACAAGTAAGCAGAAATGTATCTGATCAATGAATTGTCTATAATATAATTTGTGAGTTCATCAAACAAATGATTGAATAAGGTAACTCTTCCTTGAAGAATCAACATAAAACCTTCACTCAATTCGCACTCTTGTGTCTGCTGTGATACACAATCCAGAAGAAAAAATGAAAACTATGGAATTAAACTTCAATTGTTTTCTGATTGATAGCTGTGTATCTCCATCTCTGCTTCTCCACAAGTCAGCATCAAGAAACCGAGCAACAAAAGCCCATAGTTTGTAGATGTGTTCAAAATTAGCCAAGAAGCTTAATGCAGCAGTAACCACAGTTACTCTGAGGTTTTCTTTATCTTTCTTTTTGTTGGCAATCACATCCTGGCCTCTTCCTTCTTTGGTCTGCAGGATTCTTCCCTTCTCCTCTGCATACTTATCTGCAAAGCAGAATTGATGCAAAAATTCATAGCTGAGAGAAATATTGTTTCTATCAGCAAGTTTTTGGTACAAGGACAGACTCTACCTTTTCACCTTTCCAATCAAAAACATTGAATGCCAAAGCAAGCCCCCTGTCAAATTTATCTTTGGGACATAAATCTTGACTAGGGGAACCCCTTCTGTGTCAGGGTGTTTAAGCTTCAACATTGAGTTCAGCAGCCAATTTGAAAGATCTATATCAACCAAGAATTTATAGCATAGCATGCTCCTCTAACACAGATAATACACGCTGTAGGAAGTATCTCCATCATTTCAGAACAAACTAAAATTTTAGGTCACCAGTTTGTAGTCTATCTTCATCTATTGATTCAGGTATGTCATGTTGGAAAGAGTTACTATTAGAGATTTAGTTAAAAATTAAGTTGTATATGTTCCCTCTTCAATAAAGAATATGCAAGTTCATATTCATATGATTATGTTTTCTCTATATTTTATACCGATATACAATCCCTTTCAAAAGAGCATATATTCCTCAAATCGCACTGTTTTTTACTTCCGGTAAATCAATATTACACTATTTTCAGTATTTTGTGCCAATGAAATTATTTTCAAATTAATATGTCTATTTTCTTGGTGGGGGATTGTTCACTTCATACTTCTCCATAAGGAAGTTGTAATAAGGAAGTTGTTCGGATATATCACAAGTGTATCAGCATCGACCCAAGGGTGAAACCACTAAAACCCTAGTTTTAGACCCATCAGGAAAATAGTTATTTACTCATAGTTTTTATTTTTATAAAGTAAAAAGGCTACACATGTTGGTAAAAATACCTAACATAATACACAACCTGATCCAAGTATGCTCACTTAGAAAAGAAAAACCTCAGTCAAAATTTGCTTTAGGTTCACTCGTTCTTGGTCCGGCCCAGAGTATATGTACTTCCTCCTGCTATTACCAGCCCCCCTAAAGAAACACACCATGTAGTGAATTTGTGAGAATAAGAGGTCTAGTGTAGGTGCTCCAATTTCTCTACGAGCATTGATAGTTGTATATCCAAAGTTGACACATTGGTTAATCGATACAAATATTTGGTTAATTCAATTCATTACATGATTAATTACGTGTAAATATTTGGTTAATTCATCATGATCCATTAATCATATAAAAAACTGAATTAACATGATATTTGCATGTGATTAACCAAATATTTACATGATTATGAGAAATAAGCTTCATATAACTCATTAACCATATAATTGTGGCGACCATCCCGTCCGGGTGCCGCGAAAAGAAGGTAAAAAACAGAAGAGTCGCCACCAAAATTTTATTGTGGGCAAACCTTGGAAAACCATTTATTTTAAGGTAAACTGGTACTTTTTAAGAAAAAGAGATTTGAGTCCGAGAGTCGGTTACGAGTAGGGAAGGTGTTAGCACCCTACATCACCCGTTTACAAAACGGTACCTCAAGTTAATTGTGCAAATCATTTTAATAACCTTTTTAAATATTTATTTTACCCCAAAAATTATTTACAACAAAGAACTATTTTTATTTTTGATATTTTGTATTTTATATTTTATGATTTTTCAATTTTAAATTTATTATTGATAAAACCTAAATGAAGTTGAACATGGCACATAAGTCCACAGGACCACCTCAAATCTAAGGAGTTGAACATGGCACCGTGTCCATAGAACATCCCTAAATATCACAAGTTTAATTATTTTGATTAACAATTTGAAAATAAAAAGAGACACTAAAGTAAGGAAATTTTAAATTTTGGCTTGACAGAATGATTGATTCTGCTCCTACGTATTCCCGGGTGCGATGGGAAACTCAAATCCACGACCGAATTAATTCGGTCGCTAATTCGGTCTCTAATATGGTTAGTTTTAATTTGAATTTGTAATTTTAGCGACCGATTTAAATTTCGGTCGCTAACACGTAGTTCTTTTGAAAAGCTTGATCGGTCGGTTGATTTTAGTTTTTGAAAAGGATTTTATTCTTTTTGATTTTTTGAAAAGAGATTTTTAAATTTAGAAAAGTTTTTTTTTATTTAAAACTTTAAAGGCAATTTTTTTATCTTTTAGGTTTTTTGAAAAAAAAAGTTTTTTGAATTTGAAATTTAAAGGCTTCAAAAGATTTTCTATTTTGTTTTAAAAAAAAGACCACATAGACCCAACATTCACCAACCAAGCAGATCAGGCCCATATCGTCAAAAAATTAAAACTAACTTAACAAAGAAATAGAAATAAAAAGCTGTCAAAGAGGAAAATCTTCTGCTTATCCACATTACGTTACCAACAAGAGACACAAAAGGGGGAGCCAGTACGATGGTGGAGCCTTGGGCCAGATGACGGTGACTGCGAACCAGACGGCGGCGAGCCGTACACGGTGCGGCGGCAGTAGGCAGCGAGCACAAAAGAATGTGGAGATGTGCAGGTTCTGATGTGGATCTTGGATCCGTGGCTCACGGCGGCAGATAATGGCGGTTGACGCTGGCAACGACGGGCTTAGTACCATGGTGGTGATGGCGGCCTGTGGTGGCACCGGGTAACGGCGGCGGTGATGGATTACCTGCGCTGGGCGGAGCTGTGCGGCGACGTGACGTGGTGGCTGGCTCCGGCGGTGGGGACGTGACTGTGACCAGAGTGAAGGGCGGCGTGATGGAGCTGGTGGCGGAACCCACGGCGGAGCACAGAACCACTGTTCTTATCTGTTTTTTTTTTCGATGCTTTGATCCTCTTTTACTTTCTCTTTTCTCTTTGGTTTTTTGAAAGTGGTAAGTAGGTTGAAGAGAATGAGATGGTATTTGAGATAGAAGATGATGGTTATGGATGAGTGGAATGTGTTGCCACTGTTATTGATGGTGGTGAGGGTGAGATTTCTGTAAATTTTATTCTGATGCTCCTCCCCTTTTCTCACGCCTCCCCCCCTTTCAGATTTTCCTCCCCCATTTACTGTGTTCATCCGGTTGGTATTCGTAGAGAAAAAAAAATAAAGATGAACTCTTGCTCTCACCTTGGGATCATATGAGCTTGAATATTGCAGAGTTTACCATGCTTTACTCCCTTTCAATTCTCATTTTTATGTCTCTTTTCTATTATCTAAGCATAAACTACTTTTCAAGTTCTGAAAATTAACTAAAAATGGAGTTACTTGAGCGGGGAAGTGTTTCAACAATTGCATCATATCCTTGAGCAGCCCCCGTCTGTCTATCTTTCTTTTACTTTTAAAAATGGCTTGAATGTATAAGTTGGTTAAACATGAAAAACTGAAAAAAAAAAAATGATCCAAATTGCAACAGAGTGTACGTTGGGGAAAGAAACTACAACACAAAACCCTTTTTACCTTTTTTTTTTTTTTTTCTTTTTTCTTTTTTTTTATTATTAATTTAATATTTTTTACTTGGGTTTGGATTCAAAACAACCTATAACAAAAACAAATTGGGTCAATAAATATATTATTTTATTTTATTTTGTATTTTTTATTTTTAATTAAAAAAATATATATCTGAACAAAATTAGATGTTCATAATAATAAAATGAATTAATTAAAAATTTACACATATTTAACCATATACACCTGTGCGCACGCTATCCATAGCAAATCAGCTTTCTTCCTCCCTTGATTGAATAAATCATTCACGTTCTTTTTTTTTTTCTTTTTTTTCGAGAGAAAATCATTCACGATCTAGGAGAAGTATTGACAGCTTCCTAGTCGATATTGGTGGATTTTAGACAACAATTTTATCAACCAAAAGCTTAAAAGGAAGAATTGACATCACTACTTGAAACGGCAGCGGGAGGAGAAAATCTTCGAGGGGCGATCAATAGTCTATTGATAAATGAGGAATTGTGAGTTACGGAACATTTCCGGTTGGTCAACTCGTCAGAATTCTTTCCAAAGGAAAATTATCTTATTTACGTTAGTGAGTGTCAATCAACAAGAAGACAACGCATAAACACTAAATCAAGATTCAAGATATAACATAAATGCCGAGCAACATACAGAATAGCAAACTTCATCGATGGTATAACCTACTCCTGCCATTTATAAATTAACTGGCCAGTTTGTGCTGGTAGGCAATGGCATTGATAATTTGATATTGCAATTACGAACTCAGTCCAAACACCAAAGTCAAATTTGATCCATTCTCTGTTTTTCCTCACGCTGTTTTAAAATGAACAGTGCGAATTCCTGGAACGTAAACAGTGAAGTTTCTTTTTTTTTTTGGGTACAATGGAAATACATTTTAAAACAGAATTGTATTTTTAAAACAATACAAATTCCCACATTGTAAAATCTGAAATACGATGAAGCATTATTTTTTTGGTACATCGCAAACATATTTCAGATGGAAAAAAAAAATCAATATGGTGTTCTATTTCGTTCAGCAGATAACCCGAGTCACTTGTGCAGAACACCCTTCCTGGGAAGTTTTGGTTTCTTCTGAGATTGGTTCTGCCACACAAACAATAAATAAATCAGTCTTAAGAGGATACATTAACTATAAAATTTCAAAATGATGAAAATTGGAACCTTCTGTTTTTCCAGGGCCTCAAAATCTGTCCTCTCTTTCCACTTACTCTTGCGTAGTTTAATTGGCCGATTTCCAACATATTTACCTAAAATCAAGAGAACAAACTCAGGATACATGTCACATTGCAGTTGCCACAATATTCAGCCAACATCGATAACAGGACTCCATGACAGAAATTGCATAAACCATAAAAATCCATTCACCCATGAAAGAAACAATATTCCATCATAATTAGGGTTTTAGACATTACAAGCTTTTTAGCTTATCTGCCGTGGGGGTGAGCACATACATTTTTATAGGACTTTCATACTTAAATATTTATAATGTATCAATATCAAAGCATATACACTAAGACATCACATAATAAATACTTGAAGAGCAGAGGTGTTGCACGGTTGTCATAAGGGGTCACCCATATAAAAAGAAATAAGCACAATACAAAACAGAGAGAAAGAAAAGACATGCATAGCAGTAGTCAGCAACTTACTGACCATTCATTTCTTTAAGCGCAGCAGCAAGGTCAGAAGGATTGGCAAAGCTTACAAATCCATACCCCTTTGTTTTTCCAGTCCGCTTATCTCTGACAACCTAGACAATACCAAACATGCATTAATGACATCAGTACATTACAACAAAAATACATTCACCACAAACAAAATGCAAAGCGTAAAGGTCAAGCTTATTTAGAGGCAAGCAAAAGTAGACCATATCAAATTACAGACTACAAAAAACCTAAAGTTCTTTAGTTGGAATTAAATATAACTCCTCTCTAATAACATGCCCTCTTATTTCCAGGGACAAAATTTAAAACAAATTTCTCAGTCACAGTGAGAGCTACCAAACACGTATAATAAAATAATGGACACACAAAAAGCAATCGAGCAGATGAGTGTTGATTTAACATCTAAATTCCACCAACTAAATAAATATGCAGATTATTCACAAAAATTATACAGGGTAAAAAATGGTCTGCCAATAATTAGTCAACAGACAGGACTGCAAAGTGTAATTTTTCAGCTAATGTTTTCAACAACCATTATTTAACCAATTTTCTCACCCAAATTTCTGGTTGGCAAGCAAAAGAACCGAGCCTCTCCGCACCTTCCCCCTTGGACAGGAACTTTTCCGTGCCAACTTAGCTGTTTTGTGGCACATTACTTTCATTTGCACCAAGACTTTATACACATACATTGACAAAAGAATTCTACACCAACAGCATCCAGGGCCTCTTTAATTTACTTTTATGCGTGGGGAAGGGGGATATCAGAAGATACAAGTCTAGACACTAGTATCTTTCCTCAAAAAATCCAAATAATTAGAAAGCTACATGAGTTAAGAAGTTGGGACAAGGAAAAAAACATAACCCCAATAAAAAATTCCATTTTCCTATTAACCTGCTGAAAAACTCTTCCAAATTTATACTGGCTTACTCAAAGTACAACTCAAAATCTAACCAATGAATATCCAGATTTTGACCTTAACTGTTCATAATCATAACGAATATGCAGAGGTCAACCTGACTGACTGATTTTGGAGATCTAATAACAAAGGGAAACCACTAGAAGAACTCTACATAGTAGAAGTCACGGCACTAATTTTAAATGAATTAAGTAAATTCAAGTGCATTAAATTATGTCACCGTTATACAATTTCAATTGTCCTTGATTTGTGAATAATGAGCAATGATGTAGGAACACCTGAGATGACAAAATAACTCATCAATTTAATCATTAAAAATATCTAATCAAATGTAAATTATGAAACATGACCTACCTTACAATACACAAATCATTAACAACTCTGTCCCTTCAAACAAAAATCTGAATAGGAAATAGAAAATGCTCATACTAATCCAATCATTATTAAAAGTAAAAGAATTGGACTAAGAAGAGAGATCCACTTACTCGTGCCATGTTAAAGGAAGGGAATCTTGAAAATGTTTTTGTGAGAACATCATCATTCACTTCATTACCAAGATCACCACAAAAGAGTCTATAATCATCTGAAAATCCAACAAAATAGTATAAATCAATTCATGAATCTATATCGAATTGTTTGAGTGTCTCAGAGAGAGAGTGAATGGGATACTGAATTTCAATATGACGAAGTTAAGGAACAATTCCTAAAAGAGAGAGACCCCCACCCCCACCCCCCGATTACTGCATGAACCCATACACATAACATAATAGAAATTGGCAAAGACCAAGGCCTGTGCTATATTACTGCTCAAGTAGCCTGGCCTGGGCAATCAAAATGCACGTGCTACAAAAAAAAAAAAAAAGATAATGGTGAGCCTTAGAAGAGAGAAGAAATAAAAACAAGGAGCCAATTTCCAACCCACATACAAACAAGAAATACTTGGGGCAGGTAAATGAAAGTTAAGGCTCCTAAACCAACTGTTGAATATGTAAAATGTGTTTAACATGTGCAAAATGTGTGTCCCATTTCAAAATAGGTAAATATACTGGTACTTAGTCCCAGGCCTGTAAATAGATGTAAAGATATGTACTCTACACAATTCAGATATACAGATATCTTTCAGATATTTACTCTCATTCCTCCATTCTCAACACCAGTAACTTCAGTTTTTTAAAATATAATCCAAAACCTGCTAATTAATATAAACAATCAACCATAAGTTGAAATCAATTTAACAGCAATCTACATAGAAGATTCCTATTATAAATTCACTATTTCACAAAACCTCAAATATTCCGTCTTCAGCAATTTCAACAGTAATATCTTGTTTCTCAGCATCCACTACAAGCTCACTCCAAAATCATCATGTTTTGCTTTTCTACAAGTTTTCTTTCCCCCGATGCATTAACCATACTATAATCACACTCCACAATTTACAAGCCTTTCTAGCAGCCTAGTAATCTCAGTTTGTGCCTGTGTTACAAGTAACACCTCAGACCAAAAGCTTCTCAACATCATGAATGCAATTTCCACAATAAGCTCGCGGCAAAAAGTTAAACACACGACACAATTCAAATAACTCACTTGTTCGAAACCGAGTTTAAGGAATAACAGATTATCTTTCACCAGCAAACTTTCTATACACAAAAAATCATGAAGAAGTAATTAAATAGTAATAATGAAAACATGCTGATACCTTCTGGCCACTCAGCGAGAATAGGATCCTCCCAAGTTTGGCCAGCAGCTTTGCGAGGAATCGCTTTCTTTTTGGAATCAGTTTTGTTCTCAACCTCACTGCTTGCAATCGCTGCCTTAACACTCTCAAGAGCCTCTGGTGTTATTATCTGTGCGTCTCTCTCAAATAATTGCTGTGCCTGTTTCAAACACAACACAACATTACATTCAAATTTCAACCAATTTACACATTTTTCATTCCTCATTCCTAATATATTTCCTAAAACACAAGCGAGAACAGCGACCTGATATTGCGGCACAGAGTATACGCCTGCAACCAGCGGCGCCGGAACAGGACCGATAACCTGAGGCGCGGGGATTTGAACCGGCGCCGCAACGTACGGTGCGGCGGCGTAGTGCGTGGCGGCGGAATGCTGAAGGTGAAAGGGAACGGGGAAGTAGGAGGACGCGTTGGAATAGGCGAAGTGCGATTGTGATGATGAAGAAGACGGCGTCGCCATAAAAATGAATGAATCGCAATTCACGAATGGAATTGGATTTTCCAATGATGGGAGTAGGATAGGAAAGGAATCAGAAGTTGCGTTTGGATTTCATGGGCCGATGGCTATTGATCCTTCTCGTTGCTACGAGTCGAAATGGCTCTAGAACTTTCTCGTGCATTCGGGGGTTACGGTTTGCTGATCACGTGACGGTTTGCTATGGGCCTAAAAGTAAAGAATTGGGCTATCGACGGCCCAATGAAAATAAAAGTGCCCACAAAATGTTTTTTTTTTTGGGGGGTGGGGGTGGGCGGGTGGTGGTGGTTTAATGCATGGGCTTTTTATTTTACATTAATCTCACACCTAAATCACAAGAAAGTGGAAAACTTGAAAGCCTTTGCTATACTACTCTTAAGGGTAATAACATATATTTTAAATGGTCGTGCTAACGACTGTCATAGGGGTATTGATTAAGACTTAAGAAACTCATAAAAGGAATGTTTGTATTGGTCTATTTGAAAACGAAGTGTGACACCTTTCAAAATACTAAATACATTATATCTCGTACAAATTTTCCTTTCTTGGTTCCTTAAACAATGCCCTAAGGACACCTGTTAGCATTCTCCATTATTAAATAATGATATAGCAATTTATGATTGATTAACAATATAAAAATCTTTACATTGACAATATATACCAACTAAATCTTATCATTTATGTATGTCCACTTTTTTTAACAGGTATATTTGTCCTTTTTGAGTAAGTTCAATCGATTAAGTTGCAGGACATTAATTGTGAAAGCATGGGTTCAAAATTCAAATACACCACGATGCACTATACTCATTTCTCATTCTCTTCTTCCCTCTCTCTTGTAAGGTCTCTTATGAGCCTCTCATCCAGCGAAAAAAAAACTATCATTTACCACTAACTCTCATCTATTTATTCAAAAAGTTGTCTGTCAAATTATTTATCTAACTGAATTAGTCATAATTTATATTACACTCCTTAGGGCACCAGAATTCTTAAAGGGTGAAGGAAATGCTTATTGTATATCGTATTATTTTACATGACCTCACATCGGTATAATGTAATGTAACAAGATTTAAATATAATTATACAAAAAACAAGCGAGAATGGAAAATTTGGCGAAGGCCGAAGATGGAAAATGAGAGCACAATGCACAAACAAACAGCAAAATTCGCGTTTCCCATCGAAAGTGGCTCCGCGTGGCTTGGGAGGAGGGCTCGAAAATCGGTGAAGGCGCCATGGTGTTGCCAAATGCCGACAAGTAGTACAAATGCCACGTGGGAGTACGGACCTTGTGGGGACCACAGGAGTTGCACTTGTCATGCACCTGGTTAACCGTAGATTGCGGGGATGTTTGTACGGTGCTCATAACTCAACAGGTGGTGACGAGCCAAACACTAAGTGCATGTTTCGTTGAGATTTTTCTCAACGCCAACGATAATTTTTGTTCAGTTTGGGTTACTGTTCATATATTTGTGTATTGTTCATTCGTTTATTTACGAAACTTTATTTAAAATTATTGATTCCTGGTGGGTCAAAACTGAGTTTTATGAAAGCAAAAATTTCTAGCTTTTCCGTTGTAAATAATTGATTCTAGATGTAGGACCCACAAAATTATATATATTTATACATCAAAAGTGATTTTAATTTATCAACTAAACAAAATCAATTCTTCTAAACCCACTTTTAAAATATTGTTACCAAACACAATCAATTTTTTTAACCTTGATTTTTTCAAAATCAATTCTTCCAAAATCAATTCTATCAAAATCTAAAACAAACGGACCCTAAGTGTTAGTTTGGTTGGAAGTTGACACATACAAACATAAGAAGGAGATTTGAATTGTGGTTGTTAATAATTTTCGTAAATAACCTTTTTTAAAACTGATTTTCTCACACAAGGATATTTAAAACAGATGTACACACTGGAAAACAATTTTTGAAACTTAACAAAAGCAATATCAAATCCCCACAGTCAGTATAAATAAATAAAGCTGTAAGAGTTTAGGGTTAGAAGATTCACACAAGATGTTTTATCCTATTCCACTCTCTTCCAACCAAGAGCTACGTCCAGTTCCTTCTATTTGAAGTTTTTTCTCCACTATTTCCCAAATAGATTACAACCAAGTATTAAACACCTCTCTAGACTACAAGTTTTTCTTTCTTATCAAGCCTCTTCAGGCTCTAACTCTAACAAAGAGATTTAACTTATGATCTTCTTAACTCACTATGTGTGATGATATAAAAGTTTAAGATCAGTTGAATATTACAACAATATTCAAACTAAAGAATACAGACTCTTGCTCTTGAAAGAATATTAGAATGAGTGATTATCGATTGACAAAAGTTGTTCTTCAGAACTTGAGGTCTTCTATTTATATTGATATTCTTCTTCACTTGTATTTCTTCAACGGTTATTTTGAATAGTCCCGTTTAGAGATAGCATTGAATGCATGATATCCGTTGTGATTGATAACTTGATTGTGGCCTTTGTGAAGTGTACTCTTGGTTATCACATTTGCACAGAATAGAGGGTAATTGTTTCTGAGCAATTTGTACCTTGAAAACTTTATTTCCTCCTTTGTGTACAATCCATCTTTTTCCAGCAGTAAAGAAGAATTCGTACAAGTCACTTTTCATTTCCTCATTGTACTATTTGTTTTTTGTATTTTCTCGATGGTACTATGATTTTTTCACAAGGAAACAAAGCATTAACCGGATAAAACAAATGGAAACAACAAATATTCTATTGAATTAAATATCAATCATTTAAAATAAATTCATTGTGGGTCAGATTGCATTTATTCATTTTTAGAACAACATATACATAAGAGATAGAAGCTCGTCTATTCAAAAATCTCCGTCCACACAATTATGTGTAAGAACGAAGTCTATTCACACTTTCATTTAACTCGTCCACTGATGTGACATATTATCTCGTCTACTTTCAAGTCTTTGGACTTGCTATATCTCAGTTAGTTATCTTGATCTCCGTCTAGTGACGTGGCAATTAGAGTTCATCTAGTCTATTATATTATATTGTATTATTTTATTTTATTTTATTTCATTCTATTTTAGACTTTTAAACACTAGTGGAAATAATGTAATATACGGGAACGTTTTACGTCAGTTGACCATATGTTTGACGTTATAAATGAGGCGGTGGCATTTTTGTAAATATTAAATCACTATTTGCGTCAGTTGTTTAATGAACTGACGTTAAAAGTGATTTGCAAGAATTATTAACACTTTTAACGTCAGTTGTTTATACGACTGACGTTAAAAGTGTGATTTTTACTTCAGTTAAATAAATAACTGACGTATATAATCCTATATCCCTAACTCATTCCTATCTTTCTTTCGTTGTCATCTCCCCGTTGTCACTCTTAACGCAGATCACTCCATATAGTGCAGTTTATTTCTAAACTTTTTTTAAACAAGTTTATTTTTAATCTTAATTAATTACCTTGAATTAGTAAATAAATTCTTGTGCAAATTAAAATAAATAAACACTTAACATAAAACAAGTTATATATGTATAATCAAATTGTATCTCATTGAAGCGATTCATAAGTTACAATTACATGATTAAAAGATAAAAAATTTCTGCAACATAGCCCTAAAATATAAAAAAGTTTCTGCTTCAACATCATTTTATTCCCAATCCTGTCCTCAGAAACTCCAATGGATGCATCTCCTCCCTCACTTGAATTCCTTGATGCATCATCTTGAATCCACAGTCACTTGCTGCCAAAGCAGAGTGAAAGGGATGACGGGGATAAATAAAGTGAGGGAATCACATACGTGATTCACCCAACCTTACCATCCATGTTACGTGATTTACTCAACCTCAAGTTTTTTTACCATTAAGACAGAGACCTTTAAGTCTAGGTATAGGAAGAAATAACAAAATCTCAAATATGATAGAGCCATATTGTGAAGGAATAGAAAATGCACGAAATATAGATGAAAAGAAGAGGGGGGGTGTAATACAGACTGATACAGAAGAATGGTTCTTTATATAGAGAAGAGAGACTACCTGATTTTCTTGAAAACTGCTCTATAAACTTAATGCTCATTAAGAGGATTAAGTTACAATGTGCATGGGTAAGTAGCACAGTAGTCATGGGTAAGTAGCACAGTAGTCAAAGAAATGAATGTTTTTATAGAGACTTATACACTTTTAACGTCAGTTGTCTTCAACTCGAGCTCCCCTCCCCACCACCACGCGAGCACCTATTTCTGGTGAGTCTTTAGGGTACATTTTTTTATTTTTGGTTTTGAGTGTATGTTGAAACTATAGTCTTTGTAGTTGAAACTTGAAACTTGAAACTATGAGTTTGAGTCCTTGTCCCTCTGCTCTCAGTGACCACATCGAACGTTGGCCACCACTCGAGCTCCCCTCCCCACCACCACGCGAGCACCTATTTCTGGTGAGTCTTTAGGGCACATTTTTTTATTTTTGGTTTTGAGTGTATGTTGAAACTATAGTCTTTGTAGTTGAAACTTGAAACTTGAAACTATGAGTTTGAGTTGTTTGGAATGTCTCTATTTTTGGTCGTGGGTTTTGTATTTTCTCTTGTTTTTCTTCTGCTATCATGACCTATTTCAAAATGGGAAGAAATTTAGAGTTGCTTGTAGCATGTGACATCAACAATATATTGCTCATTGGAATTCTGTTTTGTTAATTTATCTTCAACTGCTTATTTCTTTTGTCTTAAGAAACCTGAAAATGGTGTAAATTTGAAATAATTTTTAAACGCCTTGGATATATGTTTTGTATATCTACAGAACCTATCTAGTTATGGATCGTAGTTGGATGGTTTGTAATCTCACTAGTGCTGAGTATTTGAAGGGGGTGGGAGAAAGTGCTTCAAGCACATTTGTATGTATTGAACAACATCGATTCTGTTCAACCTTTCTTATTTGAACATAAAAGAAAAGTCAATCAAGAAAACCCTGGAATGAGCGAAAGGTGGTTGTTGAACAAGCATAACAAGACTTTCTTACCATGGTTCAAGGAAGAAATGCTTAAGGATGGTAAGCTCCCTCGATGACGTAAGATGGCTAGCACGTGGGCCTAGCTTCAACATCATATGTTGGAGCGGATACGACATCAATAACTTTTCCTTTTATACAAAGGAACAAGATAACAAGAGTACCATACAAAATAGTGGGGTTATGATCGTGGCTGAAGCAATGCACTTCTCTAGTGCAAAGGACACAAAACCCGTTATAGCACCGGCACCTTACTTTGGATATATTGAAGATATTTGGGTGCTCGATTACACTAAGCTAGTTCATGGTTTTTAAATATAAGTGGGTTGATAGTAACGGTGGTGTACAAACCGACGAATTGGTGTTCACATTGGTAGACCTCAACAAGTTAGGTCATATAAATGAACCTTTCATAATGGCTTCCCAAGCAAAACAAGTGTTCTACATCACTGATCCTTCTAACAAAAGGTTGTCCTGTGGTTCTCCAAGTAAAAAGCATGTATAATGGTAGTGATGAAAATCAAGATTCAAATCTTGATATTCCCGAGACTCCTTCTTTTTCAACAAACATGCCTACTATAATCGAGGAGACACCAGGGGGGACGATGTACATGCCACTCGTGATGATCATCACGAAGGGATATTGATATAGGTAGTTTAAACTTAGTATACATTTATTTTTATTTATACTTATGTATTTATTTTTAGTTATAACCTATGTTAATAAATATATATTGTTTCGAACAGGCATACATATGGATCGTACGGATGGCCCACATGCCCCGGGAGGACGGTAGTGGGGCCTACGAGACCCGATCGCGCCTACGCCTGATTCTAGTGCAAGTTTACAAGTTATATACTATCTTTAGTCCTTATTTTTAATGTAAGTTTATAATGTTACAATCCTCTATTTTATCATTTTTTTGTCCATACAAACATCACAGGCTCATAGGAAACGGGGTAGAGGAGCCACGACTTTGAAGAAACTAGAGAAATCCAAGACAGGGAAGAGGCTTGAGGTGTCCTTCGATGCTAATCTAAATCCCCAGGGGACCCCGTGCTAAAGAATTTAAAAAGTGGGTGTTTGCCAGCAAGCAAAGACGTTAGCATCAACTACAACCACCGGAATGACGCTCCCACGTAACATTAAGGATCAGATTTGGGAGGCTATCACGTGTATTTTACCTTTACATTCTTTTGATTTAAATTATTAGATAATTATCCGAGTTATAATCCATCCAGTTGTTATGTATTTAATGTGTAGGTAGTTCTCCAAGCAAAATGACAAGGATCATCGTAAGAAATGTATGAAAATGGCATCAAAGCGTTGGAATGGGTTCAAGCATGATCTTACCAGGTACTATGTATCCGGGAAACCGGCCTGATAAGATGTTCTCGGATTATCCTTGGATTGATCGGGATACTTGGGATATGTTTGCTAGGAGTCGACGGATGGAGAATTTCAAGTTGGTTGATTAAGTTAATTTTGTATGCTTCTTATAGATCATTTAACCCGTATTTAATTATGTGTTTTTGTTTGAATAGGATAAGGCCTATGTGAAGAACGATCCATCGCCACACCATGTCTCGGGGGGGTACGAGACCTCGATTGAGGAGATGATGGCGGATAGGGAGAGGGTGAAGCGGGAAGAGCACTCTGCTAGGATAGAAAGAGGAGAGGTGCCGAGGACACACCATTAAGTCCTCCGTCGGACATCGACCGCGAGGATGTCGTAGTGCAAGCATGACAAAGATGGGATCTTTAAAGTTGACAAAAAAAAAAAGTGGTTAAGAAAGAAATAAAAAAAAAAAAAAAAAAAAAAACTATATAATAATCCTCACCCTATTTAATACTTACTATCCTATCCAACCCCCCCTTTCATATGATCTACAAACCCCGACAATCAACAAAAAGAAAAAGAAATAAAGGAGAAAAAAACAAAAAAACAAAAAAAACAAACCCAGGAGTGTTTATCAATGCCACTCGCGAAGTGGCAGATAAGATTGTAAGTAAATAATTAACTTCATTTCAATTGATATTTGTATAGATATTTTTAACACTTTTCACTTGCATGTTTTTTCATTTGTTCATTGTAGATGAATCTTAAAGCACAATCCTCCCAGGGCTCATTCGTCCCTTCTGGGCGGCGGGACGTCTTGATGACCGCTCTAGGCAAGAAAGACCATCATGGTCGGGTTATCGGTGTTCCTGGGAACGTCACCATCAAAGAATATTATGGCAAGTCTGCTTCAAGAAAGCGGGTGGTCGATGAAGCATCAATTTTGGATGACATGACTCAGCAGCTCATCTCCAACCCTGCTATTACAACGCATCTGTTGCAAAGCTTACTATCCAACCCAGAATTCAAGCAGGCGCTTGCTAGAGAGCTTTCCTCCGTCGGTTCATCCCAGGACACCGCAGGGCATGCCAACCCTTCACATGTGAGCACAAAAGAGAGTTATAGTAGGGCACATGTGGAGGACGATGAGTTGGCAGCTAGGGAGCGGGAGTTGGAAGTCCAACGCCATGAGCTTGAGTTGGAAATGAAAAGGCGTGAGCTTGAGTTGGACTTCAAACGACGTGAGCTCGAAATGTTAACAAAGGTATGTATTCATTATTAATGTCCAAATTAGTCAAATAATTACTTGTGTTTTTTTTAATTATCAACAACCAATCTATTTTATTTTTCCTAAATTGAAGGCCAAGTCGACGTCGGTGTCGCTGTCACCTGTCACTCGTTTGTTCTCACTTGGTGAGGATTATGCGTTTGAGATTTTTGAATGTCCATTGGAGCACGATGGATGGGTGGCACGCCCAAATCAACAGAGGATATTTTCCTTCTGTGGTGAAGATCTCGGGCACGCCTGCAGAGATAACTTCTGGATGGCCAGCACGATTTTGAGTATTTGGTGCACGTAAGTTAAATTTATAACTTATTTATTTTTGATTTTTTTCCATTTAATAATTTATTTTAATTTCAATATATATATTATGTAATTAACATCCACACCTTTTCATATCTTAGGTATCTCCATCGTCTTCAGCTTGATAAGGGCATTGCATCAGTTTACGGCTTCTTAGATCCGTCAATCCTTGTGCCCCAATTCTTTGCTGGCGATGCATTAAGTAAATACATAGGGAACTTGTTGGGAGACAATCAGAAAGAATTATACCTGGCTCCCTACTGTATGAATAACCATTGGCAGTTGTTCGTACTTCACCTGTCTAGGCATACTATCATATTCTTATGCCCTCTCCACCAAAACCCGCCACAGGAGGTGGTGGAAGCTGTAAATACGTAAGTAACTAATCTTAAATTTAATTTAAGTTCTAATATCAGTTGTTTTTAGTTTATTACACACATTATATATGAATTTGTTAATTGACATGATTATTTGTTTATGATAGCGCGCTGAAGGCGAGTAGCATAAGTTGCGCCAACGGAAGAAGTAGGACTTCTAAGACTAAAGGAAATCCTGAATGGACCATCCTCAAGGTTTGGTAGTTTATTTATCAAATAATTAATATTATAATTACTAATTTATATGTATATTTAACTAACATTGAAATTAATTTTGTTTGTAGTCTCGATTTCAACCTGACGGGTGGTCATGCGACTATTATGTGATGCTTCATATGCTGATCATAGTCTCCGCATCTATTACGGATGGATGGAAGAAGGTAATATTTAAACAACTTGTTAAATTATATATTATAGTTTTGGTGATGACTTGCGTTAATGTTATTGTTATTATTTGAACGTGTGTAGGCATTTAACGACCAATCGCCTCTTCAAAAAGATGAGTTCAGAGACTTGAGGATGCGCTTAGCAGAATTCTTCTTCAAGTATGCGGCTGAAAAAGGAATTGACAAGATACCTCCGCAATACTTAGATGAATAGTTTTTTTGTTAGACTTTAGAAACTAATTAATAACATGTATGTATGTATATATATATACTTAGATTGGTAGTTTTGTTTTTAGACATTAGAGACTAAAATTTATATATATATATATATATACTTGTAGATAGTTATGTTTTTCCTATACATGGGTTTTGGTTTTAATTCCCCCCATTGTTCCTTTGTATATTTCTTTTCTTTCTGTTAATATTGAAATTTAAAGGTAGTGTTTGCAATTCTGTAATGTGTGTGATATTCTGTGTTACTGGGATATTTATTGAATGCAGGGATAGCTGAGGGGAGTGATATTTTAAAACGGAATTTTTAAAAAAAATCTAGTAACGTCGGTTGTATCAAATAACTGACGTTAATAGTATTTTATAAAATATACAGTACACTATTAACGTCAATTGTATTAGGAAACTACCGTTAAAAATAAAACATTTAACATCAGTTCTTTAACACAACTGACGTTAGTTTGAACAACATTAACATCAGTTGTGTTAAAGAACTGACGTTAATAGTTTTATTTTTAACGTCACTTGTTTAAACAACTGACGTTAAAATATTAACTATTAACGTCAGCTGTATTTACGTCAGACAATATTCTGACGTATAAAATCAATTTTAAATGACGTAAAAAGCACTTATTGCACTAGTGAAATACCCGCGGATATCTATAGATATTCGCTACCCGCATAAATATCCATGGATATTGACGGGGATGGATGCGGGGGAAGCACTACCCGCACCAGCCCCGCCCCATTGCCATCCCTAATCCTGAGCATAGGCTTGAATTGGAATAGTATCTAAAGCTCTTGAAGTCTGAGGTTGCTCTGTTGGATGAATGACAGTTAGAGTCAGTGGTTGAGAAGAGTGTTTCTCAGAAGTGCTTTGTCTAGGAATGGACTCGGCAACTTCTTCAACCTCAGCTGTAGGTTGAACCACTTCCACTTGAGGGTCAGACTTTAGTTCCTCAACTGCCATGTCCTCAATGATGATTTCTTCTTCTGTGTGCTCTGACGGTGGAGTGGATAGAGGTAAAGCAGCATATTGCAGCACTGGTGGAGGCAACTCCTTTACCCAATGGATAGGGTCCTCTTCAAAAACAGGACTTCTGACAGGAATGACAATTATGCCCTTATAGATAAGGAATCTGCAATAAGCAAGGTCACACTTCCCTCTAACTTTAGGAATAAATTTCTTTTCTTCAAAAGTCAGTCCAGAGGAGGAAGCTTCATGTGCACATGCCACCATGTGAGTCCTCCAGATGTCCACAGCAACATCCTCTTGAATATCTTCAGTTGGTTGAGTCAACCAGTAGTCAATCACATTTTGGTCAGTGAGATTGATTGTTGCTGGATTGGTTATGCAGCTATCGGGAGAAGGCATCTTGCCAGTGTTTCTCTGCTTCTTCTTGTCCTTGTCTTTATTAAGATCGATCATGGGTAGCCTAGGACATATCATGTATGACCTGATCCCAATCTCGGTTTCCTCATTATGTCTTAGACAGGTTAGAGGGACAAAGTTTGCAGCTTTGTCAATTCTAAAGTGGCTAAACTCCCACTTCAACATCTCATACATCAATGTATCAACAAAGTCAGCAGCTCTGCCATAGGTGCTAGGATGTCTGAAGGTAGTCCACTTGGTGTTTCTGTCCATGATGAATGGAATGTGCCTGAATGATCTGGATCTTTTGTAGATCACATTGGTGAGATCCTTCTTGGCATGGTCTGTGTGCCAAACAGAGATGATGTGTCTCTCAACTCCTTCAGTAAAGGGCTTGAAGGGTGGAAATTTTACTAGGTTTGGATAGATATTTCTGTGAGGGAATTTCTTTAGGGGTAGGTGAGTAATGAGTGGTCCAAGGTGATTGTACACTTTGGATGGTGGAAGGTCGGTGGGAATGTCAGGGTGAGGTGAATGCCAGGGGTAGATGACAGTTTCAGGTTCATAGTCATACTTAGGCCGGGGATAGAAATGTCTGGCAGAGACATGTTCAGGTTCATGTTTGTGATACAAGATATTCCGATCTCTTATTACTTTGGTCCAGTTTTTAGCTTGGCCATCATAGTAAACAATGGGTGGAATGTAGGGGAATCTGGTTTTCTATTTTTGGGAGAGGGGACTCCTATTATGATTCCATTATCTGGTTGGTTGAACCAGGGGTCATTGGCAGGGATGATAGGTTGGAATGTTGGTCTTGTGGGAGAGGCTATTTGTGGTTGGTTTGGTGAGGAATTTGTTTGTGGTGAAGGTAGGGATGGAATGTAGACATCATCAATAACATTCCTATTTTCAGAACTAACAGGCAAAGTGTCAAGAATAGACACTAGTGCATCTACTGCTAATTGAACAGGGTCATTAGCAGGCAGAGTTACCTTAGTGGCCTTAGCTTTCCTGACAGGTTGCCTTCTGGTCTGAGTTGAAACAGGCCCAAAGGCCTCAGCAGCAGTGACAACAGCAGTATCAACAGAAGTCTTCTGCTTCTTCAGGATGGTACTGATAGGAACTCTGTCCTCATCAGCTTCCTCATCCTCATTGTGTGAGAGGATGATTCTTCTTTGCCTCTTCTGAGCAGGAGCAGCAGTAGGATCCCTAATTACAATGCCATTAGATGGCCTCTTGGGGGCAAGTTTCCTTGCTGCAGTGGTCTTCTGCCCAGATCCTCTTTTCATACCTAGGACTTCAGCATTGTTGGCCTCAATCATTTCTTCCTTGATCTCCATTGCTTCTTCTGCCTTGGCCAGAGCAATTTGCTTGTAAGTACTCAGTTGCATGCCTGAGAGATTGCTTCTCTCAAAATCAGCAGTTGACATCCCTTTCTCAGTTAGAATCTTGTTTTACTTTTCCTCAGACATAGCAGCAAGGACATCATAAACACCTTGATGCCTGAAGATTTTTAACAGAAGATGAGTGTAGGGAATGGCAGAGAGATTCCTTCTATTTTGCATCACATGTTTGAATCGTTCAAACAGAATACAAGGAAGGTTGATTTTGGTTTCCCATAAGAGATTGCACAGGAAGAGTTTGTGAAGAGCAAAGAGGTTGTCCTTGGAACCAGTCTTATGTAGGACAGTCTTGTCCAGAATCTGATGGAGGATTCTGATTTCATCCTTCATTTCAACAGACTTCCAGGAGTGAGTTCTTACAGTGTTTTCCTTTATTAGGGTAATAGCAATGGTCTCAGAACCACCTAGGTCTTCCTCCTAAGTGTCGGAAATCACCAAGCCCTTATGGGCACATGCTATTATAGCATCAGAAATGGTCTTCTCGAAGACAATCACCTTCTTTCCCAACACGAAGCCAATAATCTCGATTTTTTAGATTGTAGGTTTCCTCCAGAAGTTCCTAATGAGATTGGGGTAGATAGAGACTTTCTCTAAGAACATACCATCCCATCCAACAGCATTTATGTACTTGCTAACATCCAAGTTATACTCTTCCATAATTCCGAAATTGAAGTTGTGTTCAATCGTCATGTTCAGAGTATCAGTGACGTAGGAATGGACAGGGATTGAAGTTGAAGCCATTTTTGAGGTTTGAAGGTTAAGGTTCAGAGACTATGGAAACAGAGAGCTCGAGAGTTTGAGAGAGATAGATGTCATGGAAGATGGGTAGCGAAAGGTTTTTCAGAGGGGAAAAAACTTACTTAAAAAGGTTTTGAATTTCAAAGGTTTTTCTTTTGGAAATTAAATAAAAGAGATTGACAAGTCATGTCATAAAGAATAAAACGGCGTTGGTATTTTGAAACTATAAAAAGGTCTTGATAATATTGATGGAAGTTACTGACTCAACAAAGAGAATATACTAGATAAATATGTCTATAAGACAAAATAAATGCATTTAACAAATATATGCATAGACGAGTTCAAGCATAAGCAAGTATGGACGCGCATAAAAACATGCAATGGATGCGGCAAGCAAAAGTAGTAGACACATTATACAGTAGACACGCAGTTGAATATGAAATAGATGCAAATAAGTTTTATCATGCTCTGGACGCAAAAATTTTAACATGCATTGGGCCGAAAAAAAAATCTATAAACGTATATTTATCAGAACAACATTCTCAGGTCTGGACGCTTATATCAATCTACACATAACATATTCAGATGCTTCCTAATAAAGATAAATCCGTCCTCTACAAGAGGTTTAGTAAAGATATCTGCCTATTGAAGGTCAGTATCTACAAATTGTATATCAAACACACCTTTTTACACATTATAGAAGGCAGCAGAATAATTGTTGTGATTTCATTCATAATATGAGTCTCTTTTATAGAGAGATTACAATAAAGGAAAAACAAATCAAATTAAATCTCTTCCTACAATTAAGGAAGGAAATAAAACAAAATAAAATCAAAATAATAAAGATAAAATTAAATAGAATCAAAGAGGATAAAATCAGGGATATGTTCTTGATTCTCTAACACCCCACCCACCCCCCACCCCAACAAGTTGGTGCATATATATTTATCATGCCCAACTTGCTTATCAAGTGCTCAAAATTTGGTCTTGCTAGACTCTTGGTCAAAATATCAGTTGTTTGTTGGTTGGAAGTCACAAAAGGAAGACGGATAATGCCAGCATCTAATTTTTCTTTTATGAAGTGGCGATCAATCTCAATGTGTTTGGTTCTGTCATGCTGGACGGGATTGTGAGCTATGCTTATTGTTGCTTTGTTGTCACAGTACAGCTTCAATGGAAGATCAACCTTCATCTTGAGTTCCTCCAAGACTCTATAGATCCACAACCCTTCGCAAATTCCTTGGGCCATTGCTCTAAATTCAACCTCAGCGCTACTTATAGCAACCACACCTCGTTTCCTGCTTCTCCAAGTTACTAGATTTCCCCACACATAGGTACAATATCCTGAAGTTGATTTTCTGTCGGTGACTGATCCTGGCATTAGTAAAGATTTCAACATTCATCTCACTTGTTTTTCTAAAGTACAATCCTTTGCCAGGATTGCTCTTCAAGTACCTCAAAATTCTGTAGACTGCCTCAAGATGTTCTTCATATGGGGAGTGCATAAACTGGCTTACAACACTCACAGAAAAGGCAATATCAGGTCTGGTATGAGACAAGTATATTAACTTTCCAACTAATCTCTGATATCTCCCAATATCAACAGGAAGATCTCCTTTCTCCCAAAGTTTCACATTTGGGTCCATGGGGGTATCGACTAGTCTGCAACCACTCATTCCAGTTTCCTTTAAAAGGTCCATAATGTACTTCCGTTGGGAAACCAAAATTATCTTTTTTGATCGAGCAACCTCCATGCCAAGAAAATATCTCAATGCTCCTAAATCCTTGACCTCAAATTCTGTTGCCAAATTTTTCTTCAGCCTTCCCATCTCTATTACATCATTCCCAGTAAGAACAATGTCATCAACATAGACAATTAGTGCAGCAATCTTCCCATCAGAAGAAATTTTTGTGAATAGGGTGTGATCGGCTTGTCCTTGACTGTATCCCTGTTTCTTCATGGACTGGGTGAATCTTTCAAACCATGCTCTCGGGGACTGTTTGAGCCCATAGAGTGACTTCTTCAATTTACACACATTTGACCCAACTTTTTCTTCAAATCCAGGAGGCCCATCCATGTATACCTCTTCTTCTAGGTCACCATTGAGGAATGCATTCTTCACATCCAGTTGGTGCAAAGGCCAATCTAAGTTGGCAGCAAGGGATAAGAGCATCCTGACAGTGTTCAATTTTGCCACAGGAGCAAAAGTTTATGAGTAGTTTATGCCATAAGTATGAGTGAATCCCTTAGCCACCAAGCGTGCCTTGTACCTTTCTACGGATCCATCTGAATTATACTTCACAGTGAAGACCCATTTGCAACCCACTGTGTTTTTTCCAGCTGGTAAGGTCATAACACTCCAAGTGTTGTTCTTCTCAAGAGCTCTTATCTCCTCAAGAACAGCTTCCTTCCACTTTGGAATTTTTAGAGCTTCATGTACATTTTTTGGAACTTCTGTACTAGACAACTGTGAGGTAAATGCAGCAGAAGAGGAAGACAAATTTGAATATGACATAAATTTAGACCAAGGATGCTTAGTACAAGATCTAATACCTTTTCTAAGCACTATGGGGATGTCTAACTCAATTGATTCATTATGACAATTAGGTTCAGACGGGGACGTACCTGTATCAGGTTGACTGATTGGATTTTCCCTCGGTTCAGATTCATGACCGTGCTGGAGAGTTGATTCTTCATTCCTTTTCTTATGGGTTTTTGAAACAGAGAACTTTCCACACCTTCGATCACCATCCTTGAACCTGTCAATTTCTTCTTCACAAGAATCATCATGTTGTGGCATTTCGATTAGTTCTTCATTATTATCAATTTCCAAGGATTGTTTGTCAGAGTTTTGATTTAGAGATGTAGACCCAAATTCCACAGGAGCCTTACTCATGATGGGAGTAGGTCCAGATAACGAATCTTGGTCATTTGATATTGGTGCAGTAGTATAAGTCTCAGAATTGTGTGAATTTTTAGATAAAGTAATGGTTTCAAAAGAATCTTCATGTGAATTCCCCCCCGAAGATGAATGTCCTTAAAAAAATGTTGTTTTTCAAAGAAAGTGGCATCCATTGTTACAAAAATTCTTTTTGATTTTGGATCAAAACACTTGTACCCCTTCTGGGTTGGAGAGTATCCAATAAAAACACATTTTATAGCACGTGGTGCTAGCTTCCCAAGATGCTTATGTTCATGAACAAACACAGTAGAACCAAATATCTTCAAAGGTAAATTGGATGAAAGACGAGCCATAGGAAAACACTCTTTAAAAATATGAAGGGGAGTTTGAAATTGTAAAACTTTGGATTGCATACGATTGATCAAATATGCTGCAGTTAAAACAGCTTCACCCCACAAGTATTTTGGAACTTTTGTTTTGAAGAGTAAGGCTCTAGCCACCTCTAGGAGATGTCTATTCTTTCTCTCCGTAATCCCATTCTGTTAGGTGTATTAGCACAAGAGCTTTGATGCACAACCCCATTTTCAAGAAAGAAATTCCCCAAAATCATATTAAAATATTCCTTTCCATTATCACTTCTGAAGACTTGAATATTTGTTTGGAATTGATTCTGCACCATTTTAAAGAAATTTCTTACAGCTTGGCCAGCCTCATATTTTTTCCTTTAACAAGTACACCCAACAAAGTCTAGTGTGATCATCGATAAAAGTAACGAACCATTTTTATTGGAGAGTGTACTTGTCTTATAAGGACCCCAAACATCACTGTTAATAATAGAAAATAGTTTTGTTGGCTTATAATATTGCATAGGAAAAAAAATTGCGATGGTGGTTTGCAAATTCGCAAGTTTCATAATGAAATAATGAAGGGTCTTTATTACAAAACAACTTTGGAAACAAATATTTTAGGTACCTAAAACTCGGGTGACCTAATCGTAAATGCCATAACATAATATCATTATTGTTATCAGAAATAAAACTAGATTCAAAGCAGGAACCTATTGGTTGGGATTGTGGTTTTGATCTAAGTCCATCATCAAAGTAATAGAGTCTTCCATTCTCCTTAGCACTGCCAATCATCCTCCCCGAGTTCAAATCCTGAAACACGCAATGAGAAGGAAAGAAATTAGTTTGACAGTTTTTATCCCGGGCTAATTTACTGACCGATAAAAGATTACATGACAAATTTGGGACATGAAGGACATCTTGGAGAGTTATTGTTGGAGACAGGACAATGGACCCTTTCACTGCAATGGCTGATAGAGAGACATCTGCAATTTTAATTTTATGGTTACCTACACAAGGACTATATGAAGAAAAGAAACTAGACTCTCCTGTCATATGATCAGTAGCACCTGAATCAACAATCCAAGTATGGTTGACACTAAGAAGGGCAGTTTTAACAAAGTTACCTTTCTGGGCTATGGAGCAGGAAGGAGTTTAAGATGCGAGAAGTTTGTACAGTTGATCTATTTGTTCCTTAGTGAAAGGAATCGAGCTTGAAGAAGACTGCTTCTCTTGATCAGAGGTACTAGCTTGGAATGCTCGATTCTCACCACATGCACCTACACCGCTGCTGCCTGGGCCGCCACAGCCACTGCCTGAGCCGCCTCTTATCACGGTGTTGTTGTCTTCAACAGCGCCTGTAAGGGCATGCTTCCATGAGTTTGGGTGTGCCGTCATGGAGGGCAGAAAAGAACTCTCACCTAAAGCTGATGATACCATATAAAAGGCAGTGGAATAATTGTTGTGATTTCATTCATAGTACGAGTCTCTTTTATAGAGAGATTACAATAAAGGCAAAACAAATCAAATCAAATCTCTTACTATAATTAAGGAAGGAAATAAAACAAAATAAAATCAAAATAATAAAGATAAAATCAAATAGAATCAAAGATGATAAAATCAGGGATATTTTCCTGATTCTCCAACACACATAATCCCTAATAAAATGATGTTTAATCTCTATGTGCTTAGCTCTAGAATGCAAAATTGGATTCTTAGATAGATTTTTTGCAGCAGTATTATCACACATAAGTGGAATACTACTTACAAACACATTGTAGTCCTCCAATTGATGTTTGATCCATAGAAGTTGTGAGCAGCAACTTGCAGCCAAAATGTACTCAGCTTCAACAGTTGATAAGGCAATGGTACTTTGTCTTTTGCTTGACCACGAGACAATGTTAGCTCCAAAGAAGTGACATCCACCACTGGTACTTTTCTTTCAATTCTATCTTCAGCATAGTCAGCATCACAAAAACCAACTAATCTGTAATCTTCATTTTTCTTAAAGCACAAACCCAGATTATTAGTACCTTTTAAATATCTATAAATTTTCTTAACTACCGATAAGTGAGATTCTCTAGGATCAGATTGAAATCGAGCACACAAACATACACTGAACATAATATCAGGCCTAGAAGCAGTAAGATATATGAGAGATCCTATCATACCTCTATATACCTCTTGGTCTACCGTTTTCTCTTTATCATCTTTGTTCAGTATGGAAGTCGGGTGCATAGGGGCATTCACTGGCTTGCAGTCATCCATCTTAAACTTCTTTAATAATTCCTTTGTATACTTTGTTTGATGAATGTACACCTCGTCCACTGATTGCTTAACTTGAAGTCCAATGAAGAATTTGAGTTCTCCCATTATGCTAATTTCAAATTCTTTCTACATTAACTTAGAGAATTCCTTGCACAGAGATTCATTAGTAGCACCAAAAATAATATCAACAGCATATATTTGCACAACTATGAAATTAGAATTAATGGACTTTCTAAACAGGGTTGTATCAAACTTTCCTCTATTAAATCCATTTTCCTTTAGAAATGAACTTAGCCTATCATACCATGCTCTAGGTGCTTTCTTAAGTCCATATAAAGCTTTCTTAAGCTTGTAAACATGTTCTGGATGGGTTTCACTCTCAAAACCCGGAGGTTGCATTACATATACTTCTTCATTAATAATGCCATTTAGAAAAGCACTTTTAACATCCATTTGAAAAACCATAATGATATGATGTGCAACAAATGAAAGTAAAATCCTAATTGCTTCTAGTCTAGCAACAGGTGCAAAGGTTTCAGTATAGTCGATACCTTCTTCTTGAGTGTAACCTTGAGCAACAAGTCTTGCCTTGTTTCTCACCACCTTACCATTTTCATCAAGTTTGTTTTTGTAAACCCATTTTGTTCCTATAACTGATTTGTCCTTAGGCAGGGGAATCAGAGTCCCAACTTCACTTCTTTCAAATTGATTAAGTTCTTCTTGCATAGCCATAATCCAGCCATCGTCCAGCAGAGCCTCGTCTACTGTCTTTGGTTCCAACTTGGAGACTAGTGCAGAATTATCTTGTTCTCTGAAAGTTGATCTGGTTCTTAGCTTGTCATTGGGGTTTCCAATGATCTGATCTTGTGGATGATAATTCTTGAGGTACCAAGATTTTTTAACATTATCTTGTTGAGAAGCAGAGGTTTCTGGCTCTTGTTGAGGGAAGTCTTCTTCTTGATCATTAGCCTTAATTTCAGTTTTATCTCTATAAATATTTAGATCAAGATCTGCAAAAGCTTCATCTAGCTCTGATAATTTCTTATCAGGCTGCTTGTCATCAAACTTGACATGAATACATTCTTCTACCACTAAAGTTCTAGAATTATAAACTCTAAAGACTTTTGAAGTTTCAGAATATCCTAATAGTATTCCATTATCTGCTTTTGCATCAAACTTACCAAGTTGATCTTTAGTATTAAATATATAACATTTACAACCAAAAGGATGAAAATATGAAATGTTGGGTTTTCGTCCTTTCCACAATTCATAAGGAGTCTTGTTCA
This sequence comes from Sophora flavescens, assembly GCA_030762895.1. Taxonomy (NCBI): domain Eukaryota; kingdom Viridiplantae; phylum Streptophyta; class Magnoliopsida; order Fabales; family Fabaceae; genus Sophora; species Sophora flavescens. The sequence goes on from CM061067.1 coordinate 123,282,583, forward strand.
GGATAGGTCTAATGTATATTCTGTTCTGAATGTAGCAGGCAGTGTTAACAGCTTCAGCCCAGAAGTGTCTAGGGACAGAATTATCATTGAGCATAGTCCTAGCAATCTCTTGAAGAGATCTGTTCTTTCTCTCTACCACACCATTTTGCTGTGGTGTTCTAGGTATTGAGAAGTTGTGAAGAATGCCACTTTCTTCACAGAACTTATGAAATAGCTCATTTTCCAACTCTCCTCCATGGTCACTTCTGATTGAAGATATACACATGCCTTTTTCATTTTTACACGTTTTCAGAATACAAAAAATACCTTGAAAGACTCATCCTTGTGAGCTAGGAACATAACCCATGTCCATCTAGTGTAGTCGTCTACTATGACAAGATCATATCTCTTACCACTGACAGAAGTAGTCCTTGCTGGACCAAAGAGATTAATGTGTATCATTTCTAGTGGTCTATTGGTACTAACAACATTCTTAGATTCAAAAGAACCTTTGACTTGTTTTCCCTTTTGATATGCATCATAGAGAACATCGGATTTGAACTTAAGGTTTGGTAGCCCTCTTACGAGCTTATGCTTATTTAGCTTTGAGATTAACCTGAAGCTTGCATGACCTAGCAACTTGTCCCAAATCCAGCGTCATCCTCAATGGACACCCGACATGAGACACTTTGATTTGTAAGGTCCTCCAAGTCAATCTTATACAGATTGTTTTACCTCTTGGCAGTGAACAAGAGTGATCCATCATTTTTCTTGACATTACACACGTTCTTATCAAATGAAACAACACATCCACTATCACATAATTGACTTATACTTAGCAGATTGTGTTTTAAGCCTTTAACCAATAGAACATTGTCAATGGAGGGAAAATGGTATTTACCAATTTTACCTATACACATCATTTTTCTTGACATTACACACGTTCTTATCAAATGAAACAACACATCCACTATCACATAATTGACTTATACTTAGCAGATTGTGTTTTAAGCCTTTAACCAATAGAACATTGTCAATGGAGGGAAAATGGTATTTACCAATTTTACCTATACCACTGATCTTTCCTTTCTAGTTTCCTCCAAATGTAACCCAGCCACCATCTTTGGCTCTAAGTTCTTGGAACATACACTTTTCTCCTGTCATGTGTCGTGAGCACCCACTGTCCAAGTACCAAGATGCTTGTTTCTTTCCTGCTGTTAAGCAAGTCTGCAACAGGTATGATCTTATCTTTAGGTACCCAAACTGACTTGGGTCCTTTCTTGTTTGCAGTCACTGGACGAGTATGCTTGCCATGCTTATTATGTATGCATCTAGATGTAGTATGCCCATTATTTCCACACACTTTGCAAAAGGTGTTGGACGGGCCAGACTTTGTTTTAGCATGTTTAGCTTGAGCTTTTGAAGCTCTGTGCTGAGTATGTGGTGTTGACCTTTGTTGAGATGCTTCTTGCTTCTCTTTGTCATAACCAATGCCAGATTTATCATGTGGTGACCTAGAGTACCTTAAAATGAGACTAAGCTTATCCGAGCCACCTACAAGCTTTGACAGAGAGTCTGTCATATATGTTACATTTTGTTTCAATTTGTCAACTTCACAAGAAACATCAGGCTCACACTCCATTTTGTCAGCTAGACTGACATTCACTGATTTTAGTATGTTATTTTCATCTTTAAGATTTTGTTTCTCGGTGCAAACCATATCATATTCTCTAGGCAGTTTAGAAAGTTTCTTTTTGAGACTCCTATACTCTTTAGACAGTATGGACGACTCATGCAATAATTCATCAAAAACATTTTGAAGGGTGGATGGGTCAGAGTCCATTACATCAGCATCAGTGTATTCACTTTCCGATGATGTGTCAGCCATAAGACAAATGTTTGCCTCTTCCTCAGCTTCATCTTCTTCATCTGATGAATACAAATCAAGATCCTCCCATGTAGCCATTAAACCTTTCTTCTTTTTGAAGATTTTTTTTATCCTTCAGCTCAGGGCAATCAGCTTTGAAGTGTCCAGGTTTCTTGCACTCAAAGCACAAGGGTGGACCTTTTTCCTTGGAATTTGACTTCTCCTTGGAAAAAATTTTGTTTAATTGCTTCCTTCTGAAACCACCTTTCTTTCTCCTCATATGTTGAATATTTCTGGAGATGAAAGATGGTTCATCCTCATCTGATCCTTCATCACTATCTGAGATTACTGCTTCATCTGAGGATTCAGCAGCCTTGAGGACTTTTGATGAACTTGCTTTCCTTGCCTTTAGGGCAATAGTCTTTCCTTTTCTGGAGCTTTCTTCTTCATTCACTTCAATTTCATGAACCTTGAGAGATCCAAGAAGCTCTTCCAGAGAAAGAGTATTCAGGTTTTTAGCTTCCTGAATAGCAGTAACCTTAGGTCTCCACTGCTTGGATAGACTTCTCAGGATTTTTCTAACATGATCTCTATTTTCATAGAATTTTCCAAGAGATCTGAGACTGTTGGTGATGGTTTGGAATCTTCTAAACATTTGGTCGATTGTTTCATGTTCACTCATCTTGAATAGCTCATACTGATGAACCGGCATGCTGACCTTTGATTCCTTCACTTGTGAGGAACCTTCATGAGCTAGGGCAAGAGTATTCCAGATTTCTTTGCCAGTGTTGCAGCTGCGAACATTGTCATGTTCAGATCTGGTGATGGCACACATCAAATAATGCTTAGCTTTAAGATTGAGTTGATGCTTTGCCTTTTGATCTGTTGTCCAGTCTGCTCTAGCAACAACAACTCCATTTTCATTTCCGGGTTCAATATAACCAGTTTCTATGAGCTCCTAGATGTCTAGACTTTGTGCATCCAAAAAGGCCATCATCCTCTTATTACAATAGTTATAATCAGAACCATCAAAGAGAGGAGGTCTGTTGATAGCTTGTCCTTCTACATCCATGGTTGTTGGATCGTACTCCCTCAACACTTGTTAGATGCTCAACCCTTTCGAAACTGAGCTCTGATACCAACTGAAGTTGACACAGGCAAACACAAGAAGGGGGGATGAATTATGTTTGTTAATAATTTTACAACCTTTTTCAAAACTGATTTTCTCACACAAGGATATTTAAAACAGATGTACACACTGAAAAACAACTTTTGAAACTTAACAAAAGCAATATCAAATCCCCACAGTCAGTATAAACAAATAAAGCTGTAAGAGTTTAGGGTTAGAAGATTCACACAAGATGTTTTATCATGTTTCACTCTCTTCCAACCAAGAGCTACGTCCAGTCCCTTCTACTTGAAGGTTTTTCTCCACTATTTCCCAAATAGATTACAACCAAGTATTAAACACCTTTCCAGGCTACAAGTATTTCTTTCTTACCAAGCCTATTCAGGCTCTAACTCTAACAAAGAGATTTAACTTATGATCTTCTTAACTCACTATGTGTGAGGATATAAAAGTTTAAGATCAGTTGAATATTACAACAATATTCAAACTAAAGAATACAACTCTTGCTCTTGAAAGAATATTAGAATGAGTGATTATCGATTGGCAAAAGTTGTTCTTCAGAACTTGAGGTCTTCTATTTATATTGATATTCTTCTTCACTTGTATTTCTTCAATAGTTATTTTGAATAGTACCATTTAGAGATAGCATTGAATGCATGATATCCGTTGTGACTGATAGCTTGATTGTGGCCTTTGTGAAGTGTACTCTTGGTTATCACATTTGCACAGAATAGAGGGTCATTGTTTCTGAGAAATTTGTACCTTGAAAACTTTATTTGCTCCTTTGTGTACAATCTAGCTTTTTCCAGCAGTAAAGAAGAATTCGTACAAGTCACTTTTCATTTCCTCATTGTACTATTTGCTTTTTGTATTTCCTCGATGGTACTATGATTTTCTCATAAGGAAACAAAGCATTAACCGGATAAAACAAATGGAAACAACAAATATTCTATTGAATTAAATATCAATCATTTGAAATAAATTCATTGTGGGTCAGATTGCATTTATTCATTTTTAGAACAACATATACATAAGAGATAGAAGCTCGTCTATTCAAAAATCTCCGTCCACACAATTATGTGTAAGAACGAAGTCTATTCACACTTTCATTTAACTCATCCACTTGAGTGGTGGGTTAGGGTACAGTGTGTGTTTGGTTTCACGTTGGAAATCTCCAGAATTGACTCTGCCCCCTGTCAGACGTGATTTTAGTAAAAATGAGATGTTTGGTTACATGCAGATAAAATTGATTTTGCCTCCAGAAACGATTTTGACTAGAAGCTACAAAATTTAGCTACAAAAAGTAGCTTTTGAGTTGAATTGAAAATTTTATCCTAAGTTTTACATCAAACTTGCTTTCAAAATAAAAAAATCCAAACATAAATCATTTCACTGCAAACTCAATTCTAACTGAATCAATTTTACAACATAAATTACATTCAAAATCACTTTTATCAAACGTTCATCCAAAGACACACTTCGTTCAAGGGAGTAGCCATCCCTAATTTTTCAACAGTTATTATCATCTCATTTAGTTTTCTTACACACCCAACTTCACACCAAGTACGTAGTTAAACACTCAATTAAGTTGTGTTAAAAAAAACTTAATCAAGATCCCTCAAGGAGGAAGACATTATAACCGGATAGTTGAATTAGGTTATTACTACGCATAAGCAAATGCATTAAGTTCTTTTCTTCTCGTAATTTACCCTAATTCAAAATAGTGTCCATGGGAAAGATCAGTTACCTTCTTTTTTTTTGTGAACCCGGTATCCTCCGGCCGGGAGCCAGAGACTAATCCCTCGAGGTACCGAAATCCATTTAAGGGGCCGACCTCTCCCAACAGAAGTTCTTCCATATGCATGAGCCAAGAATTGAACCCCTGACCACATACTTAAGGGGCTCAGTTATCTACCAACTGTGACACACCATGTTGGTAGCTCAGTTACCTTCTCATAAAATGAGAATCATTTAAAAATTAAATTGTATTACAATTTACGTGATCGTTAATTTTCTAAGCCTACTGCTCATTCCTTGTGATGTAGTTTTCCTTCGGTTTGATCCAAATTTCTATGAGTAAATAGCCAATTTGGTCCCTGAAACTGTAAGGTCGTATCAACTTGGTCCCTAAAATTTACTAAATTCCAAAAAGGTCCCTGAAACTATAAAACGTTAATCAGGTTAGTCCCGCCATTAGTCAGGGTTGACTGACGCCGTTAACGACGCTGAGGTGGCACGTTAAGTGCCCATGTGGCTGCCATGTCATCCTTCCACATCATAGGGTCACAGTACCCACTAATTTCAGGGACCAAATTGACACTCAATTTTTTTGAAATCCCCAACGTCTCTCTTCTTCTTCCCCAACCTCTCTGCTTCATCTTTCTCACTCTTTCTGCTTCATCTATCTCACTGTCTCTGCTCTTCGTCTGTCTGTTTGTCTGTCTGTCTCTCTCTCCCTCCCCCTCTCTCTCTTTCTTGCTCTCTGCTACTGCAACTCCACAAATGTGATGTCGATGGGTGGTGGTTTGCCATTACCATACTGAAGACAAACCAAGAAAGTCACAAGCCCCTCTTGGTTGAGTAGCTCTAGGGTTAATGGGGCAGAAATCCACAACCCCTAGCTTTGTTTTGCAACTGTGAGAGGAGAGTTGTGTTACAAATCTCTAGGACTCAAGCTCAAGTGCAAGCTCATCCACCATAGCTGCAAGCTGCACCACAGGAAATAGCGCAGAGGGTAAGCTACCAGTTGCAGGGAATGAGTTGATTTTATAATTAGATTGTCAGGGACAGATTTGATTTTAAGTGAAATAAATCAAGGACTTATTTGACACTATGTTTTCGAACTCAACATCTGCAGGCAAGGAGATATGGTATAAGAGGTCCTCTTATACCACTAGTACTAAAGGCAACCCCAGTCAGGGGCCCATCAGCAGCAGCTCCACCTGTACAAGCTCCATATGCACAATCTCCATCCACACCAGCTACACTTCCACCTCCACCAATTCCAGCTACACGGTCTATCATGGTCGAACTTCTAACACCACCAACTGGATCCAGAGGAGGTCAACCTCAGTTTATGTCTTTCATTCCAACTCCAGGGCTGCCATGGATGCATCCAAGGAATCCATGAAGTCAAGACCATTTTGGATAATTTGGTACAATGATATACTTTCACAATATAGGTGCTTCCGTTTTTTGTTTAGGAAACCATTTTGGATGATTTAGTACAATGGATGTGGCATTGCATGTTCATGAATCCTTGGTTATTTTGGATGTTTATTTTGGAAGTTTTCTTTGGTTTGTTTTGGATATTTGGGATGTTAATTGTGGATCTTGGACACCTTTTAGTGCTTAATTTAAGTACAGTTTCAGCTTTGTTAGGGACATTAGGAGTTGCACCTTTTAGTGTCAAATAAGTCCCTGATTTATTTCACTTAAAATCAAATTCGTCCCTGACAATGTAATTATAAAATCAACTCATTCCTTGCAACCGGTAACTTACCCTCTCACTCTTTCCTGTGGTGGAGCTTGCAGCTATGGTGGATGAGCTTGCACTTGAGCTGGAATCCTAGAGATTTGTAACACAACAGTTGCAAAACAAAGCTAAGGGGTTGTGGATTTCTGGCCCATTAACCCTAGAGCTACTCGACCAAGAGGGGGTTGTGGCTTTCTTGGTTTGTCTTGAGTATGGTAATGGTGAACCACCGCCCATTGACATCACATTTGTGGAGTTGCAGTAACAGAGAGCGAAAGAGAGACAGAGATACAGACAGACGAAAAGCAGAGAGAGTGAGAGAGATCAAGCAGAGAGGTTGGGGAAGAAGAAAGACATTAGGGATTTCAAAAATATTGATTGTCAATTTGGTCCCTGTGTCAATTTGGTCCTTGAAATAAGCGGGTACTATGACCCTATGACGTGGAAGGGTGACATGGCAGCCACACGGATACTTAACGTGCCACCTCAGCGTCGTTAACGGCGTCAGTCAACCCTGACTAATGGAGGGACTAACCTGATTAAAGTTTTACAGTTTCGGGGATATTTTTGGAATTTCGTAAATTTCAGGAACCAAGTTGATACGACCTTACAGTTTCAGGGACCAAATTGACTATTTACTCAAATTTCTATTTATGAAGAGTATTATTGATTTTTTTTTGGGGACAAAATAGACGATTATTGGTAGTTTCTTATTGTATTGGTATATGTGAAGATATTATAGATAAAAAAAAAGAATATGTGAGAAACTTGTAAAGATGAACAAATATGAAGGATTGTATATATGTGTCGTACTATTTTATAATAAGAAATTAAGAAAATTATAGAGGTTCGGAGAACAAGTAATTTTACTTAATTAAAGAGCCGGTCAGTTTGCTTAAAAAAAACGAGGAGCTACAAATATTTATATGTGGAAAATATAAGAGTAATTAATCGAAATGAGAGAGAACATGAGTATGAGGAGATTGTACTGTCTATAGGCTTATTTTAATAGTAAACTTAACTCTTGTCATCAATAAATATAAGTATGTTATGTTAAATCTTATGTGTTTATTTATATTTTTCTTTGTAATTAGTCGTAGTGCATTTATTTATATATATATATATATATATATATATATATATATATATATATATATATATATATATTCCTAAAGATATTGAAAGGGGGATAGCATTTCGTAGAAAAGATTAATCGTAATGCGTCACTTAATTTCTTAACAAGCACCCCAAGAAAATTATCATATAGTGACAGACACCACTACAACAGATTGTACTTTTAATAACGCACCTTTTATAGCATTTCTGTATGGAAATGTTATTAAAAGTGATGCGGGGACTTTTAATAGCGGTTCTTTAAGGAAACGCTATCTTAGGTATCACCTAAGATATCGTTTCCTTAAGAAACCGCTATTAAAAGTCAAGCTGCAGGAAAAGATAGCGCTTCCTTGAGGAAGTGCTATCTTAACTAACCGCCTAAGATATTACTTCCGCTAGCAAACGCTATCTTATATACCCTTATAATAGCACTTCTATACAGAAACATTATTGTTTCCTCTTCCAAAATTTAAAAACGTGAGGGGCGTTCAATTCCCTCGTCCCACGGTACTCAAACTCTTTTTCTTTCTATCGTTAACAAGGAAACGATGTGTCTTCCTTCGTTTTTGAAGTCACAACCTTGGGTGGTTTAACGGTTCGAACACATCTACTCCACCCATCACAGTTTTATGGTTCCTTCGTCCAGATCTACTCCACCCATCAAGGTTTCATGGTTCCTTCGAAGTTCCTTCATCTCACGGTTTCAGTCGCGCCCCAAGTTCCTTCGTCCAGATCGATCTACTCCACCCATCACGAACCAGAGCCGCCGCGCCTCTTCCTCCACCCATCGTCCTTCGCCGTTCAAATGTGCCGCCCCAAGTCCCTTCTTCCCGATCTACGTTCCTTCACGCTCCTAGTTCGTTGTCCAGACGCCACGAGTCCGGCCGTCGCACCTGGTTCGTAGATGACCGCCACCACACACACCTGGTTCGTAGCTGACCGCCACCACACGTAGCTGACCGCACCCGCTCTGTCCGATGGTTCGTTGCTGTGTTCGTTACTGGCATTTTTGTTTATGTAATCTTAGGGTTTCAAAATTAGAGGGGATTTGAGGATTGTGTAATTTTTTTATTTTATTTTGTTTATGTTGTGGGTCTTCATCTTTTACACACAATTGTATTAATTTGATATATTGAATAGCATGATTTTTAGCTTTACTGTGTTTTGATTTGGTTGATGTTTTTCATATGACTTTCTTATGTACTGGGTTTTGATGAAGGAAGAGAGAATTTGAAAAAATCAGTGTAAATTTTTTTTTAAAAAAAAAGACCTTAAGATAGCGTTTTTTTGAGGAAACGCTATCTTAGATGTACTCTAAGATAACGTTTCGGAAGCGCTATCTTAGGTCAGAAGCTTTAATTATGGAGAAATAGATAACGTTTAAAATCACTATTAAAAGGTACACGAAAATGTTATCTAAAATCTTTTCTGTTATAGTGCACCTTTTCCTATGATTCATTTTCAGTCAATAAAAGTTGTTTTTACCCGTGGTTTTGATAATTGGTCACTACATGTCAAAACTTTTACCTATACTTAGCATTTTGTTTGTGCAATTTCTCCTTTAAATATCTTAAGATTAAAAATGTGGAGTGGTATCTTCCAACACTTTCAACCCTCACAATAATATTATTCAAACCTACGCTAATTTGATTAAGAGATTCTTTTTTACTTTTTCAAGAATCCTATTTTGTGAATCTTGAATTTCACATTATTTTTTAAAAGATCTCGGGAAACTAACAATTTTTTTTATTATGTTTTTCCCTCAAAAACATTTATACGGGAGGGGGTGACAATCTTAATTTTCCATGAATATGGGATTTTTTTGTTTTTTTTGTAAAAGATTATTATATCTTAACTTTTCATTGACAATATTAATATCATGTTAAAATGGATGGGGATCCCCAAAATGTCTTTAGGGGGATTTTCTCTTCCATTTCCATCTTACGGGAAAAAAACTCAGGCTCGCAGACAATTCTTACAGGGATCTTTATGAATGGGTGAAAATTGACGTTTCTATGCTAAGGTCTAGGACACGAAAGGATAAATTTTCTAGAACATTTTGATGGAATTTCTCATTGTTCACATGTTTTCGTAAGACGTGCTCATTTTTCTTGAAAATGGATTTCAATTAAAATCCTTAACTATTTTCAAGGGAAATTGATTTCCAATGTGTTAGCTATTTT
>CM061067.1:126342637-126693447 GCA_030762895.1 Sophora flavescens
TTGTGGATGTAGACCCTGATTCTGATAAGGCCTACATTTTGTAATTTCTTTTTCTGCCAATTTGGTCCCCCAATTTTGGAGTTGTCATTGTGTTTCAAATGCTTTCTTATAGGGTCATTTAATAAATGGATGCCACAATATTCGTCACCGACCCATTAATAAATGGGTACATAAAATATTAGTTTATTCTATCCGAAGATTACCATCAAGGTATCCATACTCAACCCGTTGCGAGTTTTATCCATGAATATACGTGGATATAGGTAATAGTTTCATCCCTACTCAAACACAATAGCAGCCAAGTTAGGGTCATAACAAGTTTGTCCTAACTTGTCCCCCAGTACCTATAATTCAAATTTTTTATGTTTTAAATAAGATTTGTCTAATCAGCTTCGACTGAGTATTAGGTGTAAGAATAATATAACTTTGTTGATGTGTAAATATTATTTTCAATTTTTTTTTAATAATAATGATAAGTTTTAAAAACAACTGCTACAAAAAGATAATTTTGTTGTATCATTAATGAGTTTTAAATATAAGATTTAACTTTTAAATTAAATACATCAATTCAAATTAAATTAAAGTGATTTTTTTTTAATTTCAATGAAAATTATTGTGATAGATAATTTCTATGAAAATCAAACGGCTACATATACAATAAAATACTAACCAACTAATAGCTAAAATGAAAGCTCTAAGTCTTGAAGTCTTTTCGGAGTCAGTGATGTTGTCCTTGTACTCTGAAAATAACACTTTAAATGATATTTATATTCCTAGTGAATAGAAATAATTTCAAAAAGGTTTTCACAAACAATGTTGTTATCAATTGACGCAGCAATCGAAAAATTAACCATGGTACCCGCTAATATCAAAATAGAATATATTTTAAAATAACCTTTAATATTCAAATAATGCAATTTAATTAACCATATAGCACCAAATAGATCGTACTTTCTAGCAATCGACAATTATCATTTAACTCATATCATTCAGTGTATCACACAAGTACACGATAATGACATCTCATTGTCTACCTCTTTTCATAAGAGGTGTTTCGACATCTCCTCTTTGAGTGATGTAATTGATTTCAATACCCCATTCTTTGGTGGTAAAACTCATGCTTCGACATCCCATTAAAATGGTGATGTAACTATTTCAATACCCCCGTTCATACGTGGTATAATTCATGCCAATTCATTCACTGTATCACATATATTTCATAAGAGCATGCCAAATCAACACTATATCACATACATTATATGAGAGCACGACAATTCAGCCATCAACAATTCCAAATAAACATACCAACACATAAAGCATATTCATAACCATAAAGCATGATCATATTCATACCCAAACATTCAATTTCACACCAAAAGCAATTTTGGTAAAAACTCCCAATTTGGAAAATTAGTTTTCGAACATAATCACGTTTTTTCTTCACAAATTTATTTTAAATATCAATTGGTTCTAAAAACCCAGACCCAAGGGTTCAAAACACATCCTAAGGGCATTAAGATTATATTTATAGAGCTACAAAATCCCAAAACGCGTTTTTACACGTCTAGGTCCACTTACCCAGTGTCAAGCTCAATATTTCGCACATAAGTTGAGTTATATACATTCAAACATTATGATTTATATGGTTGAAAAGATAAAATAAATATCTACAACTTTCATGAAGTCAAATAATATCAAGACAAATAACAACAAAACAAACATCAAGAAAAATTTGTGTTAGTTAACTCCATGCGAGAGCATCTAGAAAGCCAAGATTAGCTTATGTTAAAATAAAATATTATACTATTCACTTTCCTTTTCTTTGTATTTGGTTGATTGCAATGTTAAGGAAATTTTCTATAAGCAAACACAAAAATATGCACGTTATCACATTGAATGTCATATTCTATCTCAAATTGAAAGATACATATTATAAGAGAGAGATACATACTATATTTACTAAAGCATTCTTGCACAACTATGGAAATGGAAGAGCCATGAGACTACTAGCATGAAGCTCCAGACTCGAATCATCCATCTCCTACAATTTCCTGTCTCCAAATTGTAACAAAAATATATTTCCCTAGGAAAAATTGGTTGCCTAATAATAAACTCTTTGTTCATCCAAAGACAATCATAAGACGTAAAATCTACTGCTTCATAGCCTGCGAGGACGGGAATATTGACTTGTCGTGTCTTGCGATAGAATGTCCATATACCCTGTAACATTCCTGGCTGTTCTATGGATTGACGACTGACCCCATAGATCAACACGGATCTTTTCAGTGTGCTTTGTCCTCACTCACATGTTTTTTCCTCCCAGGAGGTCACCCATCCCATAATAGCTCCAAGTCAAGCACACTTAACTGTGGAGTTCTTAAGTGATGAGCTGCCGAAAAGAAGATGCATCTTGTTTGTATAGGTAGTACCAATCAATTCATATAAGTCATCCCCAACTGTATAGTCTCATACCTACACAGTCTCAGCATCCCTCTCATTCAGGTGTGTAATCGGTTCATTCATGCGTCCCTCCGCCTAAAAGCCTGTTAGGAGCCGCTCCTTGTCCGTGCCTTCTGGCACCGACGATCACTCCCCGCCCTCGTCGGCACCCGGGTGTTACATGCCTTCCACCATTCATCTTGACCTCTACTACTAATTTCATCAATTTAATTTTTAAATTAACCTCCTTATCCTACACCTACAATATTACAACTCATTGTAGACCAACCCCATCATACCTTATATTTAACTTTTAATTACCTTCATCATATATCATAACCCCATATGAATTTCATGATGACCTATAGGTGCTATACAACATATACAATTAGCAAGGTCTCCATTCAGGCAAAAATAAAAATTATTGGGCATTTACTCCATATACATATTGTAAGCATCCTTCTAATCATCCAACTTTATATGTCTCATAGTTGCATTACTTTTGTGGCTCCTACTATGATTATCCAAATCCAAAGCAACCCAAATAAATATGTTTCCAAAGTCAATCCAACATTCACATATTTGACAATAAATTTAAATATAAGATCATAATCTAACTCACCCAAGTAACCTATTTAACTTTCCTACACCATTGACAGAATCCAACACAAAACATCAACAATCTTTCACATAATGTCACGTAAGGTGCTAATTACATAACCATTTCATGCACACAGACAATCATCACAATAATAATCAAGCAATTTATAATAAAAATCTCCATACAATTAATTTCATGCAATTTCCTAAGCATATACCCCAAGACCCGTATTAAAACTCACACTACATCTAGAGTATTATCTTCCCCCACTTGGCATTGATACCTGGGTTCCTCTGACACTTCAAAGCACGCCAGACAACTCCTGTCAGCTCATTGAAATGCAAATCGCGCTCCTCCAAGCATGACGGTCACAACCACGTAGATAAAAATTGGCCATCAACGTAACCAATAGCAAAAAGAACCAAAATTAACAATTTATCATCACAAAATACAAGTTTGTGCAACTTAAATAATTTATTTAACTATGAAAACATGATTAGTTTTTCACTTAAAATTGATTGGGGTTTTAGAGTTCACTAAAAATTTAGGGAAAATCAATTTGGTTAAAGAAATATGAAATTCGCCTAAGGAATCATCAATTAACAACTCTAATTGCATTAAAACGGAATCAATTTCATGATTGGAGTAAGATGAAAAATTAGGGTTTGGGTGGAATTGGGAGATTCCGAATTTAAAAGGGAATTGGGAATTCACATACCCAATTTACAATAAATATCATCAATTTCGGCAATTAGGTTCCAATATAACAGTTAGGTTTTAAATTGGGAATTTAGGGTACCAATCAGTTCGGGGAAACATGAAGGAGATAGTGAAAAAGAGGGGGAACAAGTCACCAAAGTAAGGAGATGAAAGATTGCGGCAGCGACTTGCTCCAATCAGAGTAAAAATAAAAATTTTAAAATTCTAATTAGAGTATAGATCGGTGGTTTGATTGGCCAACCAAGGAAATCAAACCAATATTTTTCATATCTAAAATTAAATAGAGTAAAATCCGAAAATAATCATATTATTTAAAATATTTTTCTAAACAAATAATAATAGTGACAATAACATAATATTATTGTCTTGTAAGCATGCATAAACTGCAATAACGTAGTGTTAATGTACCAAATAAAAATAGTTTAATAAACAAATAAAATCAAATAAATCGAAACACATAAAAATAAATATCTATCTAATTAATAAAACTATTCATCAAATAAACACACACAACACACACAAACATACACACACACATATATAATTATCGGGATGTTACAGTCTCATTTCTTGTATCACCGTTCCGGTCATTAAGTTGATTTCTTCATTTCCACCAACCCTGCGCAGTGAGGGTTTAAGACATGAAGGACCACTAGACAAGCAGAGGAGCGAAACACTTTTCCAAATACACTCCAAAGTTCCTTGTTACAGATATGGAAATCGTGACCATCTTGCTTCTATCGTTTTTAACCTCAGATACACTCCAAGAAGGAGGATGAGGATGTGGGAATTGAATAAATCAACTTAGTGAGCAGAAATGGTGATACTGGCAATGAAACGAACCCTAATTATGAGAGTGAAAGTTTTGATTCTATGAAGTTAGAGCAGGACCAAAAGGAAAAGAATTTGGATATTGAAGAAGTCAACTTAGTGGGCAGAAATCGTGATACTAGCAATAAGACGAACCTTATCTATGTGATGGCGGTGAAGGAGATGGAGAAAAGGCTAGGAGATGGAAGAAAGGAATGGGATCTAGAGAAAGGGTTGGGAGATGGAAGAAAGGATGTGGATCTAGAGAATGAGGAAGATTAAGAAGATATATTTATAAAATTATATTAATATATAATTGTTAAAATGAAAAAATTATTTATTAAAAATAAAAAAAAATAATTTTTTCCCGAAATTGACATGTGGCATTAAAATATTAAAAGATTATAAAATTTTATTGGTTTTTACTTTTTTTAAAAATTAAAAATTGTTCATTTCTTTGTTATCTTTTTCATTGACTCTTGAATGTTTGCTAAAAAATCATGTATTCTCTTTTTTTTTTTTGCCAAAATCACGTATTTCTTTTAAATCTTATAAATCAATATAGTCAATTTAAATCTTATAAATTATTATGATATAAATCCTTTAAAATCCAAACATGAAAATCTTGATTGTAATAATTAATTTTAAAAAAAGTCTTATAAGTCATTAAGTTTCAACGTAATCTTTTAAAATCCACGATACATTTTTGGGACAAAACAATCTTTTAAAATCTCAATCCGATACACTCCTAAATTTAATGCCACGTGACATACTGAACTGGCATCTCCATTAGTCAGGTCAGTAGTTAACGGACGTTTTTGATAACTCGGTAGCTCAGGTAAGAACTAAATGCAAAATTAAAAAAGTTAAAAGGATTGAATGTAAAAAAAACAAAAACACAGTGATGAAAAAAATGACCATATTTTCATGGACCAAAAAATTCGTTAACACGTTAAATAATGAACAATTAAGTCCTATGGTTGTCGGCAGTGCGTAGGGGTAGAAATAGGTTAGGTCGAGCTAGGCCCTGACAAACCTGGGCCCGGCTTGCATTCTAATCTCGAGGCCTGGGCCTGACATATGGCTTGATATAGGCTAATTTTTAAGGCCTAAGCCTGACATACTTTAAAGCCTGACCTGGCCTGAAAGTCTACTTAAAAGCCTACTTATATCCAAAACCTTTAAATATATATATGTCCACCTATAAATAGGTCACCGACTTTCATTTGTAAATAATCTCGTAGGCCTCTAATGATAAAGAAGTTGGTAGACCTACTTAAACGCTTGCACCATGGAAGAGTGAGAAAAAACTATTTTCACTCACCTCTTGAACACCTCTAAAAGGTCTAAGTGTTTCTATGGCAATCCTAGATGTCACCTTCTTCAACCTTGAAACTCTCATTTCTCCTCCTCCTCCTCTTCCTTATTAGTTGCTTATGAGTTTCTAGGTGTAGTTAGGGTTCAAAAACACACCCTAAGAACATTAAGATTTATTTATAGAGCTACAAAATCCCAAAACACGTAAAAACGCGTCTAGGTCCACTTACCCAACATCAAGCTCAGTATTTCGCACCTAACTTGAGTTATATACATCCAAAAATTATAAAATTTATATCGTTGGTAAGATAAAATAAATATCTACAACTTTTATGAAGACAAATAATATCAAGATAAATAACACCAAAATAAACATCAAGAAAAATTTGTGTTAGTTAACTCCATGTGAGAGCATCTAGAAAGCGAAGATTAGCTTATGTTAAAATAAAATATTGTACTATTCACTTTCCTTTTCTTTGTATTTGGTTGATTGCAATGTTTAGGAAATTTTCTATAAGCAAACACAAAAATATGCACGTTATCACATTGAATGTCATATTCTATCTCAAATTGAAAGATACATATTATAAGAGAGAGGTACATACTATATTTTCATACTATGTCCTATATGCATTTTCATATTTTGAAAATATACCTTTTTTTTTTCATTTTCAATATTTTAAAAAACCTTTTTCGAAGTATGTAACCAAACAATTATTCAACCATTTATCTCTCATGCGATTGCACGTTTAATTTTTCACAAAATTCGTTGTAGAAAAACATCTTTGAACATAACTGTTGCAGTTGCCGTAGGAAAAATTAAAGCTAATTTCAAAAGTAAATATTTTATTGGATAAACAATATACTTTCTTGTTTTTACCACCATTTCATAAAGATCAGTAGTCTCATTCAACTTTGAAAATTTATCATTTGACCCGACATCTATTATTAGGTTTCAAGTTGACTATCAAGCATCATAAGCTCTATAGAAGAAAATTGTGAATATAACTTGGTCACACAAATCTCTTGGATTCAAGCTTTATACATAAAGAAGCAATCCATTGTTCACCTCGATAAATTTATTGTTAAGCTCTTGAAGTTGTATATCAATCACTTGATAAAATAACTCCACTTGAAATTGATGGAAATTTGAAACATTTTGAAATTTACCTCTTGACCTTCCTTGTGTAATGAGTGCATCTTCCACATTTGGAATGTTAATATATCTTGCTTATCACAAAATCAGTATTGTGTTGTACTGAGATTTAAAATATTTGAAAACTCTTCCTTAAAATAATAGTACCAAGTTATTTTTTATTTTATCTCTCATGACTTTTTTTGTATTCATTTAAAAATATTTATCATATAAATGCAGTAGTGTTAAAATTCCTGAAGGAGAGCTTTGCCGTCCTTGTGGTTCTACCTGACTCGAGGGATTAGTATCCACAGTTGTGTGCGGAGGATATCCTAGAAAACAAAAAAAAATATTTATCATAGAACAACATCATATTTATCTCTTCTCTCATCCTGAACCATCGCCGCCGTTCGAACTTGCAACCACCATGATAAGTCACTGGATATGAAATTATTAAATTAAGAGGGTCAGAGGTAAATTTTTGGGGAAAAAAGTTTTTTCTTATAAAAAATGTGAGGGAATGGAACGGCCACATAAGCCACATGCAATAGCATCACTAACAAAACTGACGCAAATGACGAGTTTGAGTAACATTTGAGAGATAAATGATCAAAATGAATATTTTCAAAGATAAATGATCAAATGAATCTTGACCAAAAGATAAATTACCAAAAATATATTTTAACCTAAAATTACGTAGTACAAAAAGTTAATTTTGTTGTATCATTAATGAGTTTTAAATATGATATCTAATTCTTAAATTAAATAAAGCAATTGAAATTAAATTAAAGAAATTTTTTTAATTTCAAACACAATGTGATATATATACTATGTATGAAAATCAAACTCTGAAATGGATGGTAATTGTCATAGTAAGTTGGAACAGAACAAGTTATGAAGTATTGAAATGACTAGAAATGCCTTTCTAAGAAAGAGACTTGGGGCTTTGACTTTTTGTGAGTAGTGGGAAGATCTCATCCTCTCAATATTCCATTCCTTCCCTTCTCTTGTCCGAGAACCAGAAAAGACGCCAAAACACCAAACACCTCAGCAACACAACACAACACAACATCGTCATCAAACAAACGCAGGTAACAGGACACCACACACACACAAATCCTCTCTCTCTCTCTCTCCGGAGACGAGAAATTCCAGCTTCAATCACCGGTACTTGTAAGACTCCTGTTTCTGTTTTCCAAACCCATCACGTGCTCTATCTGGGATAAACAAAAAATATATAAAAATATAAACTTTCATTTTCACTTTGCTTCTATCTAGATCACTTTGACACCCCCACTGAATCTTGCTACCTTTGACCTCAATTCAATTCTAAATTTCTTACCTTTTTTCCTTTTTGATCTCAAATTCTTTTCATCACATGATGCATAATAATAAGTTGACTGCATTCACGAGATGATGCCATTAATTGTGGAATTGCCAAGTTAATTAATGGTAAAAAAGCATGCTACCATTCATTAACCTAATCATGCTCATGTTTTTTTATTGGATTTAATTGTTGTGATTGTTTTGTAATCAGTAACCCTTTACGGAAACAAACCATGTCAAGGGAATGAAGCTTAGAGATTCTGAGAGAAATGGGGTGTGTGATTAGCAGAGAAGTATCATCAGGAATAATCTCTGAGGTGAAGGAAGAGAAGAGTTTGAGTGTTGAGTCCAAAAGGAAGGTTGATGAAGTCTCCACCAGCAATGCTGAGGGGGAAGTTGTAGAGGTTCAGAATGGTGAGAAGCAGGAGAAGGAAGAGAAGGGTGGCGATGATGGGGTTCGGCCTCAGCGGCCAGAAGGTGAAAGAAGAAGAAGATCAAAGCCAAACCCAAGGCTAAGTAATCCCCCCAAGCATTTGCAAGGGGAGCAAGTAGCAGCTGGATGGCCACCTTGGCTTACTGCTGTGTGTGGGGAAGCACTTAGTGGGTGGACTCCGCGGAAGGCTGACACGTTTGAGAAAATCGATAAGGTGGATTTTATTTGCTGGAAATTTGAACTTTTCAGTTACTTTTTGGGTGCATACATTACATTAAACTTGAAATAGAAATGTATTTGATAGGTCATGTCATATTAGGGACTTGTAGATGTGGTTTGAAGTTCATCGATCCGGATTATGATACATTGATGTTGTGATAGTGTTTTCCAAACTTATGATGAACTATTGGAAATATCAATTTGTGGGTAGGGTGAAAAGGAATGGAGTCTGCATTAGTTGAGTCAGAAGAACTTATATAGTGTAGAATCTCTCATTTGCTTGTTTTAACAATAGTTATTGTCTTCTCATACTTGTTTTCTATTTCTTTTAATGTTCCCTTCATATTAGATCGGTCAAGGAACATATAGTAATGTGTACAAAGCTAAAGACATGTTGACGGGTAAGATTGTTGCACTGAAGAAGGTTCGATTTGACAATTTGGAACCTGAGAGTGTAAAATTCATGGCTAGAGAGATTCTTATTTTGCGAAAATTGGATCACCCCAATGTTATAAAGCTAGAAGGTTTAGTTACATCAAGAATGTCCTGGAGCTTGTATCTGGTGTTTGATTACATGGTGCATGATTTAGCTGGACTTGCTGCAAGCCCTGACATCAAGTTCACGGAACCTCAGGTTAGACCAGGTTTGCCTTAATAATGTAAGAAACAAAGTATATATATATATATGGGTGTTTGCATGCGTGTGTGTCCTTTGATTCTCTTTCTTTTCAAGTGGCGGTATTTGATGTCTCCGAATACTATGTATCTCCTATTGCAGGTCAAATGTTACATGCATCAACTGCTATCGGGACTTGAGCACTGTCATAATAGACATGTACTTCACCGCGATATTAAAGGATCAAATCTTCTGATTAACGACGAAGGAATACTTAAGATTGCTGACTTTGGACTTGCGTGTTTGTTTGATCCGAACCGCAGGCATCCCATGACTAATCGTGTAGTTACCCTTTGGTATCGGCCTCCTGAGTTGCTGCTTGGCGACACAGATTATGGTGTGGGTGTGGACCTTTGGAGTGCTGGTTGCATTTTGGGAGAGTTATTGGCTGGGAAACCAATTATGCCTGGTCGTACAGAGGTGAAAACCTAAAATGTCTTGTTTTTGGCTTATAGGATTTTTCATTTCCCTGAATCTCTGCCTAACAGTTAGTGTGGCACTTCAATGAGTAAGTTGCTTCCAAATCTGTTTTTTATGAAAGGCTTAAGTAATTTACATATCCTATGATTTTCCAATTAATGCATGGTAGAACCTCCCCCCACCCCACCCTCTATAAAAAAAACAGTAAGGGGTTCTGCATAGTCCATTCCCTCTCTGCTTCCAGGGGTAAGGTGTCTACAGTTGACCTAAGTCATTAGAAGGTCTGCATTGTGCCTATATGCAATTAATATCAAAACATGCAATCAATGAGAAATCAAAAAAAATAAAAGAACAGGATAAATAATAACCAAGGGCTCGGTTACTGCATGATTTGATAAACTACTGTGTTACATACACATATGACTCTGTTGAGCTTCAAAACGTTATTGGCGAAAGTGGAATAAATCAAGTTGTAGCCCAGATAATGTAAAAGCCAGTGGATGGAAGAGATTGTAATTACTTGTTACTTCTTCCTATAGTCTCTTGGATCATTGTGGATAATTGCTTCATTGCCTGCTCAATCAACTATTGCTTTTGATTTCAGCATTTGTAGTCTCTGCTTAAGGCCCCTTGTTCAAGCTGTTTGATCACTTGATGTACATGTACTATTGGGTAAAAAGGATATACAAATTTAGAATTGTACAAGGGAGCATGATTTTTATAGGGGGGGATCAATGATGGTCAATGTACATTTCTATAAAAATATCTGGGGTGAATGAAGTGGTGGAGCACAACTGGATGTTTCTTGACGGCGGAACAGAACATAATTCAAGCTGTAAAACTATTATTAATTCAAAATGTTATTTCTCTAAAAAAAAAATTGCCAAGCTGACTGTCATAAAGTCATAGCTTGCCCATACCATTTAGTTGTGGGTTAGTGGTAAATCAGGTAATGGCCTGTGGCCTCTCAAAAGTAGAAGGATCAAGGCGTGCATTTGTGAGGATTTAGATATACAAGTGGTAATGAGGATAGTAATAGTAATTTTGGTTCAGTTATGTAACTATGCAACGTGGACTGATAACTAGCAAATTACATTCTCTACAATGTGTACAAGATTTCTGTGTTTATCATTTAAACACATCTCCAAGTTTGTTTTCAGTAAACCACCCTTTTCAAGTGATATACCAGATTTCATGTTTAGTTCTCACATACCTTACATAGTTAAAGGGAATTTGTATTGCATTAATGATATATTTGAAATCCCCATTGGATATTTTCTTACACTTTTCTTGAATATTTATGCAGGTGGAACAACTGCATAAGATATACAAACTTTGTGGTTCGCCTTCTGATGAATATTGGAAAAAGTCAAAGTTGCCTAACGCTACTTTGTTTAAACCTCGAGAGCCATACAAGAGATGCATAAGAGAGACATTTAAAGATTTCCCACCTTCTGCACTACCTCTTATTGATACTCTTCTTGCAATTGATCCAGCAGAACGGAAGAGTGCCTCAGATGCTCTACGAAGTGAGGTGGGCTTTTGAAAATTTCATATCTTTTTGTCATTAAAATGCCGGTGGGGTGTTTTAAATTCTGTACTGCCTTGTTATTGATATTATGATTTGATGCCACTTAGACTGTCTTAACCTATTCATCCCTGATCTATTCTCGGTGCATATAGGTTTCCTAAAACACATATTTGAAACTCTTTGTGAAACGTATTGAATAAGCTGCATGAACTTCGCGAAGCCCTATGATGTGTTACTCATTTTATTAGGCATAATGATCCTTAACTGCATCGATTGTCAATTTGCCACTGGATGGTTTTGATGTTGACAACTAATCTTCTAAGAGCCTGCTTCTTCAGCTTCTTGGATATCTACTGCAAAAAAAATGCTTGAATGTTATTAACTGCTGTTATAGGAGAATAGTCCATCAAATCTTGAATGTTGCCTAAGGAAAACCGTTGATGATGTGCCCCTCTTAAGCTTTGTTTATTTTAAAATATATATGCCCCTTGTTGGAATAGGATCAACAAGTTAGTTTTGGTAAAAAAAAAAAAATGGTGGGTAGACAGGCTACCTTGGAAGTCAATTTGCTCCATCTTGTTTTCTTTGGAAATAATAAGTAAATAAAGGCCCTAATTGATGGAATGAATGGCATGTTTCACATGATCATGATAAAGTATGTAAACATTCCAAAATTAATGTTATATAGGTCTATGAAATTATAAAACAAAACTTGTCTTGAATTTGATTTATCTTTGTTGAATTTAGATATTATTTTTTATATCAAACCTATATACTTTACTTTGCTTGTCTATCCTTTCATTCTGCAGTTCTTTACCACAGAACCTCATGCTTGTGATCCTTCAAGTCTTCCAAAATATCCCCCAAGCAAGGAAATGGATGCTAAACGACGGGATGATGAAGCAAGGAGGTATCTGTGCTCTTAAGTTTGCTTTCCGCATACTAGAAGTCACACACTAAATGTGATGTTAATATTTAAAGTAGATATAATTAAAATAATGTTATTAGGCGAGAGAAAGTGGGAAAAAGATGAGGACAGTGAGGAGAAAATGTAAGGTATTGTTATCTGAAACAGTTCTATTTTTGTATTAATCAATGACATTTAGATATGCATATAATAATGACTCTTGGAACTTTTGGTAGAAAAGGTGGAGACTGAAAACTGTTTGCACCTATCTTTATTAACAGTAGGGATATAAGTGGCGAACTATATATTTCCTTTAAGTATGCTTTAATCTTATGACTGTGAACATCGTTAAAGATGGTAGACAGATAAAGTGGAGTTTGCTTTTATTATCTATATAGGAGAGAAAAGAAGAGAGGGATATTATAACTTAGAACATTTATCTTTATTATTTAGATAAAGAGACACCCATCCACCCAAACACTGGCATTTATAGAGATCAGTAGAGTGAAAAGTGTTCCTTTGTTCTTTTTGGTTAACATCTGCAAGTCATGATTTAAACATCCTATTATGTTTGACCAACTCTAAGATACTTTGTGAATGTGAATGTTCAGATTAAGAGCTGCTGGCAAAGCTCATGGTGATGGTGCAAAGAAGCATCGTACACGTGATCGTGCTGTAAAACCTATTCCTGCTCCTGAAGCCAATGCTGAGCTTCAATACAATATTGATGTATGTTAAAAAAAATTACTTTCTATTGAAAATCAGAAGTATATGTCTGCTACGTTGGTTTGTGAAGTCACTGAATAGATGTGCTTTGAGATTATTATACCTTTGAAGAATGCATGATAAAGTGAAATGATTGAGAATAAGTAGGAAGACTGTTAGGATTTGGCAATAACAATTCAACAAGTATATTATTAAGATTTTATGATCTTTTTGTTCTAAGAAGTGGCATTAAACTGCTTGTGTGTTGGTTAAAGCTAGCAATGTGTTGTTGTTTTTCTCTCTTCTTTTTGGCTTTGCTAAGGATTTTATTTTATGCTTCCATTTCTTTGTACTGCTTCTTTCCTTAAAATAAAATTCATTTTTATCTTTTATAATTGAACATTTGCATAATTTTGATTGAAAGTAAAAGGTAAAGTTGATTAAAATTTGTTGCTATGATTTCATGTGTAGCAGAGAAGGCGTCTGGTGACTCATGCAAATGCGAAGAGCAAGAGTGAAAAGTTCCCTCCACCACATGAAGATGGACAACTTGGCTTTCATTTGGGATCTTCACAACATATTGATCCAGATATTGTTCCTCATGATGTCTCTTTGGGTTCAACCTCATATATCAATTCAAAGGAACCATTCCAAGCTTGGTCAGGCCCCATTGGTAACTCTGCTGGCATTGCTGTGCCAAAGCGGAAGAAACACACTGCAGGTGATGCATTGAATTTTTCAAAACCACTTAAAGGTGCCCTCAAGGATAAGGTTAAAGGAAAGAAAATCATAGCTTAGATATTCATTACATTCTTATAGAGTCAAGAAAGAAACTTTCTCTACTGCCCCATTTTTGGAAACCAACTCCGCTTTTTAATATGTCTGGTTGCATACCATGCCTGCTTCCTAAGTGAAGAATAATTGCTTGTGATCAAGGGGTAAAATCACTTTTTCCTCTTATTTACACCTTCATTTACTTTTCCCCCCCATAGTTTTTATTTATTGGTTTTACTTCATATAAAGATTTTTTTTGGGTTCAATCTGTTGTTATGATGAGAGAACTACTATGGTGTACATTGTGATTTTATCTCTCTCTTTTTTAAACTCGTGTTAATATCTAAATTCTGTTTTTTTGTTGAGAAACTATATCTATATAATCATATAAGAGCAATGTGATTAGCACTCCAATTGTGTATCCATAGTCTCTACTATCTAATTCCCTTTCAAAAATTAGATTTTCTTAATTTGTTTAGACTTCCACATACGTCTAAGACATTAATCTTCTAAAGCAACCTTGCAAATGCTTTAAAACCATATTTTATTAATTTATTTAGTGTTACATACAATTTTTTTGTCTTTGACCGTATATCTTACAGACAAAGCTGAGACTAACCTTGGGTAGGGAGTGATGATTAGGTAAAGTCCTCTCAAAATGGTGACTTTAAGATTCGAATATTTGATCTCGCAGGCTAAAGTTCTTTTAGGGGCACAATCTAGTTTTTTTTTTTACCAACCAGAGTCGGGTATTGTTATGTACAATTACATGTTTTAATCTAATTGAGTAATTGATTTAGAGCTCGTTTGGATGTGTTTTTTCCTGAAAAAAAGCTCTTATTTTTTAAATAAAAGTGCTTTTGAAAACAATATAGGTGTTTGGATGGGTTTTTAAAATAAAAAACACACATTTTGGTGTTTTTTTAGAAGTTACAATTCTTTTTTTTTTTTGACAAAAAGTTATAATTCCTAACTTCTAAAAAAAAGAGAAATAATATAAGGGAGAGTGAAGATCATTAATGTTTTATTGGACAATAATATCTTTATAATAAATATCTCAAAAGCCTTTTTTATAAAGTTCATTTAGATGTAAATTAGTTTTTGCTTCTAATAATAGTTACTGCTTATACATTTATATCATCGAAGTACCTTTTTAAAAAGCTCATAATTTCTTTCATTAAAAAAATCTAACAAATGATTTTATGCGACTCCGGAACTTCTATTTCCTTTGTTGGACAGCATCTTAGAAAGCAGACTTTTCTTCTGAATCGATAAGCCTAATATTAAAAAGATAAATACCAACTAGTGTTCTAAGGGTGGGTCGTGGTTCTCAGTTTCCCTCTCCTTATATGATCTACCATGAGTATTTCTTTGAAAAGAAAAAAAAAATGAAAGTGCGATCGAAAGTAAGGGTTTGGAAAAACAAAAAATGAAATATTTGGATGGAAAAGGAATAGAGGAAGAGAACTTTGAGATGGATTCCCCGTGATTCCGGTGGGAGTTGCATGGTTGGGTGGGGGAGTGGGAGTGTGGGACAGTGGGTAGGGGACTGCTATTTCAATATTCATGAGACCTCCGTTGATGACACTAAATTATGTGCCCTTTTTTTCAAAAATAACAAATGGATCTTGTGCAAAGTAGAATTTTGGCAGCGAAACTCTTTTTCCTAACACATTATTCTCTGTTAATTGAAATTTATGTGAGTTCTACATAATTCAAATGGGACTCATATGAATTAGTGAGATTCATTTCTAAAATAAAGAGACTCATTTAAATTCTAACAAATAAAATAAAATATATTAATTATAAAAAAAAATATATTAGAAAAAGAGTATTAGAGAATTTATTAGCAATACTCCTCTCCATCAGAATCGTGCACTTGGATGGCAGCTTTGTTGCGTTCGGTTGTTTAATATCATAAAAGTCATTTTTTTTACGGGAAAAATGATTTTTAACTTGTTTTTATAAAACCATATAGAAGTACTTTTTTCTGTTACAAATTTACAATAAAACACATAAGAAAGTCTTTTTCAAGGCATGGTATAGGGACACAAGTAGTAATATCTAAAATTTTATAAGATTAGTTTGGTCCAAAAAACCGTTCCATATTTTTTGGTGGACATTTGTCTTCTGTATAAAATCATATTATAATTAGAAATTATTCAAAATAGCTTCAATTTTTTCCCATATTAATTATTTATTTCAGATTCCCATTATTTTCAAAAGTTGAAATGAACACATTTAAAATCCTCATAAGTGATCATTTTTTTCAAAAACTTTTAAAAAAATAATCTTGAGCAAATGGACCCTTGAGGTTCTATTTGACAATGCCTAACTGCTAGCTTATAATAGGTGAGTTTGTAATTCTATTTAATAAATGTTTTACTTACTAGCTTATAGTTTTTTTTGTTTCACTAATTTATAGCATTTTTTTGAAGCATCACTTAAGCTTATAATTTATGGTGTTCTACCATAGGTGAGGGTGTTTAATAGACCATTGGATATATTAATATTAATATAAAAATTTGATGGTTTAGATTAGATGACGTCATGGTGACCTATAGTTCCAGTTTCCCTAAAATCTTATCAACCTGACCCTTGTTTCTTCGAAATTAATTAATTGAATATCTATGAAAATGAAAATGTAAATTTATTTCCTCCAAGATCAATGAAGTTTGTCCATTCTAAAGGCACCAATCTGAGCTTTTCTGTTTATTAATTGCCTGCTAATCATTGATTCGAAGATTATGAAGGTTATCGATAATCTTGAAACTGGAAGATTTAGAGGGTTCAGATTTGTGGGGTTCTTCTCATCCGAGCAGTAGTCAATGAGGGACACCATCGAAGGCTTGAATGACCAAAATCTCGATGGCCGGAACATTACTGTGAACGAGGCACAGGCTCAATCACGTGGTGGAGGTGGAGACGGTCGTCGTGAAGGTGGTGGAGACAGTTATGGCAGTGGCAGGGACCGTGGCTACGATGATGGTTGATCTCGCTACTCTGTTACTCTGTATTCTTCTTTATGAAGGATTGAGACAGTTAATAATCTAAAAAATTGTTGAAAATAATGGAGAGAGAACAGTGAAATGGTTGGTTGTAGAAAATCCCAATGGGTTCAGAAGCTCACAAAAATGAACAATGATTTTATCCTCAACCTTGACTGGCTGCATTGCTATTTTCTTTGTGCATGGTGTATGTATCACAACTAAACTGAGGGCTATATTGCAAAACCCATATTTATAGAATACACTATTAATACTTTAAAAATGATGCTAAAGGCCCCATATATACCTGCACTACCCAGTCAAACCAACTCCCTCACCTACAGGGATTTAATAACACCCACACCTGAGACATTGTCATAATTTTTATATATTTTAATTTTTATTCTTATTATTTTAGTTAAATTTCTTTTTTATTTTTTTCTTGAATAAAATAAAATATCCTAATCTTAATCTCTGATCTCACACATTTGTCACCCCTCTGCATATGCATACTACGCTTGCCTTTGCATGTGTAGCACCATGCTTTCCTGTTTTACCTTACGTTCTATAGATTATTGCTTATACAAAATTATGTTTTCTACACGAAATCTTAGTTTTTTTCCGCTTTTTTTTTTGGAGTTCCTCGCCATGGAGATAAATTAATATGTTTTTTTGTATTAAAACAATAAATTTTCTACAAAAATCATATCAATAGGCCATTTTATTTTATGAAAATAATTAAACAATTAAATTTAAAAATAATATTTTAATTTCTGAGATGATGAATAATATCAAATAAATTCAAGTATTAAGAGAGATGATTATTTTAAAATAAATAACATATAAATAAAAATATAAGTTATATATAAAAAAGCATTTAAACATGTAATTTATGTCATCTTACACTTATCAGCTAGTTTAACAGTTAATTTTATCAAATACTAATTTTTTCAAACGCTTCAAATTTAAATAATAAGTTAACTTATCGGCTATCCACTATAAACAAGATCATTCGCTCTCAACTATAAGTTAGGTCGTTATCAGTTAATTTATCCACCATCCTATAGCTTTTATCAAACAAAGCTTAAATATACCGATTTCCACTATTTATTTTTTAAATTTCTTAACCTTTGTCCTAAAAGCAATAAATAACAAAATTGTATTCATTTGCACACTTCATTAACTAACATGATCATTATTGTCTCCTGATATCTAATTATTATTATTGCCTCCGTAATAATTATGAAAAATGGAAACAATAAAGGGAATCAGAAAAAGACAGCTGCATTATTTATAAGGAAAAACAGCTATACAAATTTGGTTTCTTGTTTTCTTATCCATTGTGATAATGGAAACAATAGAGAACAACTGTGTTACGCCACTGAGCAAATGATACATAACCCCACTTATATTTAGGAAACGATACAGAGAATTAGAAAAAGACATATACATTGTTGATAAGGGGAAAAAAGACAGATCTACAATATTTTGAATTTTGTCAAATTTGGTTTCTCATTTTCTTATTCATTATGATTATATGATGATAATGGATACAACAGAGAACAAGTGTATTACGCCACTGAGCAAATGATACATAAACTTACTTATATAGGTTGATTGAGTTGCCGTATTTTAAAAAATTACGAGTGTCTAGTATTATATTAACACCAATAATAATAAAACAAATACAACGGTACCTTTTTTCACATAAATAACAAAAAAATACAACTGTACCGTGTTTATTAGAAGAGAATAGTAATTGCGGATCTCGTGTTCAAATATTTTATATTCCTCAACAAATATGTGTCTCCTATATTTATAAAAAAAAAAAAAACAAACATACCTACGCTGTCCAATCTGAACTTTAAATATTTTTGGTTAAAGTAATCTTTTGGTCACTATACGTGACAATGATTTTTAATTTGGTCCCTATATATAAAAAGTTATCAATTTCCCTATCCTATGATTTTTGATTTTCAATTTGGTCTATACACAAAAAGAGGACCAATTTGATATTATTATCACATATAGGGACCAAATTGAAAATAATTGTCACATGTAGGGACCGATTTCAAATTTTTTTTTTGTTCATGATAATTGGTCCCTTATGAGGGACCAATGTGAATTATTATAATATATAAGAATTTTAATAAAAGTTAGGGTCCATTTGGGGCGCCCCGGGGTTTTTGTTTTGAATAATTTTGTCATATCATATACACTATACATTGCATCATTGATGTAAATTTTATTATTATTATTATTATTTTAATTTTGATTAAAAAAATATTCATTCGTTCAAATTCAAATTAATATATAAAATACATCGAAGACAACACAAATTCAACGTCGCTAAAAACCGAAAAGGATGAATCTGTGAACAAACTCACAACACCCAGGTTAATAGCATAACACAGCAAAATGCTTACAAATGTGACATAATCAAAGAGACTGGAATACCCATGCTTCCGGATCTGTAACGTTAACGTCCAAGTCTTGATTGAACCTGTAATGGATCGAAGTTCATCCATCAATCTGAACCAAACGAATAATGCAACAAGACGGAAAACCAAACGACGTCACAACAAGACGACAAACAAAACACCACCACATGCAGACGGCGAAAACACGGAAAAACACAAAAGAAAAATCAGATTTATGTAGAAAAATCACTTATTTAGATAAAATGAGAGAAAAACCAATGTAGAAGGGTGATTCCAGGCCAAAAAATGGCCCAAAACACTCCCTTCCGGTGGATGAGGAAGAAGGAAAAGAGGAATAGAGGGAAGGTTGAGGGAGAGAGATGACTCTAGGTTTTTAGGTTTTTTTAAAAGTCGTTTATTATTATTATATTATTATTGTAAAAAAAATTATTATATTATTAAACAAGCATACATTATTACATAATAATTGACTTTTTAAAAAATTATTACAATAGCTAAATATATTTAATGATATGATAATGTATAATTAAAAAAGGATAAATTATAATTAATAAAAAATATCAGTTTTTTATGTTATCATTAATTGCACGTTTCAATAAAATTTTACATGTTTCTCAAAAAAAAAGTTTACATACTTTACAAATTACAACATATAAAACAATTATTACCAGCTCCCTTTTTCTCTTGAATATGGTAAAGGTGCTGCACAACATATTTTCAATTGAGCAGTAACATCTACCTTTCTTTGCTTATGTGTGTTTTAGATTAATTTAAAAGGCTCAAATATTGGTTTCATAGTTTGAATTAGGCTCGGTCATATTTAACAAACTGGAAGCAGTAGCATGCAATTTGGGAGGCCCCTTAGCCTTAAAAAAGACATATATGTTCTCCGTGCAAGCAACACTCATTAGGACCTGGATTCCAATACCTTAAATCAACTCACGTCGTTTTCTTTTAACGATAACAAATGAAAATTGATTGTTTTTTCTTTACACATGAAGATTGAATTTATAACCTCTCATAAACTAGTAAAGTCCTTCCCCTACTAACCCAATTTTAATGGGATATAAGATTTGAACTTGGAAGACACGAGTGTGATATTTACTTTTACTGGTTCAAGGAATTGATGCTAAGGGAAACCAACAAACGACTAATACGACAACCTACCAACGTGCACTAATGGCTAATACACGGAAATGAAGTTATTGCATTTCAGCATAGAGGAGTTTATTGTAAAAGATTCATTATAATAATAATAATATCGATCATATACTAAATAATCAAAATTAAAAGTTATTTATTTAAGTTTATCAAAGAAAAAAGTTATTTATTTAAAAAAAGTCACATACATTTATATTTTAACCTTAGTAATTTAAGTAAGATCAAATAGCAAATCTAGTTAATAATTAGTAAAATCATATTATATATATTTTTTCATTTTAGCATGAAACTCTACTTAGTGCTGATATTGTACTCTTAACCTCGGATACAGATGTGATGTAATTCTCTTTTTGAACTGCACTTCCTGCAGTTTGAGATCTAGTAGTTAGAAAATAATAAATTAGGCTCAGTGTTAATTAATATTTTACTATCGAAAATAAAATTTTAAAGGCTTGGATCTTTTGCGGAATTGCGGTTCAAAAGAAATTGCAGAGGATCATGAAGCTTTGAAGGAAATTGGTGCGCACATGGAACGTTAGCTTCTATATTTTTCTTGGCCTTCGTCATGTTTTTTATTTTATTTTATTTAAAAAAAAGTCACATTTTCTGACAATAGTTATACATAAAAAAAAATTTAAACTAAACGTCACATTTTTTATCTTGGTTGTTTACGTCGATATCCCTTACATTTGATCTTGAATTTTTCATTTTAGTACTCATCTTTTATATTAAAGTATTTCTGCAATTTCCATTGTAAAAATATATTATTTTTGTTCCAGCATGAGATGACAGCCCACGATGAGCACTGAGCAGGCCTGGTATCTGGAGACTCGACTCCGCCATGGGGAGATTCTCAGGTGTTTTTTTTTTTTTTTTTTAAAGTAACCTATTTTTAGAAATTATATATTAAAGTAATATATTTTTTAAACAATTTATCAAACTAATCTAATTTTAAATAAAATAATTTTTTTTACTAGTGATGTTAATTGACTGGTGCTATTCACTTGTTGACCTGTTACGTGGCAGGTCCTGATTGGTCTGAAAAGCTGGAAAAAAAATATTCACAAAAAAAATTGGTGAAAAAAAGGAAAATCATGTCAGTGCCACATGGCACACTCTTATGGAGTGGCACCATTTTAACTGTATCATTGACATGTCACGTGGCAGCTTCCTATTGTTTCGTCAATTTTTTATGAAAAAAATTATAAAAAAGGTTTTTGGGCGGGAAAAAAAAAAGCAAATTTGATTATTAATTAATTGATATAATTATATTAATATTATTATAAACAAAAATAACTAACATAATTAAGGGGAAAATATTATATTAATGTTATTAATGCATAATTATATTATTAAATGTTATCATCAATTATATAATTAATATAATTATATTATTAAATACTAATTTATAATTATGAATATTATCATTATATAATTAATATTAATAACTACTACTTCCGGACTTAATTATAAACAAAAATAATTAATTTCACACTTATTAAGGAAGTTAGTTAATTTAGTTTAATTGTCTTGATTTTTGTATAAAAAAAGAGTTATAATTACTAATAAAGGGAGAATTGATTTTAAAAATTCCTCATTGATGTTTTAAAAAATTAAATAAATACTAATATAATTCTATGAATTAATTAATATAATTCTATTGTCAAAAAAAATTTAAAAAAAGGTTTTTGGGGTTAAAATTTTTTAAAAAAAATGTAGATTATTAATTAATTAATATAATTCTACTAATAAATTTTATCATTATATAATTATACTAATTAATGTCACTTTGGAAAAAAAGCCAACTGGTAAAATGTTTTAAAATGCCTCTCTGCATGATTATTTGCATGCTACAAGATTCCTTCATGTCTTGCAACAATGGGTCTCGTGAGTTAGCAGCTAAAATAGTAGACTGCAAAGATGAACAGCCTCGTCATATGGCTTCTCTACAGTGATAAGACCATACGTGATACATGAGAGACCTATGTGACAAATGACCATGCGTGATCACTACAAAAAAAACAACTGTTTAGCGACCGTAATATTCGGTCGCTAAACATTGTAAATCGGTCGCTATTTAATTTAGCGATCGAATTAGCGACCGATTAATGGTGGTGGCTAAATACCTGGCCGCTAAGGTTTTAGCGACCGAAATAATATTTCGGTCGCTAAATGGCGACCGAATATACGGTCGCTAAATAATAATAAACGGTCGTTATTCGGTTGGTCGCATTTTTTGGGTAACCATTTCTAGTGACCGATAATCGGTTGCTAGTTCGGTCGCTAATTTTGGTTACTGTTAACCTATATTAGCGACGGATTTTCGGTCGCTATATCACATCTGTAAATGTTAAATAAAGTTTAGCGACCGAATTATTGGTTTCTAATTCGGTCGCTAAACTGATTATTATTAATTTTTAAAATATTTTTTTTTGATTTTCTTTAAACGTTAGCAAAATTACTAATAAAACACACCAAATTACTTATGAAATATACAATTATAAGAAATAATAAATATATATAAAAGAATAATCCAAAATGTCGTACAAGAATCGTTTAAAGTCAAAAATATGAGGGGGAAAATCAGTCATGATGAGGGGGAGATGGAGGAATGCAATCATCCTCAGTGTCCGTACCACCAACATCTGCTAGCTGATCGTCCTCTGGAGTAGCAAGATATCGATCGGGCGGCGGAACTAGAGGAGAGCGGCAGCAGCGCTGCACAACCGCCGAGCACCATCCCGAGCAACTTGAGTCCGGATCCTCATCTGCTCCAACACCAGCCGCGATGTCCGCCCTCGCTCGATGCTCGCCGCATCACCGTGGTGTGCTTGAGTCAACTGTGCAATCTGGTTCGCCATCTGCTGCTCTCTCTCGCTCTTCTCCCGAAGCTCCACGTTCAGCTGCGTGATGGTGTCCTGTATTTGGTGGAACTGTTCCTGAGGGACGATATCGGCGTAGGAAGGAGCAGGCATGCCGGATGATGAAGCGATAAACTCGCCTCCCAGGTGTCCGAGGCCATACACGTGCCCCTTCTTGTTCCTGCCCCCGACGACCTCCAAATAAATGGCATTATCGTCGACGGAGACAGGAGAGCAGGGCCCATCACCAGTCAAAGCCTCACCTTGTGACTGTGAGGCACGTGATATGGCATCGTCCTTCTTCTCGTTGAAGCCCATCTACAAAGTATAGTTGAAGAGATTTAGTTAAAATTATATCCAATATTAACAAATCATTTATAATAAATTAAAAGTAAACACTAAATTAATTTTTTGCTTACAGCATAGTTACGGGCCTTGTCGTTGACCCATGTCCCCGACTTCAACTTCTTCGTCCTCTCCACCAACTCCATAGCAGTGCGGGCCCGCTGTTTCTGTGCTTTCTGCACAAAAAATATAATCTTAAATTCATAAGAATAATTAAAAATGAAAACTAATTAATTAAATAGTATATTAAGTCAAAAGTTTAATGTATTACCAGCTCGTCGTAGTGGGCGACGGCTGATTTAGACCCACCAGTCCAAGCACATGCGCCACCATCAGAAGCTCGATTACGCCGAGCTGTGGCCTGGATCTCCTGGAACTTCTCAGTAGCCCAGTACTGGTCCAGCTGCCTCCTGATCTCAGGATCCACCCACTTCCCCTTATTCTGACCCTTCCTCGGCTTGTTCGTCAGATTCTTCATGACCAATGAGCCTTTATGCTCAAATATGTCCCTGACGAGAGCCTTTAAACCTAAGTCCCACCTATACTCTTTCTGCAACTTACAGTTGTTAGGAAATTCGTGTGTACATATATATAATGTAAATTTAATTTAAATAACTTAATAAATTGTTACCTTAAACTCAAGAAACAACTCGATCCCTATGGCCCCCAGGGGATGGCCTTCCATGTAGGCCATGGACCATCAAACTTGCATCGCAGGATCTTCGATATCGAATCGAGAAGGGCCCTTGCGGGCGTAAAGTCAGCAAAATTAGAGCATTAATAAATGTTGTACATAAATTAAAAAAACAAGTAAATAGAAATTAACGATACTTTATATATATTAAAAAATTAAATTAGCATACTCGTTATCCCCCCTGGGGATAAGAAGAATCCTCCTGTCGGATGGACCACGACTCTCCTGTCCCGATGATGATGATGGTCCTGTCGTCATAGGTGTGGATCATGAGGGTGCAGCCTATGTCCCGACCACATGAGGCTGGGTAGGGGGTGCAACTCCATCACCCTAAGGTGTCCCGTCCACAGAGGTGCTGGTCGGGTGGTCTCGATCTGAAGGTCGTGGGTCGACCGGCGAAGAGACTCTCGCAGCACGACCTCCACGACGACCCCTACCTCTAGAGGAATCTGCCATCTGTGAAAAAAATGAAAAGATGATTACACAACAGTGTAAATAATACAAAAATAAATTACCTAAGTAGAATGACATTTACACAATGAATTATGACATAAATAAATTACCTAAGTAGAATCTCCGTCACTAAATTCACCCTCACTCTCATCAGTATCACTTGATCGGAATGTACCTTCGCTAGATGCGTCCAACTCGGATTGATCCATTAACTCTCTTTCAACTTCTTCCCCATTTCTGGAAATGTCCGCCAGAGAATTAACAATAATGTCCGGCGTAATTTGCAACGGTACGCGGGGTCTTGAAAACTCATCATCTTGGTACCGAGCATCTTTTTCAGGCTGGTTGATTACATTATCAGTAATTATACTGCGAGCCTTTATATTAATAACACCCAACCAGCCATGATGTCCTTCGGGATATGGCGAGTAATAAACCTGCTCTGCCTGTTGTGAAAAAATGAATGGGTCGTACGCCTTATTATACCTTCGAGACATCCTAACTTGAACAATACCATAATTTTTATCTATTTTTGTCCCTACGTCAAGAGTAGGATCAAACCAATCACACTTGAAGATAACTAACTTCATCACGGGGAAACCGGTATAATCGAGTTCAAGGATGTCAGTTAGAACCCCACAGAAATCATCCTCTACATTGCCATCAGTGGCTCGCACACAAACACCATAGTTAAACGTCTGCATTCCTTCATTCCATGTTTTTGTGTTAAATTTATATCCATTTACAAAATAAGTATTCCATTATGTAACCCATCTGTTAGGCCCCCATGCCAAATTTGTCAACAATGGATTTTGAACATTGTTTTCTGGATCTAGTACCTAAAAAATCAAATATTATATTATTCTTATACATGCTATATATTTAAGGAGATAACATGTATTTCAACAAATGAAGATGCTTAACCTACATATTTACTGAACCACGTAGCAAAGCGAGAAGTAATTTCTCGATCAACCTGATCGTTTGAAATGTCAGGTTAGAGATCCCTTAGAAAATTGTCGTACATCCTACATATGGGAGATTAACAGCAGGACGATTAATAATCATAAATGTCAATTGAACTTATAAAAGACATTGTAGAAACTTACTCTAAATATGGTGCGACCTCTTCACAATTTTGAAGGATATACAGATGAGCAGCATTAATGTCACGCTGCTCCAAGAAATATCCTTTTGATTTGCCACTAAATCTGCCCGGATAGTTGAATATTGATATAGGAGGACTGGTTGAACTTCCTTCGCCCGAATCAACGTTTCTAGGCATCCTTGTCCTTCTCGTGTTAACTTCGTCCGGATAGAAATAAGAGGCAAAAGTGGAAGTCTCCTCTACTAAGTATGCTTCACAAATGGAACCCTCCACTCATGCCTTGTTCTTGACTTTGTGTTTAAGGGAGTGTAGGAACCTATTACAGAGGGATACATACAAATAATTACTAGTTTTATGGAAAGCTAAACTACGCTCTCGTGTTCGTGAATTTCATATGTATTAAGTAAAATAGTTGATGTTGTTTACCTCTCAAATGGATACATCCAACGGTATTGGACTGGGCCACCAACTCTTGCTTCGTAAGGTAGATGAACTGGCAGGTGTTCCATGGAATCAAAGAACCTCGGCGGGAAGATTTGCTCCAGCTTACATAACAAAACGGGTATCTTGACTTCCATATCTTTTAATTGATTCACATTTAGTGTTGTCGATGTAAGCTCCCTGAAAAAGTGGCTAAGCTCAACAAGTGGGTTCCAAATTTGCTTTGGTAATGCGTCGAACGCAATTGGAAGCAACCGTTGCATGAACACGTGGCAATCATGACTCTTCATTCCATGTAACTTTGCTTCCTTAATGTCAACACATCTACCCAGATTGGAAGCATACCCATCTGGTAACTTTAGTTCTTTAACCCACTTACAGACGACCACTTTCTGTGCTTTGCTTAGTGTATAAATTGCCTTCGGTTTGATAAGTCTGCCACGACCACCATCCTGCAACTCAAGCTCCTTCCGATTACAAATGTCAGCCAGATCCAATCGGGCTTTATTTGTATCCTTTGTCCTCCCCTTGATGTCCATCACAGTGTCAAACACATTCAAAAACACATTCCTCTCAGTATGCATGACATCAATGTTGTGACGGAGTAGCTGCGTCCTCCAATACGGCAACCTCCAAAATATACTTTGTTTTGCCCAATTATGGTTGACGCCATAATCAGGAATATGTTCTCCTTGGGTTTCATGGACGAGCGGTAAGTACTGTACTCCGCGCCATACATTAGGACCAGTCAAACGTGGTGGAGGCGGTGTTGTCTCCGCACAACGCTTCTTGAATGCATTCTTGTTCCGCCTATGAGGATGATCTTCTGGAAGGAATTGACGATGACAATCAAAATATGAGATCTTTCGACTGTTTTTAAGCATGAATACCTTCGATCGCTCCATACATATTGGGCATCCAAGCTTCCCCGCGGTCATCCAACCCGACATCATCCCATAAGCAGGAAAGTCGTTGATCGTCCACATTAAAGCTGCTTTCATGATGAAATTCTGCCTCAAAGATACGTCATATGTCAACACACCATCATTCCACAGCATTGTCAACTCATCTATCAACGGCTGCAAGTACACATCAATCTTACCTTTTGGATTAGACGGACCCGGAATTATGACTATTAGGAACATAAACTCCCGCTTCATGCACATCCCCGGGGGAAGATTGTACGGAGTCAGGATAACCGGTCAACAAGAGTATGTTTTTCCAGACTGCCCAAAAGGATTAAATCCATCAATAGATAACCTCAATCGGACATTGCGAGGGTCCTGCGAAAATGCCATATGAACCCTATCAAAATGCTTCCAAGCTTCTCCATCAAATGGATGACACAAGACATCTTGCTCCCTCTCATGCTCACTATGCCACCTCATGTGAGCTGCAGTGGCCATCGAAGAGTACAATCTTGTAAGTCTTGACACAACCGGAAAGTACCACATCTTTTTTAGCGACCTCTTCTTCTCAATGCCCATCCTAGTGGTTGTCCTATACCGATCCGCACCACAAAATCGACAACATGTTATGCTTTCCGCTAAATCATCCTTATAGTACAACATACATCCATTCGGGCAACAATCAGTTTTCAAACACCCCAGACCCAAATTTTCCACAGACTTCTTAGCATGATAAAAACTAGTAGGCATCCGATTGTCTTCTGGCAACGCCTTGGAAACTGACCTGGTGAGGCGATTAAAACATCCTTCTTGCATATTGTAGTCAGATTTGATACTCAACCATTCCATGCACATCGACAACTCCGTGTACTCCTGACATCCTTCCCACAATAGAGATCGTGCAGCACTCAGCATATCATAGAATCTTTGAGCTTCGGGATTCGGATTCTCCTCTATGTATTGGGAACCCATTCCACCATCTTCTCCCCCATCTTCTTCTAGTACAACACCAACCGATGGTCCAGCATGATCCATTATCATCTGCTCGTATGGATTCAATTCTTCCCTCCGGTCACCACTTCCATAGTACGAACCTTCAACCATAATCGAGTTTAAGTCAGGCTACGTCTCACCATGGTTACTCCACCAATAGTAATCAGGCATGAATCCCTTCTCATAAAGATCGGCTACAACTCCATCCACGCTTTTGAAAGATTGACACTTGCATCTTTTGCAAGGACACCTCAATTGATCACTGCCCAGCCGTATAAATCTCTCCTGGCTAACAACAAACTCTATAAACTCACCCACTCCAACTCTGTACTCTTCCCTAAGACGTTTATTCCGATCCAACCTACGATACATCCATTTCCGATTCTCCGGAATATCCATTGCTGGCAATTAAATAGCCTGACCAATCCTACAATAACACTTATATATTACGGTGCATTCCAATAACTCCATCAATCTCGTTCTTATGACAAGCTATGAACCTATCCCATTCGAGAAGAAACCTTTCCCACACTCGACTACTAATAGTTATTCCCATATTCAAATACCTTATACTTGACAAAATTTCGGCAGCATTTCCCATCGGTCTCCAAGTTACACGACTCGAGCACGGTGAGATTCACCGCGATCAAGTATGCACCAGGAGAACAAAAGGAAATGCATCAGACCGAGATTTCAACAAGTATATAAGGCATTTGAACATTGAAATGACTATTGTACGAGTGTGAAAAAGGTTTTTTCCCAAACTGTCCCACTTGGACAATTCAAGATTCAATACAATGAGCATGCATACCTTGATAAGTTACACATGCTCATTAATATTGAATCTCAAATAGGAAACTAAGACTTTTGTAAATTAATTATTAACTCTAACAGAAAATAAAACCATTAACCTATAAATATTGCAACATTGTTGAACTTATATAAATTGTAGCGTAAATCAATACAAACTTAGATTAAATATTGTAGCAAACATCTTATTGAGCTCCACTCTCCACTAACAAGTAGCAGTTAATTGTCAAACATATGCATAATTTCTAAATTATCACCACACAACCAGCATCCCACCTTTCGGACAGGATCACATCCTATTGAGCTCCGCTCTCCACTAACAAACAACACATATTGACAAACACATGCATAAACATTAAATTATCAGCATACAATCAGACAAGATCACATCCTATTGAGCTCCGCTCTCCACTAACAAACAACACATATTGACAAACACATGCATAAACATTAAATTATCAGCATACAATCAGACAAGATCACATCCTATTGAGCTCAGCTCTCCACTACCAAACAACACGATAATTCACATAATACATTACACTGAGTGTTAAGAGAACTTACCTGAGAGATAAAACACAACCGAGTAAGGATAAGGGGAGGAGCCGGAGCCAACAGAGAGTAGAAGAATATGACAACAAGGACCTATCGTGCATAAATGAAATTAGTCATTTCAAATCAAATAACTATTCTATATTTTTAAGAAGAAGAGGAAACAAAGGGAGAAAAGTACTAAGGAACCTTTTCTCTCCCAAAACCTAACTCTTGGAAGATGAGGTAAGGGTTTAAATCTTAAATTACAAATTCCATTTGTTTGTGGTTTGTCACATTTGCATGTCTGAGAACTCAAAACAAAATTCACAAAGAGCAGAATTTTTGGTGTATGCTAAATCACTGTGCATTTGGTGTATGCTAAATTTTGATATTGTGTAAATTGTATAAATTTTGAGGATTTGTTTGGTAAATTGTGTAAATTTGGTTCTTATTTTTATGCTTTCTTAAGCCTCTAATTGATGAAGAGAATAGAGCTCCCAGATAGACATCAACTTGCTTCCATTTGTTTTTTGATGTTCCTTCTTCATGCTACTTTGGTTTGGCTGGTATGTTCTGTTGTGGGATTTTGATCATGGCATTATTAGTACAGCTGATTTTTAGATGACCAAATGAGTGGTAGATTGTGAAAGTGGCTTCTCCTACATCAGACACATAGCAAAGTTAATTTGTTCCTGATTGAACAAAGGTACTCTAATTTAAAGCAATAACAAATACAATGCTCAAACATGTAGCCCAAATTTAGAAGGACAAAAAGTTAATTAACAAAAAAATATTAGTGTACATACATATACAAAAACATAATGCTTTAGGCATTAGTAATAGTTTAATCTTGCATGCCATGAGTAATTGCATACATGGAATGCAGGTTGTAAATTATTTTGCAAAAAGTTAAGTGCCAAAATATAGTATAAATGGTTCATTTTTTTACTTGGCTGTTAGTGTTTCCAAAATTCTACAATCTACACTACAACTTAATGTCAGAGATGTGTACACCTCAAGAGTATAACCATATAATTTATCAGAAAGTATCACCATGAATTGGAAAAAAAAAATCATAGTAATATAACCAATTAAGTATCAAGACAGGTGAGTGCAGTGGAAGGTAACAAAGCATGGGGAGGACATATCAAGAGGCTTATTTTAGGATAGTTCAGATTCTTTACTAAGGTGCTTTTGTGATGTGAAAATTCACAGAGATGAACCCTCAGAAAATTTTTGGACCCTGTTAGACATACCACCAGAGCAGAATTTTTGGATACACTCACAAAGCAACCAAAATAGTAATCATCATTGTTGCAAAAAGAATTTTATAGACTGTGAAATAACAATAAAACGGAGAATGAAGGGCGAAGGGGGATACATAGAAGGAAGGAGGGGATACCTTTGCAGTGGTCCTTGCGGTTGTCCCTATGGTGGCCGGAGCTCTACGGTGGTGGCACTGTTTCTGCGGAGGGAAAGACCAAAGATGAGAGGGAGGAAAAGGAAGAGAAGAAAGGAAGATATGAGAGGTAAGAAGACTTACGGCGGTGGTCGTACTGGTGCAGTGGTGGCCAGAGGGATGCGGTTGTGGAGGCGGACAGGTTAGACGACGGACTGGCGCGGTGGTGGAGGTAGGGAGCAGAGCTGACAGAGGAAAAATGAATAAATGAGGAAGAAGGAGGTTCTGTCGAATTTAGGGAATTCAGTTTTAGCGGCCGAATTAATTCGGTCGCTAATATGGTTAGTTTGGAATTTGAATTTATAATTCTAGCGACCGATTTAAATTTCGGTCGCTAACACACGCTATTTTATATTTTTACGCGTCGTTTAGCGACCGAAATAATATCGGTTGCAAATATAAATAAAGTTTGAAATATGAATTCATAAATTTAGCGACGGATTTTTAAATCGGTCGCTAATATAAATAAAGTTTGACCGTTACATTTAAATCGGTCGCTATTTCAGTCGCTAAAAAATCATAAATTTCTGACTTTTACTTTCCTTTATTTAGCGACCGACATAGCGACCGATATCTCTACTACGCTATATTTCGGTCCCTATTTTGGTCGCAGAATCAACTCTAACCAGTGTTTCATGTAGATCCTACAATCGGTCTCTATTTCGGTCGCAAATAGCAACCACAAAATTCGGTCACTATTTTCGGTCGCTAAATGACCTTTTTTTTGTAGTGGATTCTCTCTCTCGGGCAGAAGTTGAATTAAGATCAAACAAAAGAAAACAAAGAAAAACTGCATAAAAGAGAGATATAGGTGACAACATGACATTCACGAGCACAAAACATTTTTCGGAGGAAAAAAAACTATTTCATGCCATCTATTTTGTTTTAATTTAACATTGTTATGATTTGATTAATTTTCTTCTTCAAAACTCTTTTTTTTTACTCATATAAAACTAACTTCTAAACAAATATTATTAAATTATACAAATAACTTTATATTAATAATATTATTAATTGGTATAATTATATTTAAAAATTCATCAATGATGTTTAAAAATATTTAGTTTGATCCCTCGATTGTTTTAATAACATAATTTTCTTTTACTTAAACTTTTTTAACCCCAAAAACCTTTTAATTGGTATAATTATATTTAAAAATTAGTATATTATTATTAATTAGTATAATTATATAATGATAAAATTTAATTGGTATTAATTAATTATGAATTATATTAATAGTATTATTAATTAGTATAATTATATAATGATAAAATTTATTAATAGAATTACATTAATTAATTAATATCTAAAAAAATTTAAATTTTTTTAACCCCAAAAACCTTTTTCTTAAATTTTTTCCAAAAAAAACTGACGGACCAATCAGGACCTGCCACGTGTCAGGGACTGGCGCCACTCCACCAGAGTACGTCACGCGGCGCAGGCCTGATTTTCCTTTTTTTTATTTCTGCCAAAATTTTTTAAATTTTTTTTCCTCAGATTTTCGGACCAATCAGGATCTGCCATGTGGCAAGTCAAGAAGTTAATGGCGTCAGTCAAACTGGTGCTACTAGTCAACAAAAAAAATTAATATTTTATTCAAATATAGGTTAGTTTGATAAATTATTTCAAAAATAAATTATTTTGATATATGTTTTTTAAAAGTGGGTCACTTTAAAAAAAAAACCGAGATTCTCAAGTAACTGTCCCTGGTTATGCGCCACCAGCAACATTCCAACTTTTTTTTTTTACTACATAGGAACATTCGTCAATAATA
The DNA here is from genome assembly GCA_030762895.1 of Sophora flavescens. Classification (NCBI taxonomy): domain Eukaryota; kingdom Viridiplantae; phylum Streptophyta; class Magnoliopsida; order Fabales; family Fabaceae; genus Sophora; species Sophora flavescens. The sequence goes on from CM061067.1 coordinate 126,375,620, forward strand.
TAAAGTGATGGTGTATTCACCTTGATTATATATAAAGTGAGTGTAGCACTTAAGTTAATCAAAGGTGATTAAATCCTCATTTTCCGATCAATTTATATATTTGTTGATTTTAGAGGAGTTTTATCATGTGATTATAATCTTTCATTGTTGGTCATAATGGAGCCACATATGCTCAATGATCAAACTATAGCTTATCTTCAGATTACAGATGTATTTTTTTTTTAATATAATTGCCAAGTAGAATGACTCTGTAACTTAATTACTCTTGTATACTTTCTCCTCTCCTTGTACACGGTCTAATTTGAGTGTCAAAATGCTTTTGTAGGTATATTATGTTAGAATTTTTCTAATTGTTCTTATGGGCTATAATCAATTGTGGTTTTTGGTTAATGAGAAAGAATCTAAGACTACAGAGAGAGAAACTTCACAGAAATCACAGAATTTTGTGTATTTCATTCATTACACAGTAACTATTACAGTAGGCATATATATAGCCTTTGGTGATTACAATTTGGCGATTCTTTCAAACAGTTTTAGGCAGTTACAAAGTTAGTTACAAACTCATAACTGAATATGCTGACTTGGCATATTCAGTTATGCAGATACAAATACATACACTAAACACTAATACATATACTTGTACTATACTCTAAAAGCCTCCCCTCAAACTTAAGGTGGTTGCTGCAAACAGACCACGTTGAGTTTGGTTCTAAGTTCAGTAAATTTGGGTGAAGACAGTGGTTTGGTTAGGGAGTCTGCAACTTGCTCTGTGCTGGGCACATGAGTAACTTGTAGAGCCTTAGACATAACTTTCTCCCGAACAAAATGGATGTCAAGCTCCATGTGTTTGGTTCTTGCATGAAGAACTGGGTTGTGAGCCAGTGAGACTGCACTGAGGTTGTCACAGAATAATTGAGGAGCTGTGAAGGAAATTCCAAGCTCGATGAAGCGTAGACCGGATCCGATGATTTCAGCCGTGGTATTTGCCATACTTCGTACTCAGCTTGATGCTGGATCTTGCTACAAGAGGCTGCTTTTGGAGCACCAAGAGACTAAATTTGGCCCAAAGAAAATGCAAGAGCCCGAGGTGGACCTCCTATCATCGGGGTCACTTGCCCAATCAAGCATCACAATAGGCATGAATGGTGAAGAGACTAGAAAGACTGGCTGGCTTGAGCAAAGAGGCCATAGTGAATAGAGCCTTTAAGGTATCGAAGGATCCTTTTGACTGCATGCCGTGAGTTTCAAGTGGTGTGCCATGAACTCGGCGACTTTGTTAACACTATAGGCAATGTCGGTAGCGAGTTAGAGTTGCATCTTCAGTGCTCCAACAATGGATCTGTAGAGGTGAGGATCTGAGATAAAATCAGTCCCAAAACGAGTAAGTTTGCAATTGCTCACCATAGGTGAGGAGATACCCTTTGAACCAGCCATGTTGGCTTTGTCCAGAAGATCCCTGATGTATTTGGTTTGAGTAAGTAAGAGTTCTCCTGTGGGCAGATGAGTCACTTCAACCCCAAGGAAGTAATCAAGATCCCCCAGATCTTTCAGTGCAAACTGCATACTGAGTTTATGAATGAGATCCTGTATTAATGTAGGGGATGAACCAGTGATGATTATGTCATCAACATAGACTAGAATGTACAAAGAAGAGGAGCCCCTGGAGTAGATAAACAGAGAAGGGTCACATTTGCTAGTGTGAAACCCAAACTGAATGAGTGCAGCAGCCAATCTTTCATACCATGCCCGAGGAGCATGTTTAAGGCCATAAAGAGCCTTGTGAAGCTTACAAACAACAGTCTTGTCATCATGTTCAAACCCTGGAGGCTGAGTCATATATATTTCCTCACTTAGAATGCCATTTAGAAAGGCATTATTTACATCAATCTGCTTGATAGTCCACTTGAAGGTGAGTGCCAAGGTAAGAATAACCCGAATTGTCACTGGTTTAACTACAGGTGAGAATGTTTCATAGAAATCAAAACCATGTTGCTGGTGAAAACCCTTGGCAACTAGCCGAGCCTTGAATTTGTTAATAGTGCCATCAGGATTTTCTTTAACTCGAAACACCCACTTACAGCCAATAGCAGTCCTGTTGGGGGGAAGAGGAACCAAGGACCATGTGTGATTCTTTAGAAGATCTGTATGTTGTTCTTTCATGGCAGTAAGCCACTGAGGATTGGAAAGTGCCTCTTTTACAGATCGAGGCTCAACATGACTTAGGAACAATCTTGGTGGCAGAAGACCAGTCTTGGTCCTAGTAAGCATAGGATGAATATTGACAGGAAGGGCAGGGGGTAATGGTGAAGGAGTTGGACTATCCTGAGGGTTAAGGGATGGGGAAGAAGAGATGGCAGGTGAAGTTGGAGATGTGTTATCAGGCTGAATCGGCATAGGACTGAGGTGAGGTGAGACAGAGGAGGCAGGGGCAAGTGAAGATGGACTAGTATGGGCATGCTGACTTGACTGAGGACTCAATAGATGTGAGGAAGAAGAGGGAGGTTCAGATGAAGGGGAACCTGAACCAGAAGGGGGTTGAGAGGAGGAAGGATGTTGGTTTAATGGAGTGGCATAAAGAGGTGGGTAGTCAGGAATAGGTATAGAGGCTGGTAAGTTGTAGAGGACTCGGGTATATTAGGAGTAGAGGGAAACAGTTTTGGGTTGGGAAATATACACTCATTGAATAAGACATCTTTGGAGATAAAAACACGACCAGTAGAATCTAAGCATTTATGTCCCTTGTGTTGAGGAGATAGGCCTAGATAAACACATTCAGAGGACCTGAATTGTATCTTGTGCTGATTATAAGGTCTCAGGAATGGAAAACAAGCACAACCAAAAATCCTGAGACTTGAGTAGTCTGGAATAGTACCAAACAAAGCATGAAAGGGAGAGGAATGAGACTTAAGTGATGCAGTGGGTAGTCTATTGATTAGGTAAACAGCTTGAGTGAAGTTGTGGTCCCAAAATTTGAGAGGGATGGATGCATGGGAGAGTAGACTAAGTCCCATTTCAACAATTTGTCTGTGCTTGCGCTCCACTGTCCCATTTTGATGGGAAGTGTGAAGACAAGTGAGTCTATGAATGATACCTAGATCTGCTAGATATTTGGAGAAGGGTCTGAATTCCCCTCCCCAATCAGTTTGAACAGCCTTGATTTGGGCTGAAAACTGAGTAGAAATAAGAGTTGAAAACAGTTTGAAGGCATTTAAGGCATCTGATTTTTGTTTTAGAAAATATAGCCATGTAAATCGAGTGTGTGCATCCACAAAAGTGATATAATAGGTGTAGCCACCATGAGACTTATAAGGAGATGGACCCCAGAGATCACTGTGTATGAGTTCAAATGGAGTGGGATGAATAGAAGTAGAAGGTGGAGCATACGATCGATGAGATTTTCCCATACAACAAGCGAAAGGCAAAATTGAAAATCAGTTTTATTCAATGAGGGTATATTACAAAGTTGTAGGACAGATTTAACAGCATTGGTATTCGCATGTCCTAATCTATAGTGCCATGTGGCAAATGTAGTTGTTACGGCAGGTAGAGTAGAAGAAGACTTAGCTAAGGACTCAGTAGGAGCTGAATTGCCAAAAGTGTGTTGAAAACAAGAGGAGGAGGAAGGCTCCTTGAGAATGTTGATGTTGTCAAAGCTATATAGCCCATCACCTCCAAGTGAGCCTTCGAGAAGAATTTGGTTAGAACCCTGAGATTTCACATAACAAGAAAAAGGGTGAAACTCAAAATAGACATTATTGTCTCGGGCAAACTTGGAGACAGAGACTAGGTTCTTAGTTATTTTAGGAACAAGTAATAGATTATTCAGGGTGAAAATGATATGAGGATGAGATGGAGAAGAAAATTTAGATGAACCTATTGAGTCAATGGAAAGACCTTGACCATTTCCCATAAGAACTTGGTCCTGACTTGTGAAGGGACTGCTATGGCTGAGATTATTGAGATCTGCTGTTAGATGATGAGAAGCTCCTGAGTCAGGGAACCATGACTGATTATCAAATGGTCTCTGCAATACCTCTTGAGTGTTAGGAACAAACTGAGGTTGTTGCATCACTAGATTGGCACTAGGCTGGGATTGCTGTCGTGCAGAGGAACTGTTAAAATTCTGCTTGAAACCTTGAAACTGAGGACTATAACTATGCTCAGAAGGTGCTGAATTCTGAAATTGACTAGGTTCTTGAACTTGATTACGATTCTGCATCTGACCTTGAGACAAATTAGACTGAAGTGGAGCTCGTTGGGGTGGTACAAAGGTTTGATCAAACCTATACAAGCAGCTGTAGGCATCATGACCATATTTGTCACATAGCTGACAGGTTGGTTTTGGACCATTACGACCACGCCCACGCCCACGCCCACGCCCTCCTCGACCGCGATTTCCACTATTGAAATCATCGCGATGCTGTTGAAAAATCTGAGAAGAGGACGAGTTAGGAAGAGTCGATGCTTGAGCGACATTAACAGTGATCGATGGCGAGGGTAGTTCTTGGTGGAATTTCTCAAATTGAGCATCTTGCATCAACAGAAGAGCTTCTATGTCATCAATCGAGGCTTCATCTGATCTAGCATAGATCATCATAACAAAATTGTTGTATTCTTCCGGAAGACCTTCAAGAACAGTATCGATATGGTCTTGATTAGTGACGGAATCACCAAGAGCTTGCAGCGACTCAATTAGGGCATGAATTCGGAGAAGATACTCGGAAATCGAACGAGATCCTTTCTTTGTATTTTTGAGTTCCGATCTAAACTGACGCACTTTTGTTCGAACATGAGCTTGGAACTGCTTATGAATCTTATCCCAAACTTGCCAAGAGTGTTTGCAGCCAATGAATCGAGGCAAGATCGAGGGAGAAAGATAACTGAGAGGCCATGTAAATAGCATTTGGTCTTGAACAATCCATAGCTGGTAGGCTTCCGATTCAATTCCTAGGGCTTGATTCGCCTCTGTTGTGAATTGAGGAGGAATCACAGGATTGACAACATACCGATGCAATTTATGTGAAATGATGACAGCTTCAATTTGCTGTTTCCCACGAGAGGTAATTCCGATCATCAAGTTTGATTGATATCGAAGGATTGAAACTTCTTTGGCGCCGAGAGTTCGTCAAGCAACACTGTTGTTGATGAAAGGATTCGTTGCAGCCATGGAAGATTCAATCGAAGCGAAGAATCGAGAATGACGAAGATGAATGAATCGAAGCGAAGAATCGAAGCGAAGAATCGAGAATGACGAAGACGAATTAAGGAGAAGGTCTAGGCCCAAAATTTGGCTCTAGATACCATAATGAGAAAGAATCTAAGACTACAGAGAGAGAAACTTCACAGAAATCACAGAATTTTGTGTATTTCATTCATTACACAGTAACTATTACAGTAGGCATATATATAGCCTTTGGTGATTACAATTTGGCAGTTACTGAAACAGTTTAGGCAGTTACAAAGTTAGTTACAAACTCATAACTGAATATGCTGACTTGGCATATTCAGTTATGCAGATACAAATACATACACAAAACACTAATACATATACTTGTACTATACTCTAATATTGGTTTGCAAAAAACGGGCTAATATTATGATCCATTTGATGATGCTGAAGCCCGCTAATATGGTGATCTATTCATAATGGGCTATTGGCACCTAATACTGATCTGTGTAGGTGATAGTGTAGGCCTTATTCTATGGCCCGTATTGGGAGGTGCCTAGGATTATTGTTACTATTATATATAGTTGGCTAGGTCATCTCTACCGTCACGGATAATATAATCAGTTGCTCCATGGCTTGCCCCATTGACGACTGTGAATTGGGAGTGCGTGAACAGGCAGGAGAAGACTTGGTTTTTCAATTTCGGTGACTTAAAGTTGATAAGAAACCTACTCTTGATGAAAGAATTATATCATTGATTAGTGATCATGTTTTCAATGAGATAAGTACTAAATCGGTATTCTAATTTCATATAATGTTATCACGATGTTTCAATTTTTTTCTTACATATTACCCCTACTCTGCCACTGCCACCAACATGCAGTACAAGAAAAAACCACCTACTTCATAATGCAGCCAAGTAATGTTCTCAATCCCATCATGGATGAATTTTCATTTGAAATGATATACTTAGTCAATTTTAAAAGTCTTCAAATCTTTAAATTTGTCAGATTGATTAATCATTCTTCTCATATTTTATTTTTCAATTCATAAAACTGACTATAGTATGTTTTATTTTATTAACTATATCACCTTTTTTTTATGAAGATGAGAGGATAAAGCCTACAAAAGATAAATTACGTAGATAAAAGTTAACTATATTATTATTGTCTTAATATATGATATTTACTTTATGTCTTTTGGTCCTTGGCTGAGGGCATCACCCCTTCCTAAATTTATTGGGGAACAGAGCAAAGACACAAGTTCCGGGACCTGCAGCAGAAATCTGTTTGCCTCAACCAGTAATAGCAAATATATGGTATCTGAAGGGGCGAGGGAGACAGATGAGGAGGTTACTCAAAGAAGGATAGAGGAGAATGTGGGAAAAGTAGATGGGAGGAAAAAGAAAATTGAAAAAGAAAAAACTCTCAAGGAGGTTGAGGGAGTGGCTGAGTCCTTCGGCACAGTAGCCATTTCCACAGGCTTTGAGACCGGGACAGTCACAAAGAAGAAGAAGAAGGAGAAGGGAGGAAAATGGGTGAGACAGCAAGGCTGTAGGAGCTCACAAGGTCGAGAAGGAGTAAAGGGAGCCCTGGAGTTGGGGAAGAGGCAATTGGTGGAGGTGATGATCTCTGAAGGCAATGTGGAGGACATAAGGGGGGAGACAAGAAACACAAATGTGATGTGGTGATGGAGGACTGTGAAAACAAACAAGCTCAGGTGGTGTTGGATGACCAACACCACCGGTCCCAATGAAGGTCCTAAGCTGGAACTACCGGGGTTTGGGGAACCCCCGAGCAGTTAGAGCTTTGTCAAGGCTCATTCATATTGAAAATCCCCACTTAGTCTTCTTGATGGAGACTAGGTTGAAGGCTACAGAAATGGAAGGGATCGGACAGAGGTGTGGTTTTAATTCAGGTTTTTTTGTTGATTTTAAAGGGTCGGGTAGAGAAAGAGCAGGGGGTTTAGCTCTATTGTGGAGGGAGCAACTCAACATCTCCATTATATCCTACTCCTTGAATCACGTTTTGTGGCTCCTGTCTTGACGTAGAAACAGGTGAGGATTGGTATCTATCAGGCATATATGGCCATCCGGAGGAGCAAAACAAAAAGAAAACATGTCAGCTCATTGGCAACTTGGCAACTCAGGCCAATGGAATGTTGTTGTGCTTTGGTGATCTGAATGACACATTATCTGTACAAGACGAAAGGGGAGGAGTACCAAGAAGCTTGAGTCAACTTTCTTTGGGAAGGAAAGTTCTAGCAGAGTATGGGCTGGTGGATATGGGTTTTGAAGGGCATCCTTTCACCTGGACCAATGGGAGACAAGGGGAAGAAAATATCCAAAGCAGGCTGGACAGAGCCATGAGCACTGAGAGGTTCTTCAACTGATTTAATCCTATCACAGTGACTCACCTCCCTAGGTACGGATCAGATCATGCTACAATTAGAAGGAAAAAGTTGTTTCCTTTTTGAGCAAAGTTGGACCTCGGAAGAGAGATGTGAAGAACTCATTAGGAGGTGTTGGGCCAAACCAAGCAGGAACAGTGAATCAAAGTTAGGAGGCTTGCAAGATATTGGAAAAGGGTTCGAGGATCACAACCTGGGAAGGATCAAGAAGGACATTATCAGGATCGAGAATCTTCACAAGGATAATTCTCTATGGTTTGACTCGGCTAAAGATATCTACAGGTTTAGACAGTTAGAAAAGCCAAATGCTGTTTTTCTCAATTTGGAAGAAACCATGTGGAGGCAGCGGAGTAGAGCCATGTGGGAAAACACTGTTGGAGATTAGTGGCTGGAGGAAGCTCCCTCCTTGAGAAGATTATGAAAAGTAGATATTATCCAAGGGGCTCCTTCATGGATGCAGGGGTGGGCTATCAACCAAGCTATGCCTGGAGAAGCATCATAAGCGCCAGAGAAACGGTGAGGATGGGAGGGAGATGGGTAATTGGCAATGGTGAGAAGGTGAGCATCTGGAAAGATAAATGGATGGTTGATTTGGGCAGCATCAACCCTAGAGCTCCTAACTCTGAACTGAGTGAGGATGCAATGGTCCGAGATCTCATTGATACAAACACGGGCCAGTGGAAAATGGACCTCATTTTCAGGTGTTTTAATGTTGAGGAGGCTACAAAGATTGTAACATCCTAAAATTCTAACATAATTAATTTGAAAATAATAATAATAATAATAATAATAATAATAATAATAATAAGTTATTAAAAAGTGTAGTGCAAATAAAATATAAATGGGAGCTGTAGTGTAAAAAAGTGATGGTATAAGAATTTATTGAAATTTATTAACTATTATAAAGAATGCAAAATTATATATATATATATATATATATATATATATATATATATATATGAAAAAAAAAGGAAGAAGGATACTTGGGCGTTAAGCCCAAGCAGCCATACCTTTGGCTAATGAATAAAAAATAAAGTGGGCAGGGACTCACAAAAAGGGACGAAATGGAGTGAATAAAGGGGGGAAAAAACCTAGTTGTGTTTTAATAATAAGAAAAGAGGAACGAGGAGTCCAGTGCCGCCGCTGAGCAGGGAAAGAAAGAGAAAGAAGGGTAGTGCTTATTGCCATTTCCAGAATCAAATAGGGAGCCGCACAGTACAGTGGAAGAAAGATATTTCTTTTCCTTGTCAGTACAATTTCTACAATACACAGATTCATGAAGGTCAATGAAGGGGAGAATAATTTTTAGGGAAGCACTAATTCTTATCATACATAATTTTTAGAGCACATTGGAGATCTTCGAGAGGTGAGTAACAGTACCTTTTAATAACCCTTTCCATGGTACATGTGTTTTGTTGTGTTGAGCGAATTACCTATGATTCTGAGAGATTTTAATTGAATGATACATGTTGTTAATAAACTAATTTTTTTGGGGGGTTTTGAATTAAAATAAAAAGGATTATTAAATTGGGTATTTATTCCTGTTACTGATGGCATGAAATACATGATTGGTATTTTTATTAGTTGAATGATGTGCTTATTGGTGTGTGCTATGTCATGTGAGTTTATTTGATATGCATGATAAAATCATATATTTAATTTTTGGTAAATGATTTGTTACACATATGATACATGAAATTGTGCCCTGTGATGAATTGTATGATGTTTGCCGCAATACCACCTATGATAGGGGTATCGAACAGTAATACCACCGTAATGGGGTATTGAAAGTAACATCCCATATAATTGGGATGTCAAAAATAAGTAATACTACCTAAAAAGGAGTATCGAAAGTAACACCGCCACGGGTTGGGGTGTCGAAAAAGGAGAAATACCACCATGTGCACATGGGAGGTATCGAAATGGAAATGTCCCCGACAGGAGGGTGACATCGAAACACTCCTCGTGAGTAGGGGTGGGCAATGGGACGCCATTGTCGTGTGATGTGTGAATATATGGCATGCCGGCAAGAGGCCAATTTAATTAGGAGGTCTTCGGGCCACTTGTATTAAACTAGAATTTATCTGGTATATGGAATGTGATGCATTGAGATGAGATTATTATTGATATTGAAAATATTTTCTTTTATATATACTATTTTGGAAAATTAGCGGGTACCATGGACAGTTTTTCCGGTTACCGCGCCTACTGAGAACAATGCTATTTTTCGAAAATGTTTTTATAAAACTGTATTGTTGATCACTGGGATTTTATATCTCATTATTAAGCATTGTTTTCAGAGCACGAGGAGGACGTCATTGAGGCTGAAGAGGCGTGAAGACTTAGTGGACTCCGTTAGATAATCTTTCTAGTTTGGTTAGTCTGTTCTCAAATAAGGAGCCGTATGTGGCTAGACGCAATTATTTATCGTTGTGATTGTAATTAGACGCCCGGTTTTGAGGCTTTTGATTTTTATTTATTTATTTATATCTATATTCATTACATGGATAATTTAATACTATATTATTTAATATAAGGCATTTTTAGACTTTAATGTTTTTCTAATTTTCTTTACGAGATATATGTTTTAATTAAATGTTTTAAAGGATATTTTATTGAATTTATCTTGGGATCACTAATGTAACAAAGGGCGTTACATTTATGGTATCAGAGCAGTTCGATTTTAAATCGGACTGTGGTAATGGGGCTTTTTCTAAAATAAAACTTGGGCGCATAGGATGCTTGTTAGAGTTATAGATGCTGCATGCTATTCTTTGGGATATTGGACCTGATCAACCCAGTATTTCATTGGTAGTGAGCAGATTTATGGCGACTAATAGGCGAGGGACGAATGTTGCACTTGCAGCAGCTTTGGATTGTATGACCAAGGTTATGCAAGGGCAGACGGAGACTCGCCGTCAACTGAAAGGGAATGGAGGCCAGTCACTAATGAAGTGGTGGCAACCTAGGACCCTTAACATGTGGGGCTTTTTGAATTCAAGAAGAACAATTCGCCATCATTCTAAGGCAGCTTAGATCCGAAGGAGGCTGAATTTCTTCCACTCGTTAAGAAAAAAAAATTATATTGTTTGATTCAGGAGCAACGCATTCCTTGATACATCCTTTATGTGTGAAAATTTGGAGATACCAATCTTTCATTTGTCCTTTGATTCATACGTTTCTACTCCTATAGGGATATTCTTGTTCTTCCATTGGCTGTTTAAATTGTTTCCTGGTGCGTCAAGACACTCCTTATGACATCAATCTTATTGTTATCTATGTATTGTATGTTATTCTTGGTATTGACTTATTGGCATCTAGACTCATTGCCATAAGCATTCTGACAAAAATATCCTTATCTCTTCACATCCAATGTCTAATGATTCTCCCCGTACCCAGTTCTATTGTTTCTGCTGTTGCTTGTCATAAGTGCTTAGTTGAGGGAGCTCAGGGATATATACTTCTCTTTTCTGCTAAGATAGAGACTGAAAGTGATATAGCGGTGTTGCCTATTGTGTGTGAGTTCCAAGAATTGTTTCCTAAGGATGTCTCTAGTTTACCTCCAGATAGAGAGATTGAGTTTACCATAGATCTAGTACCTGGGAGTGGACCTGGATCAGTAGCACCCTATAGGATGGCACCTCTAGAGTTGAGCGAGCTCAAGAAACAGATAGAGGATATGTTACAAAAGGGGTTCATTAGGCCTAGTGTGTCACCTTGGGGAGCACCAGTACTCCTAGTGAAGAAAAAGGATGGGAGTATGAGGTTATGTGTTGATTATAGGTAACTGAATAAGGTAACCATCAAGAATAAATATCCCTTACCTAGGATAGATGATCTCTTAGATCAGTTAAGGGGAGCGTCAGTGTTTTCCAAAATAGATCTAAGATCGGGATACCATCAAATTAGAGTTAGAAGCGAGGACATCCCCAAGACAGTCTTCAGGACAAGGTATAGGCACTATGAGTATGTAGTGATGCCCTTTGGAGTGACCAACGCCCCAGCCGTTTTCATGGACTACATGAATCAGATCTTCAGGACCTTTTTGGACAGGTTTGTGGTGGTGTTCATAGATGATATTTTGATACACTCTAGGACACCAGAGGATCATGAGGAGCTTTTGAGGTTAGTGTTGCAGATTCTGAGGGAAGAACAACTGTATGCAAAGCCAGAAAAGTGTGAATTTTGGCTTGACGAGGTGAAGTTTTTAGGACATACCATATCTAGGAGTGGTGTAGCGGTCAACTCTAGCAAGGTTGATGCAGTGCTTGGATGGGAACAACCTAAGACAGTAACCGAAGTGAGAAGTTTCTTAGGCTTAGCTGGCTACTATAGGAAGTTCATAAAGGGGTTCTCTAGATTAGCCTTACCTTTGACCCAGTTGACTAGGAAGGCGAGACCTTCTGTGTGGGACCAGGAGTGTGAGGACGGGTTCCAAGAGATTAAGAGGAGATTGGTGTTGTCACCAGTCTTAACTATACCGGATCCCTTAGTGAGTTTTGTGGTGTACTGCGACGCATCCAAGAATGGCTTGGGATGTGTCTTAATGCATGAGGGCAAGGTGGTAGCATATTCCTTTAGGCAGCTTAGGCCACATGAGGGGAATTACCCTACCTATGACCTAGAGCTAGCAGCTGTGGTTTTTGCCCTTAAGATTTGGAGGCATTACCTTTATGGGGCAACGTTTGAAGTTTTTAGTGACCATAAAAGCCTTAAATATCTGTTCGACCAGGAGGAGTTGAACATGAGGCAACGAAGGTGGATGGAGTTCCTTAAGGACTATGACTTCGAGTTGAAGTACCATCCGGGAAAAGCCAATGTGGTGGCAGATGCTCTGAGTAGGAAGTCCCTACACGTGTCAAGCTTGATGGTGCAAGAGCTGAACCTCATGGAAGAGTTTAGGGACATGAATCTGGAAGTGTTGGAAGTGTCCTTAAATGTCTTAAGTTTGAAGTTGAATAGGTTGGAAATTAATAGTGACCTTAGAGATGAGGTTAGACGGGGACAACTCTTAGACCAGGAGTTGCAGTCTCGGTTAGGACAAAAGGGTTATGAGTTGTCAGTTGATGAGCTAGTGAAGTTTGAGAATAGGATAGTTGTTCTTAAGGAGGGGAGCCTTAGAGAGAAGATATTAGAGGAAGCTCGTAAGGGAAAGTTTACCATACGTCCTGGGATAACTAAGATGTACCAAGACCTTAAGAGGATGTATTGGTGGCTAGGAATGAAAAAGGATGTGGCTAGCTTCATATCTAGGTGTTTAGTGTGCCAAAAGGTTAACATAAAACATCAGAAGCCTTCGGGGTTGTTGCAGTCCTTGGAGATTCCAGAATGGAAGTGGGAGAGAATTTCTATGGACTTTGTGATGGGGTTACCTAAGACGTGTTTGGGCTTAGACGCCATTTGAGAGATAGTGGATAGGTTGACCAAGTCTGCCCACTTCTTGCCAATTAAGGTAACCTATATCTTAGACAAGTTGGCATACCTCTATATCAAGGAATTAGTCAAGCTTCATGGGATACTCACATCTATAGTGTCAGATAGAGACCCGAGGTTTACCTTTAGATTTTGGAAAGCTTTTCAGCAAGCCTTTGGGACTAAGTTGAACCTTAGCACGACCTATCATCCCCAAATGGATGGTCAGTCAGAGCGGACCATTCAGACCCTTGAGGACATGCTTAGAGCGTGTGTCCTGGATGAAGGAGGGGGTTGGGATGGATTCCTACCTCTCATTGAGTTTGCGTATAACAATAGTTATCACGCTAGTATAGGCATGGTGCCCTATGAGGCCCTATATGGGAGGAAGTGTAGGTCCCCTTTATATTGGTGTGAGGTAGGTGAGAAAACCTTAATAGGACCCGAATTGGTCCTGGAAACCTCTAAGAGAATCAAAATAATTAGGGAGAGGATGCGCACGTCGCAAAGTAGACAAAAAATCTATGCCGACAAAAGGAGGAAGCCTCTAGAATTCCAGGAAAGTAAGCATGTATTTTTGAGAGTCACTCCTAAGACGGGGGTAGGGAGGTCGATGAAAGTCCGCAAGCTAAATCCTCGTTTCATGGGACCTCTCCAAATCCTTAAAAGAGTTGGGCCTGTTGCTTATCAATTGGCTCTTCCGCCACAGTTGGCAAACCTTCATGATGTTTCCCATGTATCGCAACTCAAAATATGTGCCTGATAAATCTCATATGATAGCTCCTGAGTCTGTACAATTGAAGGATAATTTGATCTATAAGCCAAAGCCTAGTCAAATCTTGGGCAAGAGCACTAAGACTCTAAGGAACAAGGCAATTCCATTGGTGAAAGTGTTATGGGACGGATTGACTCCTGAGGAAGCCACTTGGGAGATGGAGGAGGACATCGTGCGCCAATACCCAGATTTTATTATCTAAGGTATGATAACATTTTAGTTTTGAATACGACCTATGTTACAATAAGTGCGTGTGTATGAGATGAATTTCGGGGACGAAATTCTTTAAGGAGGGGAGAAAATGTAACATCCTAAAATTCTAACATAATTAATTTGAAAATAATAATAATAATAATAATAAGTTATTAAAAAGTGTAGTGCAAATAAAATATAAATGGGAGCTGTAGTGTAAAAAAGTGATGGTATAAGAATTTATTGAAATTTATTAACTATTATAAAGAATGCAAAATTATATATATATATATATATATATATATATATATATGAAAAAAAAAGGAAGAAGGATACTTGGGCGTTAAGCCCAAGCAGCCATACCTTTGGCTAATGAATAAAAATAAAGTGGGCGGGGACTCACAAAAGGGACGAAATGGAGTGAATAAAGGGGGAAAAACCTAGTTGTGTTTTAATAATAAGAAAAGAGGAACGAGGAGTCCAAGCATCACTGAGCAGGGAAAGAAAGAGAAAGAAGGGTAGTGCTTATTGCCATTTCCAGAATCAAATAGGGAGCCGCACAGTACAGTGGAAGAAAGATATTTCTTTTCCTTATCAGTACAATTTCTACAATACACAGATTCATGAACGTCAATGAAGGGGAGAATAATTTTTAGGGAAGCACTAATTCTTATCATACATAATTTTTAGAGCACATTGGAGATCTTCGAGAGGTGAGTAACAGTACCTTTTAATAACCCTTTCCATGGTACATGTGTTTTGTTGTGTTGAGCGAATTACCTATGATTCTGAGAGATTTTAATTGAATGATACATGTTGTTAATAAACTAATTTTTTTTGGGGGTTTTGAATTAAAATAAAAAGGATTATTAAATTGGGTATTTATTCCTGTTACTGATGGCATGAAATACATGATTGATATTTTTATTAGTTGAATGACGTGCTTATTGGTGTGTGCTATGTCATGTGAGTTTATTTGATATGTATGATAAAATCATATATTTAATTTTTGGTAAATGATTTGTTACACATATGATACATGAAATTGTGCCCTGTGATGAATTGTATGATGTTTGCCGCAATACCACTTATGATAGGGGTATCGAAAAGTAATACCACCGTAATGGGGTATCGAAAGTAACATCCCATATAATTGGGATGTCGAAAATAAGTGATACTACCTAAAAAGGAGTATCGAAAGTAACACCGCCACAGGTTGGGGTGTCGAAAAAGGAGAAATATCACCATGTGCACATGGGAGGTATCGAAATGGAAATGTCCCCGACAGGAGGGTTACATCGAAACACTCCTCGTGAGTAGGGGTGGGCAATGGGACACCATTGTCGTGTGATGTGTGAATATATGGCATGCCGGCAAGAGACCAATTTAATTAGGAGGTCTTCGGGCCGCTTGGATTAAACTAGAATTTATCTGGTATATGGAATGTGATGCATTGAGATGAGATTATTATTGATATTGAAAATATTTTCTTTTATATATACTATTTTGGAAAATTAGCGGGTACCACGGACAGTTTTTCCGGTTACCGCACCGGCTGAGAACAATGCTATTTTTCGAAAATGTTTTTATAAAACTGTATTGTTGATCACTGGGATTTTATATCTCATTATTAAGCATTGTTTTCAGAGCACGAGGAGGACGTCATTGAGGCTGAAGAGGCGTGAAGACTTAGTGGACTCCATTAGATAATCTTTCTAGTTTGGTTTGTCTGTTCTCAAATAAGGAGCCTTATGTGGCTAGACGCAATTATTTATCGTTGGGATTGTAATTAGACACCCGGTTTTGAGGCTTTTGATTTTTATTTATTTATTTATATCTATATTCATTACATGGATAATTTAATACTATATTATTTAATATGAGGCATTTTTAGACTTTAATGTTTTTCTAATTTTCTTTACGAGATATATGTTTTAATTAAATGTTTTAAAGGATATTTTATTGAATTTATCTTGGGATCACTAATGTAACAAAGGGCGTTACAAAGATTATGAGCATTCCCCTTTCTCACAGGCTCCCGGATGATCACATAGTGTGGCATTGGGAAAAGGATGGGGCTTACTCTGTAAGATCAGCATACCACCTTCTTTGTGAAGACAGGAACAGACACCTCCTGGGCCCTTTAATCCCACAAGACGACAAACTCTGGAGGGAGATTTGGAGAGCACCAGTCCCTAACAAGATCAGGAACTTCATGTGGCGCTAGCTAGGAATATACTTCCTACTAGAACCAATCTGCAAAGGAAAGGTATCACCCTGGACCTTAATTACCCCCTCTGTAATCAATCCAATGAGACTACTGCACACTTGTTCATGCACTGTAACATCATGAAACTTGTTCTATTTACTTCACAACTTGGTTCCCACATTCCTCAATTTGTTGATTTGAATAGTTGGATTCTGAGTTGGCTTACTTGTAAAGACACTTTAGGATCCCAACTGTTCTGTACCCTGCTGTGGAAATTGTGGTATGCCCGGAACCAAGTAATCGTCAAAGGTGCAACTACTGACCCTGTTAGTGTTGCAAGCTCTGCTCTACTGTTCATACAGGAATACATTTCAGCAAATCTAAGGAGAATCCTTGTAGGCAAACCTCTAGTTTATGGCTCTGTGAACAACAAAGTAGGAAATCGGTTGTCCGTGTTTGTTGATGCTGGCTGTTTCTCCTCTGGATACATTGGTTGGGGTCTGGTTTTAAAGAACCAAGAAGGAGCAACAATCTTTAGTGCTTGTAAAAGGGAACAAATCATAGTTGAACCTGTGCTTGCAGAAGCCATGGGAGTGCGATGGGGTCTCCAAATGGCTTCAGATCAGAATCTACAGGGAGTCACTCTATCTACTGATGCAGCCTCGGTGGTAAACTGCATTGCAAGGAACCTGTCACTGGCATCCATTGATATAGTCATCTAAGACTATAGAATTCTCATGGACTCCATCCCAAATGCAGCCATAAAGCATATTAGCAGGAAAGATAACTCTGAGGCTCACAACTTAGCCTCCTTATCTAGGACTTTAGGTTCCAAAACATGGTTGGGGAATGCCCCTCCCATGGTTTCTTTTGGTGTTGATGCAAACTCTTATCAAAGCTGTTTCTCAGCTTCTATCTAATGCATAGCAGTATTGACTTTCAAAAAAAAAAGTCAAGGAGGCTTACCACATGTGGACCCTAGTCCTCTTCATTCGGACCAATACACTGTTGGTTGTAGGTGGATTTACAAAGTGAGAATCAAGTTACAAGATTTTGTTCACTGACTCAATGTCAGATTAGTAGCCAAAGGCGACACTCAACAAGTAGTTGTTGATTTTAGAGACACGAATTCTCAATGATAAACTCATTACAATAAGGGTCCATCTATCTTTAGCAATTGTAAAAGGAAGACATATATTGCAACTTGACATCAATAATGCCTTCTTAAATTGTGAGCTATTTGAAGTTTACATAGACTTACCTTTTGGTTACAAGGTTGAATGGGAACGCCTAGTTTGTAAACTTAACATGTTCATTATGGCCTTGGACAAACCTCAAGAGAATGATTCACAAAAATATTTCTACTCCTCGACCAGTTCAAGCTTACACAGTCCAAGTGTGACTACTCCTTATTTATTGATGGTTCTTCCTGGGAACTCCTTTGTTGTCTTATTTATTACTACTAGTCCAAGTATTGCCATAGCCCATAGCGAGACAAGTGCACCATAAATTGTCGCCTTTGTCCAAATTAGAGATCTTAGACAACCTTAAGTGTGTCATATCAAAGACCTATTGGCAGACAGTTGTATATGTGTTAACGTTGGTTTTTGGTTTCTGACCAAAATTCCGACAGAACAAATAATTGAAGATCAAACGAGTATGGGACCTACGAGTTATGCGGTAATCTCGTCAGAATGTGTGTATGTATTGTATGCCAAGTACAAATTTGACAATTAAAGCCAAATTAGGAAATACTGGCAAAGACTTGATGCTATGACAAATGTATAAGTTTTAAAAAATGGTGTATCGATTATTGTCAATAATGAAACTTGACAACGAAACTGTTTATATTTGATGATAATGTCTGCCAAGTACACGTTTGATAACTTAGTCAAATTTGGTAATATACTGGCAAAGACTAATAGTCTGGATTTGACAAGTAAGAAAATTGACAATGCACATTGACAGGTAATTAATTGGATACGAATATTAGACAGATAATGCTATCTAACTTTAAAATAAGAAACATATGCTTATATGTAGAAAGTATAGTTATTCAGTGAAGATGATAAAAACAATTTCTGGAATTGAAATAATTGACTATGAAATACTTGACAAGAAGTAGAATTTAGACTTAAAAACTAAGAACAACATAAAAAGTGGTTATTTATTACAGAAATACTTTCTGGAAAATTAACTAGAGAACGAGTGAAAAATGTTGGTTTGGATGAAAAGATACTAAACAAGAAACTACTTAAAAATGCTAAAGTAAAGGGAAACTTGATTAAACAAATACTAAATGCATAATAGTAATGATTATAGTAAAGGAAAACTGGATTAAACAAGTATTAATTTGTAGAAAAATAATGAAGTTTAAAGAAATAACTTGAAGATGATTATAAATAAACTGGAAAATGCATGAAGAACTATTAAAGAAATATTAAAAGTTAATAAAAATTAACAAAGAAATAAGATGAATCCGCCATCACAATATTGATGGCAGTAAAATAAAGAAGTGTAAGAACACCATGAAGAACATGATGAATAAACTGGAAAGTATATGAAGAACTTGAAGGAAATGAACCAATATTGTATTGAAATTGAACATTGTATTGATGATAATAGGGTGGAAGGAGTACTTGAGTTAATCCGTCAGTCTGTTGTGTGATCGAGACGTGTAGGATGTTTCAAGTTCCAACCTTTATTACATTGTAATAACTAGTATTTATAGGCAAATAAAATAACTACCTAGTAGTAACTTCCTATCTAAATGACCGCCACGTATCTTGGCAGTTCTCTAAATTTCAAATTTAAACTGCTTATCAAGCAACTCTGATAACTTCTCAATTTCTTGAACCGCTCCGCGTCAACTTGGTTGTCTTCGACGGTCTGGCTGCTTCACAGCTTATCTTGCTAATGCCTTGTCGGTCTTGAGGACTTAGCCATTTTCACACTTCTCTGTACGTTTGACAACTCTTCTTAATACTTTGTCAAAAAGCTTGGTTGTCAATTTATCCTTTCCGTCGACCAGTATTTTCTTGTCAACTAAATATTTTCAATACTTAGAAAATATTAGTCATTACTCTGATTCCTTCATCAGCCTGTCGAAATGCATCCGTCAATAATCAGAAATTTCACCCCTAACAGATGCCCCCCAAGTTTTACTTTTCGACGGTCTTGTTTGTCTGACATGTCAACTGAATAACTTCTTGTCAACTCCACACTTGTCAATTCTTCTATAATCTTATGAATTCGACGTTCTTCTTTATGTCAATTTTTCTGTCAACTTTCCGTCTGTCGACTTAGCACTTGTCAACTTTCTTTTAGCCAAAACAGTATATGTCAATTTTGGGACTTCTTCCTCAATTTTTATGTAGCCTATTTCTGTCTGTCTAACGAAAGCTCAAATTTGAAAATTCACTCCTAACAGATGCCCCCCAAGTTTTGTCTTTCGACGGATTAGGGAGAGAGGCAAAACTTCAACAATCGACAATCTTGATGCCATCAATCCTCCTGAACAACCAATTCATGCTTCACTGACTCCTCAACAAACTCTAATTCTCACTCACATATTCCACCTCTTCCGACAGACACCTTGTCTAATGTCGTCAAACCAGTGAAAGTTCCTGCCTCTAAACTTGAAGACTTAATTGTTTTTTTGTCAGAGGCTGGTCAACAGAATTCATCGAGATCTGCCCATTTTTCAAATTTGACAGGGCAAGATTCGAGTGATTATCAAGCTGTCAAGTTTATGCAAGAGTTGAAATCCCTTTTCAAGCATCCACTTGATATCTTATGTTCAAATTCAGTCGTCCGTTCGACCATGGCCAATCTTCTCCAACAACTTAATCCAATTAAGAACAATCTGCCAACTTCAAGCAGGGGCACTTTAGCTTCTATCCAAAACTACTTTGATGGTCTGACAGACAAATTGCAACCATCAATGATGTTATGTCTCCTTTTGAAGCCGTTGAAACCAGCAGGGACAATATGTTGGGGACTCTACGCACCATGAAGACCACAAGAGAACAAGAGATTCATGTCATTGCAGACAACGCCAAAGCTGACTTGGCAGTAGATAAAGAGATTGCTTCGTCAGTGGGCTTTTCCAACTGGGCTACATTGTCGAACACGGTGACCAAATTCTCTTGGACATACATCCAAAAATCATCTGGATTTCTGTCATTGTCTACCATATCCTCATCGTCGGAAGAATCCCCTTCAAGATATCCTTCATACTCCGCTGGGATGACGGAAATCAATCCTATATTCATCCTCATGCCTGGTTCCAGGATGATTTCATTCTCTGGATCCTCATCTAAGAATGCACCTCCTACAGTTCTTCCATGATTTCTTCTCAAATCATCGTCATCGTCTGATCCTGACCTTTCTGACAAAGGTCAGGCTATCCCTGCCCCACAGTTATCCAGTGCCTTAATGATGTCAGCTAGATCTTCATTTTGGCCATCCATATCCATGCCTCTGATGATGTTAATATCATCATTTGGATCGTTTAATGCCTCAATAACAGCATCAAAAGACAATTCCTCTTTGGTCAAATCACATTCAGGTTTGAATGTTGCCAACTAAAGATCTCGCATCCTTACCTCAAACTTCTTCTCAAGCCCAGCTACCTTTCCCATGTCTACCAATCCAACTGGCCATTTGCCTGTGGATTTTGGTGGTGGTGACGACACTTCTAAGGCCTTCTTTTTCTCTGCATAGACTTGCGACATAGGCTTCTTTGACCTGTTTTGAGTAACAGGCATCTTCATGTCAACCTCCATTGGGTGAGCCTCTATCACGCTCTTCATTTTGACATCTCCACTCTTGTCATCTACGTTGTCAGCCGTTGCAACCAAACAACCAGTATTATGCGAAGGCATCTCTTTTATGGTGACACCTCCTTGCCTGGAAAACTTCTTCTTTTGAGCCTGTCGGAGCCTTTGCAGCCTCCTCTTTTGGCTCTTAGAGATGGTCGACTGAGTTGATGGTCCTGACAAGCCAAGTCCTGTCATCTGAACATTCTGAGCTAGCTAGCCCTTTCGGTAATCCTCATCCCAAAAGAGTGGATTGTGGTCATTGAAATTGTTTTTTCTAACCCATGTCTGCTTTCGTAACTCTGGATAACGAGCCGTGGCAGAATTCTTTACCCATTGATCCACCATTACATTGGGCGGGGGTTTCCTAGTCTTGACAGAATTGAATCTGCCACCGCCAAAGTTGTTGTTTCCCATTGATTCTCTGATTGACTCTTTAAGTGAACCTCCGGTGTGGTTTTGTTTGGGTATTGTCTGATGCATGTGTTGTTGACGGCTATTCACCTGCCTGTTAACAACAGGTGCAACACTTCTGTGTACATTGTTAGACCCAACATGGCTGCTCGAATGTAAAAATCTGCCTTGGTGACTACCATTTCGGGACTCAGTTCTGTCTTGTGGGCGGTAAGATGGCGTTTTCTGCCCCCTGGCCTTCTCGGCAGCCACTTCATCATAAAATTTTTCGCATCTTGGGCAAACTTTAAGTATGCCACCGGATTTCTCGCGTGTCATGAAATCGACAAGAGGTTCTTCCGGCTTTGGATAAATATCAAATGAATTCGTCAGATCCATCTGGATATTTTGCTTAGCTCTGATATTGACCATGCCTATTCCCATAGGGACTCGGCCGTCAGTCTTGTTAACTTCAGGACCAAACGGTTTTGTATCAACCTGATAGTGTGATTTTACATCATATTTCATGTACATTTTTGCATGCATTTTCACATAGGTTAGGCATATTTACTTTGATTTTTGTTAGTTTTTCCCTTGGAACGGGTAAGGCGGTTTCTTGGTGTTGTTTTGTAGGAATTTAAGGAAAAATTCTCAGAATCAACCATGATGGAGCTTGGATGAAATAGAGCTTGAAAAGTGAAGAAAATGAGCCAAGCAGAGCCCATCACGGCCATGATCAAGAAAATTGAGAAGATTGAAGGCAAAAGTCAGAAGCCGTCACGGCCTAGCCGTGATGCCCATCACGATCGTGACAGACCAATTGGTGGAAACAGAAGCTGTCACGGCCTAGCCGTGATGCCCATCACGGCCGTGACAGGCCAGGCAGAACTGATCACGACCTAGCCGTGATGTTCCAAAGTTGAAAGCGCGCCCATTCCAGAACACGTCACGGCCTGGCCGTGACGGCCATCACGGCCGTGACGCGCGGCCACTCTATAAATAAAGATCGCAGCAAACAGAAAAAAGAGAGGCGGGGAACCCTAGTGGAGACCAGAAACACAACCTTCATGTCCGGTTTCTTGTCTGAAAATTTTAGTCTTCCTTCTGCAAAACCTTTCTGAATAATGTCCCTGAAATGCATACAATCATTAGTTACATGACCAAAAGTGTTATGATACTTACAGTACTTCTGATCCTTAATCTCATGGGCTTTCAAAAGCCTCTGATCATCTAGCAATTTTAACTGCTTATCTTTGAGTAATATGTCAAATATTTGATCAGCCTTGGTCACATCAAATGTATACACTTTCTTATTAATGAAATGAATCCTTTCTTTGGCCTTCGCAGGCTTCAAAGCTTGGCGTATATAAGGTGGACCATTTTTTAATTAAACGTAATCTATCTCATATTCCTTAGAATCGTTGCCCTCCTCGTCGGATTCACTACATTCGACAAAGTTAATCTTTTCTCTTTTGAGTAATTTCTTCTGCTTGAAAACCTTTTCGGCTTTCAATTGTTCAATTTGTCGGACTTTATCTCCTAACTGGGCAAGATCAACTAGATGTTGGTTGACCAACTTCTTCCCAATATGATAATCTATACCCCCAGCATCAATCTTTACTATTTCTGCCTCAGGGATAGGGGTGAAGCAACGACTCCTCATTTGGCGGAATCGGGCAAGATAGTCATCGACAGACTCGTTATTCATCCTCTTAATGCCAAATAAGTCTGTCAATCCTATCTTTAGGTCACCCCTGAAGAATTGATCATGAAAACTCCTCTCTAATTGATTACATGAATGTATGGAACTAGGCCTTAGAGTTGAAAACCAAGAAAAAGCATTCTTAGTCAATGAACTCGGAAAGAACTTCATCTTTAATCCCTCCTCTAAAGCCAAATATCCCAGCTCGATTGTATATCGGGCAATGTGCTCGGCTGTCGACTCTCCACTTTCTCCTAAGAATTTTGACAACTTGAGTATTTTGTATACTCGAGGCATTTCTGCCTGTTGGACCCAGTCAGGAAATGCCGACGCAAAGAATGGTTGATTGGCATAACCTATGTTAAAACCAAACTTATTCAATGCTTGCTCGACGACTTGATTGATGTTTTGATTCAGAATGTTTTGACGAAATGCTCCGACAGCACCCTGGTTTATGACAAAATCTTCGTCTTCCTCTGGTTGTAGAATATGTACATTTCCACGTCTCAAAGGAATCCGAGGATGGGGCTGTGGCCGTTCGTCATCTTGTTCAGATCCGTCAAGGTGTATAACTTGTGGTTGTTCAACCTGTGGGTGATTATTCCTATTGACATTTCCATTGAGATTTTTATTGGCATTTTGGTTACCATCTGGGACTACTACGCCCAAGGCTCTATTCAACCTACGTATCTCATTTGCCAATGTCAAGCATGCATTATTCGTGTTTTCCATTAATGGTGTAATTACTGTACTCATCTGTTGAGTAAATGTATTCACCATGTCATGATTACTAGAGTCTATTTGTTGTCGAACATTGGCTAATGTAGCCTCTGACAGACCAACAATATTTTGTGGAGGTTGTCTTAGTGGGGATATATGTGGCCTTACTACTGGTTGCTCTTGTCGAGAATGGGTTATTACCATTGACCTTGTTATCTCATTCGCATGACTGGGAATTTTCCCCCCAATCGATGGTCCTGCCTGTCCAGATGCATGGACAGCCATCGTCATTCCATTTGGATATGGTATGTATGCAAATGGGGTATTTGGATTGACGGCAGTCGAACCATAAGGCATCCCATACAAAGGTTGTGACAGAGGTTGCGTAGTCCCTCTTGGGTTTGAATTCACAATACTTCGTGGAGACAATCCGGTAGTTGGTGGATTTATTTGTTGTAAGACTAGGGAAGTTGGTGACTGGAGTGTTCCTTGGCCAACTTCGTCAAATCTATTGACAACCTGAGCGTAAGAAACGCCTCTTCTCGTACATAAACTATTAGTGCTATCAATCCCTGCATTAGTAGCGTTAGCCCTGGTTGCAGGAATATTGTCAACTGGTGCAATAGCATCCACCGCTGACGCAGCGGCGTTAGTGCCAACTACGCCTGCATCGCTTGCACTACTCATATTTACAGAGTTTTGGGAAATAGATGATGTTTGAACCACCTTTCCACTACGTAGACGCATACAAATAAATTTGTATGTCAAATTCGTGACACTGTACGAGTTACTCTAAACTCGTCCCACTGGGCGTGCCAATTTGTTAACGTTGGTATTTGGTTTCTGACCAAAATTCCGACAGAACAAATAATTGAAGATCAAATGAGTGTGGGACTTACGAGTTATGCGGTAATCTAGTCAGAATGTGTGTATGTATTGTCTGCCAAGTACAAATTTGACAATTAAAGCCAAACTAGGAAATACTGGCAAAGACTTGATGCTATGACAAGTGTATAAGTTTTAAAAAATGGTGTACCTATTATTGTCAATAATGAAACTTGACAACGAAACTGTTTATATTTGATGATAATGTCTGCCAAGTACACGTTTGATAACTTAGTCAAATTTGGTAATATACCGGCAAAGACTAATAGCCTGGATTTGACAAGTAAGAAAATTGACAATGCACATTGACAGGTAATTGATTGGATATGAATATTAGACAGATAATGCTATCTAACTTTAAAATAAGAAACATATGCTTATATGTAGAAAGTATAGTTATTCAATGAAGATGATAAAAACAATTTCTGGAATTGAAATAATTGACTATGAAATACATGACAAGAAGTAGAATTTAGACTTAAAAAGTAAGAACAACGTAAAAAGTGGTTATTTATTAAAGAAATACTTTCTGGAAAATTAACTAGAGAACGGGTGAAAAATGTTGGTTTGGATGAAAAGATATTAAACAAGAAACTACTTAAAAATGCTAAAGTAAAGGGAAACTTGATTAAACAAATACTAAATGCATAATAGTAATGATTATAGTAAAGGAAAACTGGATTAAACAAGTATTAATTTGTAGAAAAATAATGAAGTTTAAAGAAATAACTTGAAGATGATTATAAATAACTGGAAAATGCATGAAGAACTATTGAAGAAATATTAAAAGTTAATAAAAATTAACAAAGAAATAAGATGAATCCGCCATCACAATATTGATGGCAGTAAAATAAAGAAGTGTAAGAACACCATGAAGAACATGATGAATAAACTGGAAAGTATATGAAGAACTTGAAGGAAACGAACCAATATTGTATTGAAATTGAACATTGTATTGATGATAATAGGGTGGAAGGAGTACTTGAGTTAATTCGTCAGTCTGTTGTGTGATCGAGACGTGTAGGATATTTCAAGTTCCAACCTTTATTACATTGTAATAACTAGTATTTATAGGCAAATAAAATAACTACCTAGTAGTAACTTCCTATCTAAATGACTGCCACGTATCTTGGCAGTTCTCTAAATTTCAAATTTAAACTGCTTGTCAAGCAACTCTGATAACTGTTCAATTTCTTGAACCGCTCCGCGTCAACTTGGTTGTCTTCGACGGTCTGGCTGCTTGACAGCTTATCTTGCTAATGTCTTGTCGGTCTTGAGGACTTAGCCATTTTCACACTTCTCTGTATGTTTGACAACTCTTCTTAATACTTTGTCAAAAAACTTGGTTGTCAATTTATCCTTTATGTCGACCAGTATTTTCTTGTCAACTAAATATTTTCAATACTTAGAAAATATTAGTCATTACTCTGATTCCTTCACCAGCTTGTCGAAATGCATCCGTTAATAATCAGAAATTTCACCCATAACAGATGCCCCCCAAGTTTTGCTTTTTGACTACATTGTTTGTCTGACATGTCAATTGAAGAACTTCTTGTCAACTCCACACTTGTCGATTCTTTTATAATCTTCTGAATTTGACGTTCTTCTTTATGTCAATTTTTCTGTCAACTTTCCGTCTGTCGACTTAGCACTTGTCAACTTTCTTTTAGCCAAAACAGTATATATCAATTTTGGGACTTCTTCCTCAATTTTTATGTAGCCTATTTCTGTCTGTCTAACGAAAGCTCAAATTTGAAAATTCACTCCTAACAATATGACAATCTTAAAGCCTAATATTAGCTTCTTCTTCTTCTTTTTTTGTTTATGTGACAATCAATCAACAATTCTTCTAGCAAATATATTACCTTCCCTAAAAGTTATAAACACGTTGAGGTAGATTGCTATTTTACATGGGAAAAAAAGGGTCAATAATGATCTAATTCAGGTAGTGAGTCAGCTCATCAACTCGTTGAACACCTTTGTTTCACTCTATTATCCAAGTTAGGAATCCATGACACTTACTTCCTACCTTGAGAGGGAGTTTCACCTCACTTATATTCAAATAGCTTGCCCGATCAACTAATTTAGTTAGCTAAGCAATTTGAATTTCTGTTATTAGTTGCTACTCAAATCAAATAGTTTATTGTTAGTTTGGTGTACAAGTTAGTTACACTTGTTGCAATCACGACGCTTATAAGTGATTGCAGGGTGAGAGCTCAATTCAACGAATTAATTCCAATCTGCTCAATTTCTAAGTTCTTTATTATATCAATTTTTTTTTGGTTAGATTGTTTAACAAATGCGTTGAAATAATAATAAAAAATCGTTGGATTTCCAATGCATCCATGTCTTATTTTCATATTAAACAGATTTTTTTTTTGTTGGTTACACATAATTAAACTGAATTTTAACTTCCTTAACCATTAACCAGGAAACTTTTTCTCTGATTTCTAGAGTATCCTAATTCATTATAGATGAAAAACTAATCTCTTAAATATGATCAAGTGTTTAAATGAAAATTTCTTCTACTATTTTTTTTTTATATACATATGAATCTAAAGATTAATCCTAAAATCACATATCCAAGATATTCAAATTTCTTTCACTTAAACAAACACATTTTACTTTTTTTTGACAAGGGCACACTTATGTCACATCATTAATAATGGAATCAGAAATACATATTGGTAAAAACTTAAATAGGTTAAACAAACACATATTAAACAACAAAAACTTTTTTTTTTAATATTATGAGAATCAATCCTGCAAAAGTGAAAATGATCTGAAAAATTGTAATATGTCATCCTAAAAAAAAAAAAAGCAGATACGTTAATAAGATGACAAATACTATGAACAGGATAATTATTAAGCCACGAATCTAGGCATGGACAGGTTGTAGAAAACAGGAAGGAGCTGCCACCACGACCTCGACGTGGTTATCGATAGCCTTTCGCCACTATGTTCGGTACAATAGTAATACAATCTCGTAACGTGATGGATGGTGGTAGCAAAGGCTAAGGTTCCTAAATCTTCTTTAAAATAATTGAACCCTTGTTCGTCAAAATAAATAAAATGAATTCAATAAAAAAATAATTACATAATCAGATAATTTCATCCTATGACATTATTGCCTGCGTAATAACTCTATTAATCAAAACTTCAAGGGGCATCTCACACACACTGCACGATTGAAAAGAAAATCCAAATCTCACGGCGCAACTCCGAGTCATCGTTGTGCTTAACACAGACGCGTCGTACGTTAGTGAAACTCATTAATATCCTCTCTCTCCTTTGTCGTTTGTTACTTTGTCTCGATTCTCTGTCGACACGAGTTCTGTTCTGTTCTCTTCCTCTGCTTTTTTTTCTTTCTCAAACCATTGTCTTCCACTTTCTCTGTATTTCCAGAGCTTTCATTCCCAACCGTTTTTTTCTCTCTCTCCCTCACTGTCATCACAAGAAAGAAAAATCTCGAACTATTTTACCTTCTTTCTCGCCTCTTGTTTTCTCTTTTTCATTTTCCATCTCCTTTTCCAACCAACACCCTTGAGCTTCACGTTCTATTTTTTACCCTTCAACCTCTTTTTCTTCTCCTTCCTCTGTTTTCTTATTTGTCTCGACCTTTGCATAAATCCAGCTTTGGATCATTGCGGAGAGTTGAAAATTATTTCCAATTTGCAAGGAATTCGAGCAAAGAGATTGGTTTTTAGCTTTTCTCTGTTCGAATTCTTTGGACGTTGGATTCGTTCTGTTCCCAAAAACACTCACAAATTCATAGGCTTCACGCAATGCCCTTTTTTTGCATGGTTTTGGTGAGCACTTTGCTCTATTCTTTTTCAGCTGTTTGAATCAAAAAACTGTTTATGCGTTTGTTGTCTCAGATTTTGAGCTGATTTATCTTCTGTTTTTTGGAGATTTTATCTGAAGCTGAACAATGATCTTTTCTATAACTGCATGTCGTGATTTCCTCCTCGTTCTTCTTATTTACCCAACATTGAATTATGTACTTTTGATCTTATTTACCCCACATGCTTTTGGGGTTACCCTAGTTTGATTCCTTTTGGCTTTATTATATGTCTGCATCTGAAATAGAATAATGGGTTTGAGTTTTTATTTATTTTTATTATTATTTCCCACTTTGTTATGGAAAAATTTACATGTATATATGTTGGTCTGGTTGCAGGGAATCATTTGCTGATAAGATCCAAAGGTGCTTAAAATGGACAGCTCGGAGACATAAATTTGAACTCAAAATTTGACTTTGAAGCTTGAACTTTGCAACTCAGCAATAATATTGATTTGTGTACAACCTAGTTCTGCAATTGCGTATTGGTTGTAGAGAGGGTGGACAAAATGGCCTTCCAATTAATTTCTGTAGTTTCAAAATTGCAAAATCTATCCACTTCGGATCATGCCTCAGTGGTCTCAATGAACCTATTTGTGGCACTTCTGTGTGCTTGTATTGTCATTGGCCATCTTCTTGAGGAGAATCGTTGGATGAATGAGTCTATAACTGCCCTTTTGATTGTAAGTGCTGTTCACTTTCCTTTACCTATTTTGGCAATATACTATTGTAAGGAAACCAATTCCTATAAATATTTTGCTATCCTTTGAGAGACAATTATGTCTATGTGTGTATGATGAATGAGTCTATCACTGCCCTTTTGATTGTAAGTGCTGTTCACTTTCCTTTACCTTTTTTGGCAATAAACTATTGTGAAGAAATGAATTCCTTTAAATATTTTGCTATCCTTTAAGAGGCAATGATGTCTATGTGTGTATGATATGATGGATGCTTAGTTTGAGTCATATGGGGTGTGTGCAGCCTTTTTTTTTCTTCCTCCTATTGGATAGTGACTGACTTTTCATATGGATTGCTCTCAGGGTCTTTGCACTGGCATAGTCATTTTGCTGTTAAGTGGTGGTACAAGCTCACATCTTCTTGTTTTCAGTGAAGATCTTTTCTTTATATACCTTCTTCCACCTATAATATTTAATGCCGGGTAAGTTTTTTGCCCCATCTTTTTGCTAATGAGGAATCAATGTTTGACTCTGTGTTTATCATTGTTGGATTGAAAGTGAGGGGAGTTTTGCCTCTTTAGGGACCATTAACTGGTGACAAAATGAAGATTTGTTCGCAGAAATCCCAATATGATAATCTGAAAGTGGTCGAAAAGGTGTTAATTTTTTGTTGTTTTGTTTTTGTTAAAAACAATGTATTTCTGCAGAACAAGTCATAATTAATGTTACATAACTAATGGCAGAGGATTTTAGGAGCATATGGCATCTGTGGAGTCTGGGTGTTTGAAATGTAGCTGGTACTAGCACTCTGTTTACTTGCTTGCTCTTATACAAGTGGCTTAGGACTCAAGTCCTAGGTTTGGGGATTTCCCTCTTGCACTATTTCAATATTGTTGAAATTTAAAAAAATCTACTTAGTCTTCTTGACTGTTGCTTGCAGATAACGTGGATGATTTCATCTCTTCTGAGTAATGATTATTTATGTGACTATGTAGTTAAAATCAGCTATTCTGTTTCCCATGAATTGTGTTGTGCCATATGTAAAACTTTGGAATCACATTGTTCCTCATCCTAAATTTTTTGTTCTGCACTCTGAGAATTCAGATTTTATTCTTAGCTTTTAACTTCATCATGTTTACTGTAGGTTGCAGTTATTTTTTCTATTAATATATTCTCTGTAATTTTTTATTCCAGGTTTCAGGTGAAAAAGAAACAGTTTTTTGTTAACTTCATGACCATCGTGTTGTTTGGTGCTATTGGTACATTAATATCTTGTACCATCATTACTTTGGGTATGTCTTGCCCCTTCAGATGGATTCCTTAGGTTGTTATCTGAGATTTTATGTAATAATAATATAATTTCTAAGCCCAGGCAATCAGAATTTTTCGGATTTAAAAAATATCGATCTAGTAAATAGATAATTACTTTGAGGAAACTGGCCATAGAGAAATTTGTCTAGTTCCATTGACTTACAGTTGAAGCATTATTTCAGGTGTCTCCATAGTTTTAAAGAGGATGGATATTGGTCCACTGGATATAGGGGATTATCTAGGTATTATATTGTTAATCTCGTCTACCTGGCAACTTCTTATGCTGTTTGTGATTCACTAATTTGTGAAAATTTTCAGCAATTGGTGCAATATTTGCTGCAACGGATTCTGTGTGCACATTGCAGGTTTGAAACAATATATTTGTTGCATTCTTCCAGCAAATAAGGTGTCAGAGCTAATTACTAAACTTATAAATGATGATCATGCAGGTGCTAAATCAGGATGAGACACCTTTACTGTATAGTCTTGTATTTGGGGAGGGTGTTGTGAATGATGCTACATCCGTGGTGCTTTTCAATGCAATCCAAAGCTTTGACCTGGAGCAAATTGACTCCTCAATTGCCTTGCAATTTACTGGGAACTTATTGTATCTGTTCATCACAAGCACAATGCTTGGGGTTTTGGTAACTATCTTTCTCCCTCTAATTCTCTCACGCACACATCTAAAAAGTACATGGATAGGATCTATATCAATAGTGAGCATGCACATTAATATTGATATTACATGTGACTCTTGTCTAATGTATTTCCTTCACCTTGTAGGCAGGTTTACTCAGTGCTTACATTATTAAAAAGCTTTATATTGGCAGGTATCTTCTTGACAGAATTTTTGTTGTCATTTCCATTGTCTGTTCAGTAGTTACTATGACGGTATTCCATGGTTTTATATTGTATACATGCAGTTTATTCATAGCAAAACTGAAGTTGTAGACAATAATGATGCCAAATAGAGTTACTGCTTTTGCCAATCTCAATTTATGTATCATTTATTAATCTGACAGAAAGTCTAAAGTTTATGGAGATTAAGTAACCATCTATGTTTTCCGGTTCATTCCTGCTTTTTTTTATTTATATTTTTAATGAGGGTTCGTCATTTAACTAGTTCTAAATGTTTTGTCAATTATCAATGATGTCATACCACAAGAAGGGAGCAAGTTTAATCGAATACCCTGATGATGAGATACCATTAAAGATGAAATTGCACTGGACCTGTTAGACTTGGGTTATTATTATAAACATACTGCATACCTGAATTCTTGCTGGGTAATGAATTAATATATTTTTTCAATTAAGTATTAATTTCTTTCTTTTTTAGGATGAAAAACATTGTATGTGTTACATAATTGTGCTGGAATCTCTTAATAGCCGGTGTCTGTCTCTGTGTGTATATCTGTCAGTTTGTGTGTTTCTTTCTTGAGTATGAGATTTTTTGGACCTGGCACAGGATGATTTGAAACAAGTCTTTACTGAGGTTCAACAAATTTTTGCTTAATTTCAGGCACTCTACAGATCGTGAGGTTGCTCTTATGATGCTAATGGCATACCTCTCCTACATGCTGGCTGAAGTAAGTTCTAAAGAAGTTTAGTAATGTTTTCTGGAGGCTGTATGATGCTAATGATGTATCTTCATCTTCTGCAGTTATGCTATCTGAGTGGCATTCTAACTGTATTCTTTTGTGGGATTGTTATGTCTCATTATACTTGGCATAATGTGACTGAGAGCTCAAGAATCACTACCAAGTATGTCTTCTAAATGGATTTCCTTAAGCTATGTACAGTGTCCAATTCTAGATATATAATTAAATATATATATTTATCGTCTGTCTCTCACAGGCATGCTTTTGCAACCTTGTCGTTTGTTGCTGAGATCTTTATCTTCGTTTATGTTGGTATGGATGCCGTGGACATTGAAAAATGGAGGTTTGTTAGTGATAGGTAAGTCCTATATTTTCTGAGAAACTAATGAATAGTCATTGAGACACTAACCTTTTTGTACTCATGAAAAATTGTTGACTCTGGTACTTCTCATGTCAACAAATGGTATGATATAGCTTCTTTACTGAAACAGTCCTTATATTACTTGGTATTACTGGAGAGTTCTTCTATATTGCCGCTTTGTGCTTTTCCTTTTGGAAAGTTTAATCCTCCATTCCTCAATCTTTGCCCTCAAAACTTCCTTTTATTATAATAATAAAAATACAAGTCATGTGCCACACTCGGTTTCTTCTGCAGCCCAGGAACATCGGTAGCAGTGAGTTCAGTATTGTTGGGTCTAGTACTTGCTGGAAGAGCAGCTTTTGTTTTCCCCTTATCCTTCTTATCCAACTTATTTAAAAAATCACCAAATGAGAAGCTCTCCTTCAGAAAACAAGTATGGCTAAATTACTGTCAATGTGTATCCTTATTCCAGATTTATTATGCTACTACCTAGTTATGCTGACAAGTTTCTCATTATTTCTCATTCTAGGTGATCATCTGGTGGGCTGGTCTTATGAGAGGTGCTGTTTCAATGGCACTTGCTTATAATCAGGTATGCGCAACACTGCTGATTAGGAGTTCTGGTTTTTGCAAAATTGAATGATTGGTCACTGATTCAGCCAAAGAAAAAATGAAAAGAATTAATGGTCACTGAGGATGGGATCTTAAAGTTGATGCACTAAATACTGATACTCTTATAAAATGCAGTTCACCATGTCGGGGCATACTCAACTGCGAACCAATGCAATCCTGATCACTAGCACCATCACTGTTGTGCTTTTTAGCACAGTGGTAAGATATCTGTTTATACTTTATAGTTTCTGGCATCCTTAGACAGTGCTTACTGGTTTCATTTCATTACAGAGGTTATCTTGGCATTGCTGCATCACTGATGATTACTCTATTAGATCAACCAATTGAGATGGTCTATATGATATGAAATCTATGAACAGATTGATTTTTTCGACTTAATGTGCTAAAATATAAGGGCTTGTTTGCTTTGTATCCAGATTCCTGTTTTCATTTCTTGTTTTCAAAAATAATTACAAAATTCTCACATTGTTTTCATTTTGTTTCCTGTTTTCAAATATTTGTATAGGAAAAAAAACGTTTTCAGTGTTTCCTGTGCAAATATTGAAAACAAGAAACAATATGAAAATAAGGTGGTAGTTTTGTAATTATTTTTGAAAACAGGAAATGAAAATAGAAAACTGGAAACAAAACAAACAGACTCTAAGTTTGCGCCGAAAGAATTGCCCGCCTAGCCCTACTTTGTCAGTCTGTATAGCTAATTGCACCTTCATCTTGTGACTACTAATAATTATTCAAAATTTCTACAAATCAGATATGGTATAGAAAATTCTTTTGGAGATTGTACTGATACAACTTAATTCCAAATTCTCAGGTGTTTGGTTTGATGACTAAGCCACTGATAAGGCTTTTGCTGCCTCATGGCCCTCCCAAAGGCACAAGTAGCATGGTATCCACAGATCCATCTACTCCAAAATCAGTCACTGTCCCACTTCTAGGAAGTGCCCAAGACTCTGAAGCTGATATTGGTGGCCATGAAATTCCTCGTCCAACCAGCATTCGCGCTTTACTATCTACTCCGACACACACTGTTCACCGATTATGGCGTAAGTTTGATGATTCATTCATGCGTCCCGTTTTCGGTGGCCGGGGTTTTGTTCCTGTAGAGCCTGGCTCACCATCTGAACGCAATGGTCATCAATGGCGTTGAGAGGAAAGCCAAGAAATATGTACAATGTATTGTAAACTACGTACATTCTTTGGATATCAAACAATGCATGTATGTATTAGAGAAAATATGTGATTTTGTTAAGCTTTTAGGGAACTGAGAAGGCTGTGTACCATAAAGTCATCTCTGCCTTTTCCTGTGAAACTATAATATTTTGTTATTAGATTCTCTCACCCATTATCTGTGCAACTCGTGTGCCTCTACTCTAGTGAGCCGATAATGAATAGCAAATGTTATTAGACACTGAATAAGCATGATAAGAATTGTTTTTTATTAGAGTTAACGATATTTGAATATAAATTTTAGATATTGTATATGGTATCGTATATTTTTATCTCTCTATCTCACTTAATTTTTATCTTCTCTGTATACGTGCTTCTAAAAAATACATCCAAAAAAAAAAGATGTATAAAAATCATTCCTCTTTTTATTATTATTTGATTTTACAGTTTACAATTCAACTAAAAAAGAGAAAGAAAAATATGATGTTCATATGGTATTGTTATATTTGGATGTTGAAATAACCCTACTAATAATAAATCCACTGAACCAGAAATGTCTCACTTTTTTTTTCTTATAGATGCAAACTTGACAGTGAATTTTCTTTAAGTAATGAATTTGCAAATATGTTCGGTTGATGAACACATTCACGAAGCCTTCTTTTGAATTGTGCTCGAGGTGTCCTAATCTTCAAACACCGTTGACTGTCCCAAACTCTCATTTTATCTTTCCAGTCACCCTCTAACAATTAAAGAATGATGTGACAACAGTTGCTATCTGAAGCATTAAAGCCCCACCTATTGATACATACTGGTAGTATTTTTGTAGCCGCTTATTATTATTAAAGGTCCTCACTTATTATTATTATTATTATTATTATTATTATTATTAACAACATTATTATCATTGATAATTTGAATTGTATCTTTATATCTATCAAAAAAAATTTCCTTTATCTCGAATTAAATCCACTATATCAAACATTTTCTTTATTTATTTCACACATTGCCTTCAATATTTCATTCCCATCCATAATGATAATACTCATTCATCTTCAAGACTTTTTATTTATAAACAAAAGTGATCAGCAAAAACCTTGAAACATTCTTATCTATAATTTGAATGCAAAAAACTGAATATATAGATTTTTATTTTAAAATGATATTACAATACGTAATGTAACACTATGTGTTAGGTGTTCCTATTTGATTATTTCTAATGATCAACTAATCCTCTTAAATCATGTGGTGCTGACACGTGTCCCTTTATTAGAAAATCAGCAATCCCCCTTATTAATCAGTATAGATATAGATTTATTATTTAAAATAGAAAAAACAAAGACAAGGATGTAGAAAAAATATATATTAGAAAATATGAATAGTTCTGCCTGTATTTATGTCAATTCAGATATTATCGTGTTTGACTCCCAAAACATTGTACCTTTACCGGTTTGTAAATATTTTAAAACACAAAAATATATAAATTTTAGAGAATTTTTTTTTCATAACTTGACATGTGGCTTGCACCATTGTGCTACACTAAAATCAACATTTCCCCTCGTTAATTAGTATAGATATAGATTTATTATTTAAAATAAAAAAACCAAAGGAAATGATTTTCTTATGAATGGCTCTGCCTCTATTTATGTCAATTCAGATATTGTCGTGTTTGACTCCCAAAACATTGTAGCTTTACCGGTTTGTAAATATTTTAAAATAAAAAATTTATGGCTTGACATGTGGCTTGTACCATTATGCTACACTAAAATCAGAATTTCCCCTTATTGATTAGTATAGATATAGACTTATTATTTAAAATAGAAAAAACAAAGGTAAAGATGTAATAAAAAAAATTGAAAAAAAAAGTAGAAAAAAATATATTTAAAAAATTTTATTAGCAAAAAAAAATTAAAAAATTAGGGAAAAATGTAATCAGAAAAAAATTATTTTAAAAAATTAGGAAAAAAGTTAATTATAAAAAAATATTTAAAATAATTAGAAAAAAATATATTTAGAAAAAATTTTTAAAGTAGAAAAAAAAAATTGAAACAAAATAAATTTAAAAATTTTTAGAAAAATAAAATTAATAAATTAGGAAAAAATTAATTACCAAAAAAATATTTACAAGAATTAGGAATTTTTAAAAAAAATAGAAAAATTAAATTAATTATAAAAAAATATTTAAAATAATTACAAAAAAAAATATTTAAAAATATTTAGGGAAAACGAATATATTTTAAAAAATTAGAAAAATAAAATTAATTATAGAAAACTTTAAAAAAATAGAAAAAATAATTCGGAATTTTTTTAAAAAAATTAGAAAAAAATTAATTAGGAAAAAATTAATTAGAAAATGAAATAATTAAAATAATTATCACAAAAAGTTAATTAGAAAATTTTTTTAAAAGAAAATTAATTATAAAAATAAACATTTTTAAAAAAAGTAAATTAGAAAAAAAATTGGGAAAAAAATTTTCTATAAAATATTAGAAAAATTTAATTATAAAAAAATACTTAAAATAATTAGATAAAAATATATACTTAAAAAAATAAAAAATAATTAGGGAAAAATATTTTTAAAAAATAAAAAAGTAAATTAGGAAAAAAATGATTCGGGAAAAAAATAAAAAAATTATTTGGGAATTTTTTTTTAAAAAAATTAGGAAAAAAATTAATGAAATTTTTTTTTATAAAAATTATAAAAAAAAAATTTAGAAAAAAAATATTTTAAAAAAGTAATTATAAAAAAAATAAAATAGGAAAAAAAATTCGGGAAAAAAATTAATTAAAAAAAGTTATCAAAAATAAAATAATAATTAAAAAAGTTTTCATAAAAAAAGTGTTTGGCTGACACGTGGCATGCACAGGAAAAAAAAAAAAAAAACTACCCCTTATATTAGCATGATTTTTCTTTGGTAGACTTGGTACAACAATTGATACATACATATGATTAACCACAGACTTTTATATTATTAACCACGAATTATGTGCATTGAATGGTTAAAGGGTTATACACTAATCACAAATGTCCCTTAACCAACTAATACTCAATTATAAATAAAAATAACTAATTTCACATTTATTAAGGAAGTTGGTTAATTTATTATAATTATATTGATTTATGTGAAACAAAATGAGTTATATTTACTAAACTACACTTTAATTATCTCGGGAATATGCAATGCTCTTGAAAAAGTAAAGAGAGAATTAGTTTGTTTGTTTAATTTTCTTGATTTTTGGAATCCTTATATTAAATAAAGTTTTTTTTTTACAAAAGAAAAGTTAAGCAATTTCATTAATAATGGAGAACGCAATACATTTGGTAACATCATCACGAATTTGAAGAATTGTAATATATGTAGCCACCCCTAACAAAGAGTGATCAACTACATGGACTTTCCTCCTAGCAAATTCTACAAAAGAGTGGTTAACATAAGATGATAAAAGACTTATACAATTTGAAATAATATCCCAATAATTAACTTGGTCATTTTGAAGGAGACCTAATACTTCCTCTTTTTGTACCTGTAGTGTGGGAGAGTAACTATAAAATTGAGCTTTGAAAAATATCCCCCTCATCACGTAAATTGTGATCGAAGTCGATGCTTCGATCACAATTTATGCCAATTGTGCCAATTGTCATAAATTGTATGCCAATTGTCTTCGACTTTATTTGCATAAACTAAAAAAAATCAAAATTAAAAAGAGAAAACGATAAAACGTGTCTGGCCAATAACACCAAATAAGGTATTTGTCTATAGAAGAAGTACATGGGTTACCCATGTCTCGGTAGTTCCAACAAATGATATTTATGGCTTCTGGCAAGTCTGAGAACCAGAACCTGCCAATAAAAAATTGAGAGAAATGGAGAGAAACCATTCCTTCATCTTCTTCATTCAGCAATGATAGACTCTCACAAATGAAGAGAAAAACACAGCTCCCATAAGCGGAGAGAAAAATATAACACTCCTGAATAGCATAGCTCTCATAAAAGACGATAAAATAAATAAACTGTAAACCTAAAACAACGTCGCCATGACTCCTTACTATACTTAAATAACCTTTCCCATCATTTAGTCCTAAAACAGAAACTTAATCCTGATAGTATAACCTTTTCCAACATTAAATAAATTAAATTGTTTGGATTTTGCTTATAATTGAGTTCATAAAATATAGATATTTTTTTGTTTATAATTGAGTCCAGAATTAGTATATGATTAACCATGTATTTTTACATCATTAATCATAAATTTGTACACAGGTTTTTTAAAAAGAAAATTTGTTACAATTAATATAATTAATAATGTATAAATTCGTGATTAATCGTGTGATAAGTTGGTTAATGAGTGCTTTTATGGTTAATGTTTAACTCGTTTACTATTTTGTACTATTTTTTTTTGTAAACAAATTTTGTACATTATTTACACATTACATTGTACAATAAGTAATTAAAAAATAGTGTATGAATAATCGTGGTGGTTGATGAGGGTTTTTGATCAAACTGGGTTCCTTTTAGAAACTATTTACCAGTTTAGGGTTATTCTGAAACTATTTACCAATGGGGGGTCGTTTTGAATATTTTATTATTTTCGGTCTGACGGGTCAAATGCGCCACTGCAGATGGCGCCACACTTTTTATAAAAAAAAATAAATCAAAAGGGGGGCGCCAATTGCAGTGGCGCCTCTGCCCCTACGTGACTGCTACAGTAGCGTACTGTAGCAGCCTTTTTTTTTTTAATTTTGACTTTTTTAAAAAAATAAAAATTTTATTTATAAAAAAACCCATTCACCAGATAATGAACTGAATTCACCAGATATTTGTACATGATTCATCAGATATTTGCACATACTTAACCAAAAAATTTATTTCTCAAAAAAACCTATTCACCAGATATTTATACCCGATTCACCAGATATTCTTAACCAAAAAAATTATTTCTCAAAAAAACAATTCACCAGATAATGAAATGAATATTATGAGCTTGCTGAGAGAGCTTTAGACGGAACCATCGGTGACAAGATCAAGGAATATTCATCTCATGTAAACCCATCTTCTTAATTTCACTCCGGAGATTTTCTGCAATGCTCTCACCAAATAATTTTTTTTTTACTACTGTAATAATTGATGAATAATTTTTTTATTGCTATTATTGTGAGACCGCCACCTCAGCACTACAGGAGGCATAAAAAAATAATAGCAATAACAATTTACACCAAAAAGCATTCGCTGCCTTCTTTCCACAGAGAGAGGAAGCTTTTTACTGAACTGAACAAAATACAAAGAGAAAAATGTTCGCGGAAGAGAATGGTCTGAAGGGAGACCCAAGGCTCCCAGCCATCTCCCAAGCAAGGAACTGATCTCGATTTTTTAACCAAACTAGGTTCCTTTTTTATAAAGTATCTATATAAAAAAACAAGAAGTAATAAAAAAATCTCGTAATAATGAGTAGCAAATAATATCACAGTAGGCATAAAAAAATAATAGCAATAACAATTTACACCAATAAATATTCATCAATTATTACAGTAGTAAAAAAAAAATTATTTGGTGAGAGCATTGCAGAAAATCTCCGGAGTGAAATTAAGAAGATGGGTTTACCTGAGATGAATATTCCTTGATCCTGTCACTGATGGTTCCGTCTAAAGCTCTCTCAGCAAGCTCATAATATTCAGTTCATTATCTGGTGAATGGTTTTTTTGAGAAATAATTTTTTTGGTTAAGTATGTGCAAATATCTGGTGAATTGGGTATAAATATTTGGTGAATTCAGTTCATTATCTGGTGAATAGGTTTTTTTGAGAAATAAATTTTTTGGTTAAGTATGTGCAAATATCTGGTGAATCATGTACAAATATCTAGTGAATTCATTATCTGGTGAATGAGTTTTTTTATAAATAAAATTTTTATTTTCTTAAAAAAGTCAAATTTTTTTTAAAAAAAAAAAATGGGCTGCTACAGTAGCGCTACAGTGCGCTACTGTAGCAGTCACGTAGGGGCAGAGGCTCCACTGCAATTGGCGCCCCCCCTTTTGATTTTTTTTTTTTATAAAAAGTGTGGCGCCATCTGCAGTGGCGCCTTTGACCCGTCAGACCGAAAAATAATAAAATATTCAAAACGACCCCCATTGGTAAATAGTTTCAGAATAACCATAAACTGGTAAATAGTTTCTAAAAGGAACCCAATTTGGTCAAAAACCCGGTTGATGATGTACAACTTCGCGGTAGATCATGTATATAAGTTGGTTAATAGGTTAGTTTATAATTAGGTGAGTTCTTCGGTACCCACGATAAATATTGGGTAGAGTTTACACTTCCCAGCTGGACCATTCAAAGGTTGACAACTCAATTAAAAAGGTTACATCAGCGCCACCTTAGAGTTGACCAGGTATTTATCTTTTAAACCCTCCCCACTTTTTACCTTACACATTTACCCCA
The DNA here is from genome assembly GCA_030762895.1 of Sophora flavescens. Classification (NCBI taxonomy): domain Eukaryota; kingdom Viridiplantae; phylum Streptophyta; class Magnoliopsida; order Fabales; family Fabaceae; genus Sophora; species Sophora flavescens. The sequence continues at coordinate 126,416,323 of CM061067.1, forward strand.
CAGGGACCTTGGTGCAAACCCAAAATAAATTTATTTTCCTTTTTATCTTTTTAATCCAAAAGGACCATATGCAAATTGCCAAACTAAAGTAAACTCGTGACCCCTCACTTTCCCTCAAGCACGAACCAGCCAAACCCTCACTTTCCCTCAAGCACGAACCAGCCAAACCCTAACTTTCCCTCAAGCACGAACCATCTTGTTCCACCAAGCATCACTTCGACCCGCATAGGAGCTTATTCGACGAACCAGGTTGCTCCACCAAGCATCACGTTCTCTTCATCTTGCATTCGATGACCTTATTCTACGATGGTATCTTATTCATAGGAGCTTGTCGTTGCCGCAATTGTTGAATCATTTGTGAGGTTTGAATCATTGAAGCATTTTTCTTGCAATTTGTGAATGTTTAAATCATTTAATTGATTTTCGTTTTTGAATTAGAAATTGATTTCAAGCTTCAAATCTTGAAGCTCAGGTGTTTCTTTCTTCTAATTTCATCTTCTTTTGTTCAACTGTATATGTTGTTTAGAAGGATTCAGATCTAGAAAACTCATTTGGTTTACACATTTACTTTGCCTATCTTCTGTTTGATGAAGTTCCTGAATTAACATTCTTGTGATGTTTGCTCTGGTTGGTCAATTGAACTCTCAATTTTACTCATTGCATACTACCTATTCGATGAAATGCTCATATCAGTTACCTTTGTGTTTTTCCTTAATTTTTTATTTTTTATTTGCTTCCATTAATGAGGATGATCATGGAATTTTATTGTTATATGATAACTGAGTATGAGGGGGTTGCACTGTAGGAGTTTATGATAATATAGTCAATTTTATTTCTTGTCAGAAGCTCAAACTTCTGATATAAAGACCATGTTCAGAATATTTTTGGAGATGTAAAATAACAGAAAAATTCATCTCCAGAAATGCTAAGAATTATTGTCTTAAGTGTCAAACAAGGTATCACTTAACAGGAGTATAGGATGAGAGGAACAAAATTACCTTAACTTCGGGCTATGGCTGATTCACATACCAAATCCAATTGAGCTTTTTGTTTAGAAGTTCATAGAATACACTGTGTGTACCTGAGCTCAAGTCAAAGTACAAGCATTTCCGAAGATCAGGGTATGCATTTCGGATGCCCGTTATGGTATCTGAATTCTCAGATTTTGAAAAATCAAGAACCCCTCTCCAAGCACAATAGCCCGAATATCTGCAAATGTTACTAAAGCCTTAGAGGACCTTCTTCTGGTAGAAGGACATAGAAAAATAAAGTAACGCCATTTTGAGATACAAACCTCAGTTTAAAATCAGGGAGATATTTCTGGCGGATGGAAGAGAGACAGCCATCTGCTGCAACAAGCAAATCTCCTACTATGTCAATGACCTCGCCGGTTTTTAAAACTTTAGCTTTTATTGTCACAGAACCCTTGTCATCTGCAACATGGAAAGAGACTAAATGGTGACCCCATAAAAATATATTTGGTGGTAGTGCATTGTACAGAAGGGCATGAAGATCAGCCCAATGAGCTGCTCTGAAGTTGAAACTCTCATCTCTTGTTAATATCCTGCTGAACTTCGCACTATCTCATTTGCTGGTTACCGCTTAGGAAACGAAAAATATCATTAACCCATTGTTTTTCGTTTCTTTATTTGTTTTTGAAGAAAGACTATAGTTTCTCGAGGTACTAAACATCAAGATTAAAAGTATTTTTGTCCTTGGTTTACTATTATCCCCTGAATATTCCTTAACAAAGTATCAACCATGCATTCAGTTTCAGCATTCAAAAGGGAGTAAAGAGTCACAAAATTGAAATTAATTTAGGATCAGTTTATTGCATTTTGTCCCATTTATATGTCATATGTCCAGTGCAGTATCTAGTCTAGTGCATCCACGAACCAACATCAGAACTCAGAGAAATTTGTTATATTCACAATATTTTGCACCGAAACTGTTAAAAACCACAGGATCATAGAGATGAAGATCAACTTCATAGGAGAAGTAATGCTTGGAAGCTTGAAAAAGCTTGGAAGAGAGAAAGATTTCTCAAATGGAATCATATTGAAAAAAATGATTAAAATGAAGTACTCATGCTCAAGGAATAAATCATACTTGCATCTCCAAGGAATTATTGATATTCCATTTCAATTAGGAGTCTACAATCTTAGTTATTACTTCCAAACAGTCTCACTCATCTATTCCTGTGAGTTGTAATCATTGTTTTAGCAATGTTTGAGTACAAAACTACTTGCTGAAGGATAATTCTGACTAATTCTAGTATTCATATATTCAAGTATTCCAGTATTCTTATATTTTAGTATTCTTCTTGGGCAGGAAGTACATTCTAGTTTCACAGAAGGGCGCCACTTTTCAACAGAGATATATTGTTAAGGTGTTGCACCTAGTTGAAACTATTGTTTTGGTTGATTGTTTTAAAATTGTTGTTTAGGTTGATTATTTAAAAATTGATTATTTAAATTATCGCTGAATGATATTCAAAATGGTTGTTCTATGATGTTATCCCCATATTTGTTTCGATTAAGCTCCTTCTAACTTCCCATAGCATATGTATAGTGTTCTACGCTACTCAATTTGATTTTTGTTGTGTATATTGTATGTTCCGTTTTGTTTTAGATGGTTGATGTTCAGGTGGAAGACACTATAGATCTCAGTCATGATTCAGAATGGAATAGCGAAAGAAGTACAAGTAATGTTGTTATTGGTGATAACAATGAAAATAAGGAAGATGGAGATGAAGGCTTGAAAAGGATAACTGAATTGTTGTTGGATGACATCTTTGGCTTGGAATTTGCATCTGAAGCTGAAGCATGTAACTTCTACTTTTCATATGCTAAGAGTCGTGGTTTCGTGGCTAGAAAAGATGAAATTCGTCGAGATGCGATGGGAGAGATAAACATGCGTCAGTTAGTTTGCAATAGGGAGGGCAAGAGAAATCAAAGTCATTTGGATAGACTGGACAGACGTAGAGAACACAGGCCTATTACCCGTACCATGTGCCCTGCCAGGTTTCGTGTCCATATTGATGGCAGACATTCGAAGTGGATAGTTGTTGCGTTTGAGGATGCACATAACCATGATTTGACATCGCCTGAACAAGTTCATTTGATTCCGTCTTATCGGTCAATGAGCAATGTAGACAAGACACAAGTAGACATCCTTCATTTATATGGTGTCAGGACATGCCATATAATGGGTCTAATGCTTGGACAAAAAGGTGGACATGGTGATCTAGGATTTTGTAAGAAGGACTTGTACAACCACATAGATCGCCAAAAGCGTGCTAAGATAGAAGATGGTGATGCTTTTGCCGCGCTGTCCTATTTGCAAGCAAAGGCTGATAACGATACCATGTCCTTTGCCAAGTTTACAACAACATCGGAAGGTAGGTTGCAGAATTTGTTTTGGGCTGATGGAGCTAGTCGCATAGACTATGAATGTTTTGGTGATGTGCTGGCGTTTGACACTACCTGTAAAAAGAACAAGTACAACAAGCCATTGGGGATTTTTTGCGGTTATAATCACCACGGACAAACTGCAATTTTTGGTCGTGCACTTGTTGACGATGAGAAGACAGAGACGTATAGATGGGTTTTAGAAACGTTTTGTGAAGCTATGTGTAACAAACACCCAAATGCAATTGTTACTGATGGAGACAATGCGATGAGGGAAGCTATAAAAATTGTGTTTCCGGATGCTACCCATAGGCTTTGTTCATGGCACCTTCACCAAAATGGTGTTGAAAATGTAAAGAACTCGGATTTCCTTGAAGAGCTGAAGAAGCTAATCTATGGCAACTTCTCTCCTGCCAAGTTTGAAGAACAATGGGAGGCTGTCATTGGTAAATATGGCCTGCATAATAACAAATGGGTAAAAAAAATTATAAGATGAAGGAATCGTGGGCTAGTGCGTACTTGCGTGATAAGTTATTCTGCGGCATTAGAACAACCTCGATGTGTGAAGGCATTAACTCCTTCATCAAGAGATATGTGCAACAAAGGAACAACTTAGTCGATTTTTTGCACAATTTTGAGCACGCTTTGAAAGAATACAGACACAATGAATTGATGTCCGATTTCAAGTCTTCATATGCTGACCCTGTTCTTACAACCGCCCTGCATAAAATAGAACAAGGTGCAGCGAAAGTCTTTACAAGGTCTAAGTTTAGAGAAGTAAAATCTGAGATTGAGGATTGTGCAACTTTAAATATATCTGAACGGGTAGTTAATGGAGATTCTGTGCACCTGAAGATGAATGAATTCTGCAATCCTAGAAGTGAGTTTGTCGTTGTTTTTGATACAGCAGAGAGGAAATTTACATGCGAGTGTCGGATGTTTGAGTCACGGGGCATTCCTTGCAGTCATATATTTTGTGCAATGAGGCATGAACACATTGATGCTATACCCAACTCCCTAATTTGCCGACGATGGACCAAGACTGCTAAGCTTGACTATATGACAGCTGCTCCTTCTGATGATCGTGATCGAGAAAAACTTGTTATGTTACGTTCAGGTGCATTATCTGCTGGATGTAACAGATTGTGCAATCTTGCAGCCCAAAACAGGGATTATTTTTTGTATATTAGATCTGAAATCCATAAACTCACATTAAAGCTAGAGAGTCGTATTAATGGAACACCCCAACAAAACACAGGTGCTAATGTGATTAACGATCCCGAGATGGTAAAAACCAAAGGTGCCCCGCGAAAGAAGAAATATGACAAGAAGAGGAGGCGGTGTTCTCATTGCAAGAGAATTGGTCACAATATTAGTACATGTCATGTTTTATCTCAGAAGGATGTTTTGTGTAGTATGGATGAAGAGCTGTCAGGTTCAGAAGTTGATTTAGACATGGAAAGAAGTGATAATGTAAGTAGTATGTTTGTTTAATTAAATGAGTAAAAGGTGAACTGTTGATAAAGTACTTGTATGATTTTAGAGCTCTAATACATTGAATAATATGTAGGTGGATGTTCAGGATGATGACGTTGATGGAACTCAACAAACATGTTCAGTTCAAGCATCTACTCGTAGTGAACATGTAAGTCTGTCATTTAACTACCAGCTTAAAAAACCATGTATGTCTAACTTGTTAAAGGCTGTTGTGAAGGTTTCTTGTCCACGGTAGAAGAAGCAAAAGGTGAAATGTCCAATTCCAACTCAAAAATCAGCAAAGGTATGTATAGGTAAATCAATAATTAGTTAAGGTCTGGGTTTCAGTTTTCAACATTATTGAATTTTATGCAGCAGAAGCAGACATTGCCCCAAGAACAAGATAAACATAATGGAACTGGTAGTGGTGCACATCAGAATATACCAAATAGATATGCTCAAACTGTGCATCATTTCCCACAATATCCTGCACTTCCAATGTTTCCCAACATGGTCCCTCCTTATCACATTTACCATCCTCTAAATCAGTCGTTCCCTATGTATCCACATGTATATAAAATGTCCTTCGAGTTCCATTTGTATATTTCTTGATACTATTCTAAATTTGGTGATGGATTTTGTTGTAGTATTTTGGTTTTATGGGCGATCCTCCTGATACAAGGAAAAAGTGATCACTGATATTAAAGAACAGGTTAGTCTGTTTGGCAACTATGCAGCTGGTTTATTGCATATTTAAAATGATGTTTGTTTGAAAACTACAACATCTTATTACTTTTTTCACAGGGACTTTGTTCATGGGTATGAGAACATGACTATAGGACTAATGGGGAAATTAACATGAAGCTAATCGATTCTGGCGTGGGGCAAGAAATCTTATCATTGTGATTGAAATAACCAATGAAGAAAATGAACTGCAGTTTAACCCGATGTACATGCAGTTCTTGTACTTTGCACACTTTTTTAAACGATTGTGATTGTGATTGTCATTGAACCACTGTACTTTGCAATACAACTTGGTTTATCTTTTTTAGTGAGTTTTTTTGGCATTGGTGTTATGTTTTTGATTTCTCGCGTGGTACAGCAACATGGTTTTTTTGTACATGATTTGGATCATTTGAGTATGTTTCATTGTCCAAATAATGTAGTTAAAAACAAAAAAGAAAGAAATCCGGTCTAGGAGGTTTGAACACGGGACGTTAATGAAACTCAGGCACTCTAATACCATCAGGATAGTTGCATGTTATTGTCATTATTACTGAAAGTTATGTAAATAAGATAGTTAAAAAAATCAAAGGTAATGACTAACATTTTTATTATTTTAAATATTTTATTATACTTTATTTATTTTTAATATAAAATATAATTTAAATATTTTATTATACTTTAAATTATTATTATTATTATTATTATTATTATTATTATTATTATTATTATTATTATTATTATTATATATAGATATATATATATAGAATATACATATTGTCATTATAGTCAAAATAATATAAAATAACAAAATTAGCATTGTCACAAAATAAAAAAATTAAAATTAAATTGAGTCAATTTGATCCATTTACTCATATTGGGCCATAAGGGCATTCCGGAACATCACGGATGACTATTTGTCATATTGGGACATTTGAGTCAATTTGGTCCATCTTGGTTGATCGGGCCTTTCTAGGTCTATTTTCCTCGACCAAGTCCTAATCGGCGTGTTTTCTCAAAACGGTCCAACTTAGGCCGTGCTAGTCTTATCGGGCCTAAGGGCATTCCGGAACATCACGGGTGACTATTTGTCATATTGGGACATTTGAGTCAATTTGGTCCATCTTGGCTGATCGGGCCTTTCTAGGTCTATTTTCCTCGACCAAGTCCTATTCGGCGTGTTTTCTCAAATCGGTCCAACTTGGGCCGTACTAGTCTTATCAGGCCTAAGGGCATTCCGGAACATCACAGGTGACTATTTGTCATATTGGGACATTTGAGTCAATTTGGTCCATCTTGACTGATCGGGCCTTTCTAGGTCTATTTTCCTCGACCAAATCCTATTCGGCGTGTTTTCTCAAATCGGTCCAACTTGGGCCGTACTAGTCTTATCGGGCCTAATGGCATTCTGGAACATCACGGGTGACTATTTGTCATATTGGGACATTTGAGTCTATTTGGTCCATCTTGGCTGATCGGGCCTTTCTAGGTCTATTTTCCTCGACCAAGTCCTATTCGACGTCTATTCTCAAATCGGTCCAACTTGGGCCGTGCTAGTCTTATCGGGCCCGATAAGACTAGTACTCACCAAGTTGGGCCAATTTGAGAAAACACGCCGAATAGGACTTGGTCGACGAAAATAGACCTAGAAAGGCCCGATCAACCAAGATGGACCAAATTGACTCAAATGTCCCAATATGACAAATAGTCACAATAATTTTTTTTTGTTGTCACTTATCTTATAATTTTGTATACCAATATAGATTTATAAATTTAAATATAAATTGCTCCAATTTTTTTAAAAAAATATATCAATATTCACCTTCATATATATATATATATATATATATATATATATATATATATATATTGATATATTTGTCCCTAAAAAATTATTTATATATAAGATTACAATTCCATATTCACCATCGCTGATATTGCAACCTTTCCTCTTTCGCACAACTGGGATGCGCATTAGATGCAGGAAGCTCCCTCGAATGTTTGATTATCAAACCATTCCCTTTCCCCAGAAAACGTATTGCCTCTTCGTCAATTGCATCCAGAGGAAGAGCCGCACGATAATAATGACGCTCCCACCAAACAACGCAGTCTTTCACCACAACTCCTCCTCTTCCTTCTGGCAAAGTGTTCTATATAATGACCCACATATTGAAATCAGAAACTACTCTCTTTCAACCAAATTCAAGTATAATTTCGAATTCCCAATTGTGAAAATTAACGATGAGGCAGAGGGGACGAGCAATCAGGGGAAAGTGGCCAACAAAGAGGGTACGGAAGACGAACGACCAAGAATTTGATTCACCCGTTATAGATCTTTCTTCGAGGTTTTGCTTCTAACCCTTGTTATCTGAAATTCTTATTGTTGATGCTAGCTAACATTGTCAATTACTATATTACAGTGACGGCAAAAGGAAAAACACTGTGGTGATTGAACACTGTGGCGAAACAACACCATATCCTCAGAAGGTATCTCAAATTATGATCAAGTTTTCATTCTTACATTCAGTCATTTCATATTTGCTATCATTTTGTAATGTGTTTCGTTTGTTAAATATAACCTTTCAAAATTTGTTAGGGTGATTTGGAGAAACTAGGATCCCATGTCAACCAGCTCACTCAATCACTGGACAAGTTTACAAACATTGCAAACATGTTGGTAGCCAATAGCCCCACTGTGACAAATTCCACAATGTCCCCCATGCCAACAGACATGATTGTTAGTCGGCTCTTCACCCCTCCTTCAATCAAGAGTGGAACTGAAAAGGTACTGAAAACAGTGGAGAGTCCAAGCGGTTTCTATATTATAAAAGCATCAGACATCACTGGGTCTCCTTCTACATTGCCCGACCTCTCCAAACCCATATGTAACTACACTATTTTTTATGTAATTGATAAATGTTATATTAATATTAAATTTATAACTAACATTTTATGCATATTAACTGCATTTTATATGCAATGCAGTGGCTTGTGTCATTGTTCAGGCCTGCCCAGAATATGCGCCTGACTAGTGAGGAGTTAGCTGTTGCAGCATTTATTTTTGGAAGAAATAATGCCGAGTTACTTGATCCGTAAGTGAATGGCTCAATTAACATCTTCATAATTTTTGTTTTTTATTTTATTGTTAAAATCAACCGTTTAAGTGTAACAGTGATGAGTTGCTGGTTACATGTGGTGAGGGTTTCGAGAAGGCTACTAGGGGAAACATGCATGGGTTGCTTCCTGGAATGATGATGGATCAGGAGGTTATAATATACTATGTATAATCCCAAGAATTTAAGTTCATCTAGTATTTCAACAGGTCTAACTAAAACACCTTTTATTGTTATAGATTCTGAACTGTGTGTCATGCATGCTGACTGACCAAGAGAGGACCAAAAAATGCTTCCCAGAATTCTGGTTTTTTCCAACGATGTTTGCGGTAAAAATTTGCTTACCTTGTGCCCAATCTGTTTGTTTCCATTTTATCTTATTTTCTGGTTCATAAAATATTAATGTTTCTAATGAATGATGCAGCAATTTGTGGATACATGGAGCATGACTCCATCAACCATGTTTCAGCTCTATGGCTACAAGTTCATGGGTATGATTGACTACATTAAGAAGGTAATACAACTTCACTTCATAAATAAATCAACTCTGTAGTAATTATACTGGTTTCTTTGGAACTGAACATGATCATGTTATTTAATGTAAACAGATTTACATTCCTATAAATGAAGATAATCTGCACTAGTTTCTCATTGCTGTGGACTTGACTGCAAAACAAATTGTCCTGTTGGACTCTTTTCCATCCCCTCATCATGCTGAGGCAAGACTCAACAAAGTACAGAAAGTGGTAATGAACCCAACCATTTATTGAATAACCCATTTATATGTGTATCACACCTATGCTGAATTTGTAGTGACTAAATTTTATTTTGCAGGCCCTGTTTCTGCAAGACCTGTTAAAGTACAGATTTGAGAGCACCCTGAAAAAAACTCACCCAATACTTGTATCCAAATTTGCTGTTGTTGTGCCTGAGGGACTTCCCATGCAATCGAATGACTCGTAAGAACAACATGGGCCTTTATGCCTTTTTAGCATACCTATTACACTAAAATTGATGTCTGACTTGTGTGCTGGATCAGTCTTTAAAGGAATGATTGTGGCGTTTATGTGGCAAAATGGATGATGACCTATGAAGACGACAACTATATAATAGAGGTGCTCATTTAGTTTCAGTTATTTGAGTAATGAGCAATTTCCAATCGTCCCTAATTTTGAATGACATTACAGGTTATTGATGGTACTAGGCTGCTGCTTGCACTTGATTTGATATTGAAGCCACACAATGAGAAGAGGGAGCATGTGAAGCTGGGTGCTATTGAGCTGAACAAGTGATTCTGCAATGGAAACAATGAAGCGAGGACTTAATTATATAGTTTATATATTTTAAAAATGACTATGGACATTTTGGGTTTTTAATTCTAGACAATTAGCACTTCTGTTTTAGTGACTATGAACTAGTATTAATATTTTGGGTTGAATGGACTTCTTTGAATTTTGTGACTGCTACATTATGGTGTGAAATCTCCATTATGTGACTATGGATATTTTGTGGAAATTACTTACCCTGCTATATATGTTCATGTGTTATTTCTTCCACTGTTTTTTATTATATTGTTGTGCAGCGTACTAGGACCTAGGACCTTGGCCTTTCCCATGATGACTATGAGTATGGTAATCCTAGTATTTGTGCTTTGTCATTTTTACCTTGCCATTGATTCCTAAACCTCTGTACTGAATGTAACTCTGAATTTTGAATGACAGATAATAAATCTCATGAAGAGGCTTTTACTCTATTCTTTTTGATGGAGTTGCTGCCACTGTATGCCCGCCGACCGTCTTCAACATTCTGCCTCTTCATCACTGGAACTGTGCTAATTAGATTAGAATGATAGAAGATTGTACTTTCATATCAGCTGTTTATGCTAATGTCTTTGTAGAATGTAAATTATACGTATTGAATTGTCCAAATTGTAACATAGGAAGTGAGTTATATGAAGTACATCAACTCTGATCTGTTGGTTTCCCAGGTTGGACAAAAAGTTCTGATTGTTTTTGCTGTAAATGTTAATGAATGAAATGAGCATTTCCTTATTTAAATATTTCTGGTGAGTTGTTGTTGCTGTGCACACATTCTTGAACCAGGAACTTGTTGCAAAAGTCTACTAATAGCTAGATTAAACCATCTCTAAGTAAGATACATACAGAAATAAAACACTAGCCAAAACAGTGAACCAAAATTGTACCAAAGCACCAAGGCCAAAACAATCATCGTACATGGATTTATTCTCCTTAAACACAATCTGATTACACTGCATACACTTAGAAAATACATTCTTGGGTAACTGCCTAACATAAAGGAACCAAAATAGTGGCCTATAATTGTGCCAAAGCACGTAGAAGGACAAAAAACTCATTGAAAATGCATTGTTCTATCGAACACAACTTGCACACACCCTGAAACTTGCACTAATTCACTCTTTTGAGACTCTATATACTTAGAAATTATTGGGTAACTTCATAACACAGCAAAATCATGGACAACAATCAATTCTCAACAACTGAAGTTCTTAAAAACCTGCATATACAACCATTTGACAAATTCTCATTTCATTAATATAGTCTCAGTGATACACTTGCTAAAAAAAACAAAAGGTCTTGGAACCATCTACTACCAATTTGACAGACATTTCATGCCAAACAATTACAGTTTCCAAATAAATACATCAAAACAGACATCAACATAATTGCCGAAACGACCCAAGACACAACCAATGTGATACAAACATTGTCTCTTTGTTTGCGAGCTAATACAACATCAACCCTATGATTTCTTTCAAGTTCTAAAAGTTGATCAATAATTTGCTTCAGTTGGTTGTCAGCTACTTGGTTGCTATTAGCTTGGTCTTCATGGTTGTTATTTGTTTGGGTGGTAATAGCATGATTGGAAGTTACTTCACTGATATTTGCTCGACTGCCATTTCCTTCAACAGCAATAGGCTGGGATGGACTAGCTTGATTGCCATTAGCTTGCCTTCCACTAGCTTGATTGCCATCAGCTTGACTGGAAATTCCATGCTATATGGGTAGAACTCATCTATGAAAACCAAAAAACACCAGATAAACTTCAACATTTAAATAACTAAATATTCATGATATGAGCATTTCATCGAATAGGTAGTATGCAATGAGTAAAATTGAGAGTTCAATTGACCAACAAGAGCAAACATCACAAGAATGTTAATTTAGGAACTTCATCAAACAGAAGATAGGCAAAGTAAATGTGTAAACCAAATGAGTTTTCTAGATCTGAATCCTTCTAAACAACATATACAGTTGAACAAAAGAAGATGAAATTAGAAGAAAGAAACACCTGAGCTTCAAGATTTGAAGCTTGAAATCAATTTCTAATTCAAAAATGAAAATCAATCAAATGATTTAAACATCCACAAATTGCAAGAAAAATGCTTCAATAATTCAAACCTCACAAATGATTCAACAATTGCGGCAACGACAAGCTCCTATGAATAAGATACCATCGTAGAATAAGGTCACCGAATGCAAGATGAAGAGAACGTGATGCTTGGTGGAGCAACCTGGTTCGCCGAATAAGCTCCTATGCAGGTCGAAGTGATGCTTGGTGGAACAAGCTGGTTCGTGCTTGAGGGAAAGTGAGGGTTTGGCTGGTTCGTGCTTGAGGGAAAGTGAGGGGTCACGAGTTTACTTTAGTTTGGCAATTTGCAGATGGTCCTTTTGGATTAAAAAGATAAAAAGGAAAATAAATTTATTTTGGGTTTGCACCAAGGTCCCCGTGGGGTAAATGTGTAAGGTAAAAAGTGGGGAGGGTTTAAAAGATAAATACCTGATCAACTCTAAGGTGGCGCTGATGTAACCTTTTTAATTGAGTTGTCAACCTTTGAATGGTCCAACTGGGAAGTGTAAACTCTACCCAATATTTATCGTGGGTACCGAAGAACTCACCTTATAATTATCATTGTCGATAATCATCGTCTGCAACCTGTCGCCGGTCAACGTTGGCCACCAGTTACCACTAAGACAACACTTCTTTTTGAATTTTTTAAGGTTCAAAAAGGGTGATGTGAAATTTTTGAGTTTAAAAATGAATTATAATATGAAGGAAAAAAAATGGTAAAGTAGAATGGATGTGAAAAAGGTCTCTTTGTCGAAAAGAGCCCATAAGATAGCCGATACTTAACAAGTTAGTTGATAGTTGATAAGTTAATTTTTAGTTGATAATTTATATTTAATAGTTGATAGTTGAAAAATTAGTTGATTGATTTTGAAATATTCGATAAAATTAATGATTGAATTAACTTACAAATATAAAATAATATAAAAGGATATATTTATGATAGACATAATAAAGTAGGAATTTCATTAAATGAACGTGGGTAAAAACGAAAGAAAAAATAATAAGCTATAAACTATTAGTCATAAGCTAAATAAATTAATTTATAAAAAATGTTATAAGCTAATGAAATAAATTTGTTTACCAAATACTTCTACTTCAATCAAATAAATTTATAAACTAATAAAAATAAGTTATAAACTAATTTATTACACTTATTAATAAGAGACAAATTGATGTGGAAAAAATGAGTTTGAGATGTTTATTTTTTCAATGAAAGTATCCGTAATTTTTTTTTGGGTTTGTGATAGTAATATGTTCCAAAAAATTGGCCTTATGTTACCTTGGGTTTACAGAACCTAGTACCCACAAGAGCCGAAGGCACAACCTTTGTTCTCCGAGTGCGAGGATTAGATGTTACTATTCCGCAACCTCAACTCCGCAACATAGAAAACTAATCTTATTCCGTTCAATTTCCCTTCCGTCAATTCCAACTTTCCGCACTCGATTCCATTTGAATTCAATTCCGAAATTGGGATTAGGGTTTCATTCCAACCAAAATCGCGTCATAGTAGAAATGCTTCAACAATCGGTGGTAGCCTCAGATTCTTCAAGTCCAGCAGTTTCGCCAGACAGGTTCTACAATTGGGTATTGGAGTGTCATGGATTCTGGCACAACGCAGTGTTGATCGTCGCCTCGTTTCTCTTCGTCTTGTATTTGGCACTGCAAGCCAAACAGAGCTTCCTCAAGCTCTCCCATGGCCGCTCCTATATCATTATTTCATATTACGTCTCTCTCTGGCTTGTCAGCCTCCTCAACCTTGCTTGGTGCACATTTCAGGTTACTCTATCTATCTTTGTAATCTTGTTTTTATTTATTTATTTGTTACTTTAGTTTAAATACTTGTTTAGTAAGCAGCGAGATCTTAAATGAAATTGATTTTGTAAGATTGATTTGATTATAATTGAGTTTGAAGTACATTAATTTATGTTACGTTGTTTCTATTTCGAAAGCAAGTTTGATTTAATGCCTAGTGTAAATTTTTAAACCCAACGCAAAAACTATTTTGTGTTTTCTAGTCAAAATCACTTTTGAGGGTTGAATCAATTTTGTCTGAAAATAATCAAACACTTCATTTTCTGTTTTCTTTCTAAAATCACATTTTATAGGAAGTACAATAAATGCTGGAGCTTTCCAATGGGGTACTAAATACACACTCAATTTCATTGTTTATGTTGAATGTGCTGATTCCTACATGTGTTGGTTGGTATTTTGATTTATTGGCATTTGTGGTGCAATGATACTTGAGAGAGGTTAAAAATAAAATGGGGTTTAATTTTTTTATGACCTAGACATGGGAGTGCTCTTCTGGGAAAGTGATGGCATGGAACTTGTTATCCTTGTTTACTACATCTGGAATGCTGTTTCTAGAAGTGAGCTTGCTGGCTTTTTTACTTCAAGGAAATAATGCAAGTGGCTTAGAAGCATTGACACGAGTTTTTGGGATCTCAGGGATCATTGTTGGTTTTGATATCTTGTTGAAGGTAATAATAATTCTTTGATTTTCCACTACAACCCTCTGCTTGTCTTTGTAGTTATGTGTGAATTGTTGCGCCCTTTTTCTTGTTTTGTTAGGCCATATATCTATTTGCATTTGGGATCCCATTGTTCATCGACAGCGATGGCGGTACTAATCATGTGAAGTGGAACTTGTGGGTTGTCCATAAGTTGTTGCTTACTGTTGTTTATGGCTTCATATTGTTCATGTATCATTCTAGGTGGAGAGAAAGGTTGCCTGGTAAGTTAATTGTCTGGATTGTTAAATCATGTCTGTAATTTGTTTTATGATTGCATAATCTCCTTCCTTTCCTTTTTCTTTTGCAGCAAGACCTGCATTTTACAAGTATGTTACTATTATGTTCATCTTGAATGCAATTGCATTGTTTGCTTGTGGCCTTACTGGAAGCGGTTCTGCTTTTGGTTTCTGGTTAGATACTCTCATAGCTTTGCAAAAAAAGAAAAAAAGAAATAGAAATTCTTTAAAGCTTTTTTCTTTGGCATCTTACTCTAAAGATTTGTATTTACTTTTGTTCACAGGTTGTATCGTGCCACAGTTGTATGTTACCATGCCTTTTATCTTCCTCTTCTGTATATAACATTTCTGGCAGACTTTTTCCAGGTTATAATGCTCTTCACTTGATAGTCTATACCCTGGGTTCAGTTTTTTTCTATTCAAACTTTGTGTTGTTTGTAGTTAGGACAGCTTTCTTTGACTTTCTTTTATTGATCTCACTGATTGTTCTTAATTGTGTTGATTACAGGAAGAAGATTTGCACTTGGAGAATGTGTACTATTCTGAAATGAAAGATGCTGGTTTCTTCGAATCAGATTGGGAGTGATGTGGTATGGTATCAACTGTTACGTTAGATTAATATGGCCTCAATATGCTAATTGTAGGACATCCCTTTCACGAAATATGTAAATATAAGTAAATATCTTAGTAGATGTTATTATTATATTAAATAAAAAGTGTTACTGGACATTACAAACCTCGAGTGTTAAGTTACTTAACAGATTACCATTTGTGGTTACAACCACATGTTAGCGTCATATTTGCATCTTCTACGTGTGCTGATATATTGAGATAGGTGTCTGTTAATGCAACGAGTTCCTGCAATGTTATATGTGACTGAGTGTTGGCAGCAAAATGTCAACAAGGAAATAAACTCAATGTACATGATAATGTTGCATTGGGCAAGTGAATATATTAAACAAGATATGATTGGCAGTGATTGCATTAGAAAGAGTTGGGATAACATCTATTATAAAAAAAAAAGGTAGAAACTCGCTAGGTGGTTGTTGCATGTGTGAAGAAGGCATATAAAATCCCTAGTGAGGAGAGTAGATAGGATGGATCAGTGTTATCGATGGCGGATGGCGGCCTATGACGGCCGGCCAAAAATCCGTCATACATTATAGCAGATGGCGATGCAGTCATATGGCGGATGGCATGGCGGACAATATATATATATATATATATATATATATATATATATATATATATATATATATATATATATATATATATATATACACACGTACATAACAAAAATTGCAGAAATAAATATAAAATCTAAAACACTAACAACATATGTCAAGAACCATAAACTAAATTGATAGAAAATATCATATAAGTCTCATAATACCTATCATAGACTACTAAGTACTAACAAGTTTGATAAAATAACAAGATTCAAGACTATTAACAAGACGGAAGAAACTGGAGAGGGCTCGTGAAGCTTCAGAAGAAGCTGGTTTGCCTGCCATTTTCGAAAATGACTGAAAAAAGGAGAAAAGAAGTTGGTCGCTGGTCAAAGGGTGGTCGTCGTCGGAGGTTGGTGGTCGTCGGACGGTGGTGGTCAGAGAAGAAAGTGTGAAATGGGAGGAAGAGAAGGGGTTCTTATGCTCTAGGGTTTTCTGTTTGGGATAAAATGAAGGGATGGAAGTTTGATTTAGTGAAATTAGGGTTTTTACCCATTTTGGGCTGGGTCGGGTCGCACAACCCAGAAAGATGAGTCAATTTTTCTCTAAAAAAAAACCCAAAAACCCGCCATTTCCGCCATGGCAGGCGATTCCGCCATAACCGCCAGCCGCCATGGACCGCCACGTGAAACCCGCCACGCCACCGCCTCCGAATGACGGTTCCTTCAAATCCTGCTACCGCTTTCCGCCATGGCTTCGCCATGGCCGCTATTTGACAACACTGGGATGGATGGTAGTCCAATCATTTGAGATAGAGGGAGACCTAAAAAAACTATTGGCAAAACTGTTAAGAATGATTTAGAGGTCAATGATTTTTGTATAGACATGATTAATGACAGAACATTATAGCGTGATGTCGTCTAATCCATGTAGCCATCACGACAGAACATTAAGGCTTGGTTATTATTGTTGTTAATGTAATGAGTTATTTTAATAAAGACTGGAACAATCTTTCGAGCATTTACTATATATATAAGGAGAATGTTAACCAGTGTCCTAAGGGCATTTGGTTAAGGATCTAAAAAAGGAAAAAAAAAATTTGGAACTGATGCATTTTATATCATGAAGTGTGATAAATTTAGTTTTTCAATGAGATTTTATTTTATTTTTTGGTTTCCTTAATCAATGTCCTTAAAGCACGGGTTAGTATGACTCTATATATAAAAACATCAACGATTTTCATGTATAACCTTCAGAGTAGATACATCACTACATGATGATGATGCTACCACACCAGAGATCTAACATTACGCTATAAAGCTTAGTTATGTCATTAGGTATCTAGTGTTCAGCTTGATTCCGATTATAATCCTACCCAAAAGCGAATTTTAATTATTTTGGCTACAAAATATTTTGATTGTATTGTGCATCGGCTAGACAGTCCACCGCCAAGCACAAGCAGGATCTGAAAAGTCTTTGTTAGATTACATGAATTTTAAGACAATGTCACGAGGTTACGGCTACTAAAAGCTTCAACAGACAACTAGAATCGGCCCCGTTAGATCGCGAAAATATAAGTTTGTTCCCTTTTACTGGTTCAAGTTAAATATCAGCGTTCCCTTTCGGCTTTCAAATTTAAACCCCGAATATTTATACAAAATAAGATTGCGAAAAAAAAAACATACACGACTTGGCTACTTGATTCTTGCTATGGTAGCTTGCATTTAAAACTCCACGACTTTTGTATATGCCTTAAAATAGTTATTTCGCAACATTTGCATACGATACAGTTCCTGGAAAAATCAGAGATGGTACTAAATTTGTGTAAGACCTCACCTCTGCACTTGGTATTTATTCAGTTCCGTGCTCAGACTGCAGCTTAATAATCGTAATACATGTTTTCTGACAATGGCCAATTCTCATAGTTATGCAGTAACTTTATGTGATTGCATCTGCTGCTCAATTACATAAAATACCATTAACATAATTGTTTAAGCCCTTCCCGATGCAAAAACACAACCATCATATAGCTTACCAAAAAATCAAATGGCTCGGCTAGTTTGCTTCCTGTGTAGGCATATGAAACAAAGCAATAGCAGAGTAATACAGATAAAACACTCAAGACTCAACTACCCCATACTGTAATACGGATAACTTTGCATGTTTACCAGAGATGCTTTTCGTCTTCGTACATTTTTATTCTAAGGACTCTGTTTATTAATGATTTCTTCAATAAGATCTGCAGCTTCTTGAACAGTTGTGATGCTCTGTGAACTATCCTCTTCAATGGTGATACCAAACTCCTCCTCGAGCCCCATCACAATCTCAACCTAAAGGGCATGGCACGTAAAAGGAATCCACAATAATCAAAACAAGTGTCATGGCAATTAATTTATACACAGAATTTGGTAAATAAATGGAAGGAGAAGATATTAGCAATTTTAATGTCCGGCAAGATGTTGATTACCGTGTCAAGTGAATCAGCTCCAAGAGCAGTAAATTTTGACTCGCCAGACACACTAGAGTCATCCGGTAAAGCTAACTGCTTCTTTACTATTTTGCATACCTTTTCTACTGTTTCCGGTTTAGCCTGCTCAAGACATTCAACATAAGCATGAAAACAACACAGAGAGATTTAAAGGAATCATTACATATGTGGAGGAGCCAGTTAAAAGGTATTTCATTAACAAAGAATTGACTGATGCCTCAGCTTCACTGATAATGTCAGTCATTTCTTAAAAGAATCACATTATTGAAGATGTGTGAGTTGATTTATAAAATATTTATATGAACTTAGACATCTATAAGGATCACTGAACTATCTAGACAAGTACCGAACTGTCAGCATAACCATTCTTATGGCGTCCGTGCGAGCAAAACGAAAACTATCTATAAAAAAAGGCTGAAGTGCACATACAGCGCAGGAAACTCTAAGGCGAACTGAGCATGGCTGCAAGCGAAAAGAAACATTTCCTCTACCATAGCTTGAATTCAAGGTAGACCTTAGGCCAGAAATTGAATTAAATGCCTGTTCAACATATACATTCAAAGAAACTTCATTATCATAAAGAACAAAATTAGAACATACATTTTCTAAATACTAATGCTGCTTTTATTTAATAAAATAAAAATCGTGAACTATTAGTGAGCACCATTGGAGTTGACCTGAAGTGTAATGCAGAAAAAAAATTAAAATGCAGTATTTCACATATTCTGGCCCAAAATTTTCAGTTTCAATTTAACTCTTCATCACTAAAAAAATTGGATTTCATGATATGATTTTAAAGGCAGAGTGATTTAAGTAACATTAAAATTCGATTTTCATATTCATCGTTCTTCAAACATAAAAGAGAAAGAAAAGTAAAAGATTTAACACAGAGCAAATACTATATTCATGAAGACACACTCCTAGGCGCTGAATCGTTCAGTTGGAAGCTAACGATAAAAATTTCAAACCTCGCATTTTATTTTTTACTCTAAAACAACACAAAATATCAATTATGAAATCAACTTGATTTTTCCATAAAACAAGTTCTATGAACGTAGTTTGCGATACACACGTATACGGTCATAGTACGTAGTTATATACTTGCGTGTACGTGTAATAATATTTGACAAATTAGAGCAGAATAGTAGCTAATCTCAAATTCTAAATTACAATCTGAGACAAAACGAAACTCTTTTAGAACTTAAAATGCAAAATTCATAGATACATAAGAATGAAAAATAAGTTGAATAAACAAATTACCGAAAAATAGATCAATCATTATAAAATTATAAAAATAAAAAACAAAACGAAGCGCGAAACAGCACTCATAATTAAAACAAAGAGAGAGAAATGAAAATGATACCAGTCTCGGATTGAAGTGAGGACGGAGAGAGCGCATGGAGATCGATGCTCCGGTTATGGTGTTCGTCGCCATGAAGAAGATGGTGAGTTTGTGCGAAGATGCAGAGAGAATCAAAGGAAATAATAAAGAATTGAGAAGAGAGTGTGGCGAGGAACGCGAAGAGTGTGAGCTGCAAAGTGAAGAGAGCGTTAAAGAAAGAATATATCGCAGCTACTTTCCGCTGCTTTCGATTCTTGAGCGAGTCACTTCCTCACTCTCTTCCAACTCGGAGTGGGCTGAAAATACTCGTCGGGTCGATTTTGGGCCATCTCTTAGATGGGCTCGGATCAAGTAGGGAGCCCAACTTAGTGCACCAGGAATTGGGTTTAATCCATATGGCTCGGATGAAAATAACCTGAATTAATACATCATCTTAATTCTTGAGCACGGACAAAAAAATGATTAGATAAGTAAATAAGAAAGGCAAAAGTATATGAATTAGATAAGTCATATAATTAGTTGAAATATATGCTGCTAATTACTTTTGTATATTGATTAAATCATTTTTTATTGTTAAATACATATTCTTCAATAAAAATTAAGATATATCGATCGTGACACCAGGATGTGAGTTCATATTACACTATAAGGAATAAAACATTTGGTGATGACAAAAAATCGTAAGTATAGATATGAAAACCTATACTGGCCAACGTTTGCCTCAATTGTCTATAATTTGTTGCACTTATGGTTTGTGTTCCCATCACTATATGTCTTAGTGATGATATTTAAGTTCGTTGGAAGAATACTTGAATATATATCTATAATTTATCTTTCATTGATATTGATTTTAGTGACAAATCATAATCTATTATACCCACGATTGTGGCTTTCTCATTATAGAATTTAGTGAGAATATTTAAGCCCGTCAAAAGAATACTTGAATATACACCCACAGATTATCTTCTATTAGTATAGGTTAGTTTTAGTGACATTCATAATTTGCTATACCCACAATTTTGGCCTTTCACTACTCACTATAAATTTAGTAGTGATATATAAGCTTGACAAAAAAATAATAACAAATACCCACGGTTACATGCCATTATAGATTTTAGTGACGCTCATGTTAATTTCATATTTTATCTTATTAAAATGTTAATCAGATTATAAGTTAAATATACAATAAAATACATAAATATATTTAGGAATCAAAATAAAATAAAACTTCAATCATCCTGAAAAAGTACCATGACAATCGTATTGGATAATCTATAATAAGGCTAGCATATTCAGCAACAAATTATATCCACCTAGATTTCAGTCCTGAGTTTTGCAAGGGTTGATTAGAAGTCTTTATTCCATAACAAGTTTAAGGACAGAGACAATGTTACAGTTTTTCCTTTTTTAAAAGAAAAATTCTCTTTTGGAATAAGCTTGATAGAATCTGTTAAGCCAGTATTCCAGTGAGATTATATATCTGTTTGTGTTTCTTTTGATAAATGTATAGAAATATGACCTCTGCTCTTCAGATTTTAAAGTGAGATACCCTTTATTGAATATGCTGTACATCCAGCCAAGGAGAGATGATATCCAAAATTTGTTATATTATTTATTTTAATTAATCGATTTTGTGTATTGACATTAGTCAATTTTAGTTAATATATATTAATTATGACCAATTATTTATATTAAAGCACTTGATATATATGATGAAATAGTATTGGATTTAGTCTTGTGAATGGCTTATGATGGGTTGGACCATTCTTAGAAGCCTCTTGAAAAGTCCATACTCTTATCTGGAGTATATACATACTGCCTCCCCATTAAGCAGTCATGACGTTGCTCACGTGCTTAGGGTAGAGAGTAGTTCACTCTCACATCCAAATCTCTTTTCTTTTGTCCACCACATCCATCCTGGAATTCAATTTCCAGATACACAATCCTTGATCTAACTCTCGTATTTCACATATTGTACACTTTAAGATTTATTCATACTTTGATCAAAAAAAAAGATTTATTCATACTCTATTTTTTTTCACTATCAAAAAGTTTTTTATTTCTTCTTCTTGTTTGCTCGAATGCATAACTCTGTCACCATTTGCAGAGGCAAACATTGCAAATGTCGGTCTGCACCGAAAGTTAATGACTGCACCCCACAACCTTTTCTATATTAATGTGTATCTTTTGACATAAACGTATTCTAAAAGCTCTCAGTTTTATTTACACTTTATTGATGTTTTCCTTCTCATTTCTTCGAAGATGAGGGGTCACTTCACTCATGCTAGTGTCTACTATCCATAATATAAGTTCTGACTTCTGCATTTACCTTTATATCGACATTCCCGGTCACGGCTTATTTTTATATTTGTACATTCTTATCAATTTTAGGCACTTTGAATTTGCTATCTCAGGACTCCTTTAATTCAGGTTAGCATCTACTCCATGGTTTTAGTCTTCAGTTCTTTAGCGTTCGAATGTAAAGTGTAACACCCTACTTTTTAGTATTTTTCAATACAGGTAGAATTTTATCTATTTATATTTTTATTTGAGACCTAGAAAATGGCATTGGATAAAACAAAATCATATTTAGACTCTACTTTATAGTAGAAGGTTACAGTTAAAATTTGGATTGAAAATTCAGACTGAATCGGGTCTGCGTTTTCACTGACAGTAAAATTTTACTGATTAGAAAATCGAGAACGAAACGGTTTATGTTTATATCATGTTTTCAATGATATAGCCTATTTTGAAATTTTAGCTCAAAAATAAGTTAATATACTTTATTCGGGCGAATTTTCAAAGAACATGGTGAAAAACCTAAATCGGGGATAACGACAGAGCCGGATACGGAACTGCAGAGACCCATCATGAGATGAGGACAATGAGTCATCCATGATGACTCATGTAGGATAAGTTACCAAGTAATGATGGTGTTTCAAAAAGTTAGCTTACCTCGTTAAGGAAATGACTATTTTGCCCTTAAGCTTTCATGGAATTTTCAATTTTGTACCACAAATTTTTGACCAAACTACCTCCATGGTACACGGCCCTACCCCGTTCAAGTCAGTTGGATATTTCATTTTTCTTGCTCACTTCATCTATTCAAGTGAAAAGACTCCATTTTCTCCAAAATCCTAAAAACTCCATTGATAGAAAACTTGAAGCTCTGATCAATTTTCTTCAACTTCTTCATCATCTACGAGGTAAAACCTCATTTATATTATCATGGTTACCTTCTTTATCAATTATTTCCATTCATTCATGTCAAGTTCACTATATTTCCATTTTCTTGGATTTTTTTCATTTAATTCTAGAAAATCATAGAGAGCAAATTTTTGAAGTATGATAGATTTTCCCAACTCTCTAATACTCTAGGATCATGGATCCACGAGCTAGAAAAATTTAGAGATCCCTAGCCCATTTTTCGTGTCTTGGCCGAACCTAAGATTTTAGGTACCAAAGATGGGTTTGTTTGATTTAACTTGTTTTATGTGTTGTTTGAATGAAGGCTGAATCCTTAGGTTGTTGTTGTGACCTTGTGTGAGTGGAAGGAGATCCATTTCAAGAATTTAATCAAGAGGAAAGTTAATTACAAGAGGTAAGGGGAGTCTACCTGAGGGGTTTTTGATAGTTATATACTTTATTGTGTAGTACGTGTAATTGTTTGTAATTATCGTATGATGTTTGAGTTGATGATTTAAAATTGTGCTATTATTAAGTTGATAAGTGATTCAGTGTTTTAAAGTCTTATTTGGATATATGTATTGATGATACTGCTTATTGATTGTACTGGTTGAGAGCGTGGTGATCGGCCAAAACTTGATAATCTTCAAGCCAACAAATACGTGAATCAATGAAAATAAATGTTTTGATTTTATTTCAGTGAAAGACGGTTTAATAAAGTTATTATAGATAACTGTAGTATATATATAAAAAAAAAGAAATCGACGAATTTTAAGATCGTTTTGCTTAAAACCCTCTAACTGAGAGGTTGTAAGGACGAATAGTGAAAAGTCGCATTATCTTTATTTTCCTTAAAAGATTTTCAAAAAAAAAAGGAAGCCTCTAAAATGTTTTAAAGTCGCCAAGGAAAGATTGTATTTGAAATAAAAAGTCTTTAGTTTTGCTAAAAAGTTTGATTTAGACAAAAAGTTTAGGAAATTGCAGTTCTGACAAGAACTCTGTAAAATCATTTCTTTACGTCAAAATATTTGGGAAAAATGAATTTCTTTGTGATTTAACGTTTTAGAAACGAATTTCAGCGGAAAATATTTTCTGCAAAAGGGTTTTGAATCAGCGAAAATATTTCCGATAAACTTGGATAAGTTTCGGAGTTTTGTTTTTGGTATTTGTTTTTCACAGAACGAAAACTGTGTTAAAAATGAAAGTTGTGAGGACCTAACTGCCGAGATGTCGGGCTAGTGTTCCTATGAGCAAGTACATGTACTACGAGTCCTGTGTGTCATGGGTTAAAGTCCCAGTGGGTGCACTTAACTTCGTGTCATTTCACTATAAAAAAAAACCTATTTAGTGACCGAAGATTTCGGTCGCTAAACATAATAATTCGGTTGTTATATTGTTTAGCGACCGAATTAAGGGAGTAGCAGAAACCCTGGTTGCTAAATGTTTAGCGACCGAATATGTATTTCGGTTGCAAATTTGCGACCGATATTTCGGTCACAAATTTATATATTTCAGTCGTCGTATAGTTGGTCTCATGCTCAGATAACCGAATTTGGTGACTGATATTCGGTCGCTATTTAGGTCACAAATTTTGAAATTTTTTTTATAAAAATTTTCCTGTAACTTAATCCTACCGACCAATTTTTTTTTCAACTATTACCCCATTGATTTTTAATTTCTGATATAAACAAAATACACCAATATTTTTTTTGAATAAATAGGAAACGTAAATATGATGTACTAACGATCCAAAACACCACAGTCAATATGATCAAGAAAACACATACATTAATTAACGCAAGTTTAATAATTGTTTATAAAAAAAAATTAATAATGTATTAATTAACGATCAAAACATAAAAACACACCACAGTCAATAAGTACTAATCAAAATATCAAAACTCATCAATCTTCCAAAGGGATGAACATGTAGAAGCGAGAACCCCCAAGGTACTTAAACTTTGCTATTACACCAGTTGACAACAAATACAACTCCCTGATACCATTTGTGTCTGTTGCAAAATATGGGCGATCCTCATGGATTACTATATTCCCATTGAACAGATTTCCACATTTGTCTTCAATAGTCACAACACGCGGTATTCTGTTTCCCCAACGACGGTAGAATGATCGCGGGATTGAAATCAAATCCTGCAAATACACAAGAACAATTTAGTAATGATTAGTTTATGCCTTAACATCATTACATGAATCCGATCGTTATTCTTAAGTTGATGAGATATTGTACCTAGTCTAAATGGATGACTGTCTCAAAACATTTAGTTGGATCCATTTTCTGATAAAACGATAAGGAAAACAAGTCATATGTCTAAACTTCATCAAGTGATAATAAGAAAAGATGGAAAGACCCATGTAGCATACTAGCATGTTAAAATAGAACAAAGAAATGCAACTTCACATGCAACTTTACAGATTAGCAAACATAGTAGTTTTCAGGAAAGCAGATGCTTTTACGTCGTTTTGAGAGGACTTTTCCTACTGGAAATGCCTAGATAACCTAGTAAGGATGGTCATCAACAACTATTTCCGGAAAGCTCCATTGCCTAGTGAAACAAATGAGTAGAAAACCAGAGTTGCTTTCATAATATTGTGTACAGAGCTGCTTTCTAATGTGAATAATGTTTGAATGATGACGACACGTCATGTTCCTGGCAAATTGTGCCCCACCCTTCATTTTATCTAACCCTATACTTAATCCTTCATTATCTAAGACCTTGGCCTTAAGACAGAATTAAAGAAAAACCTCAAACGTCAAGAATCCTTCAAGCACATCCAAAATATTGAATGAGCATGCGTACCCTGAGAAGGTACACATGCTCATTACTATTGAATCTCAAATAGGAAACTAAGGCTTTCGTAGCTTAATAATTAACTCTAGCAGAAAATAAAACCATTGACTTATAAGGATTGCAACATACTTCAACAAATATATATTGAAGCATATTTCAATACAAACTTAGATAAAATATAGTAGCAAACATCCTATTGAGCTCCGCTCTCCACTCACAAGTAACACATAATTGTCAAACACATGCATAACTTATAAATTAGCAACACACAACAAGCATCCCGCATTTTTGACAGGATCACATCCTATTGAGCTCTGCTCTCCACTAATGGCAATCAAGGCATAGAATTGACACAACCATCCTATTGAGCTCTGCTCTCCACTAACAAACAACATATAAAGTTTACAACCACATGCATCAATTTTAATCTACCAGCACACAACCAGTATCCTATTGAGCTCAGCTCTCCACTAACAAACAACATATTCAATTGCAACCACATGCATCATTTCTAATCTACCGGCACACAACCAGAATCCTATTGAGCTCAGCTCTTCACTAACAATCAACAAATCAATTCAAAGTCTTCAAGCACCACTAGCAACAAAGAAAAAGATAGAGTATTTGACCTACCTCAACTCCAAGCAAATAGTGAAAATGGGTGATGACTAGAGCGGTTGTCAATCGACAAAGAAAACTGTACGAAAAAATAATAACATCAACAAAGGCTCTTGTGATAAAAGTATAAACTTGGAAATCATTCACCTACTTGCACACTTGCCACTCATGAAAGTATAAACAAAACATTTTTATTACATATCAGATATCTACTCATGGCTGTACATGCTAATGTAATGGGAAGTAATATCTACTAGCTAAGCTTAGGAAAATGTAAGAGCTAAGCTATTATTGAAAAATACTAATTTCATTCATCATCTTTCTTCTCTATTATTCATTCATCAGATATCTACATATATATAGCACCCTGAGCATAACAGAAAACAAGCCTAATCAAGAAGTTCATATATGCAACTGAATCTAATAACAAATGCAAAACAGAATTGGTGACTAGTGTAGTGACTCATCATAACAGAAAACCTGCAAAACCTGCAAACAGAGCCTGCAAACCGAATCAAACCTGCAAAGAGAGAGAGACAGAGGGAGAGAGAGACGTGAGTGAGAGAGAGAAGGAGAGAAGGAGATGGAGAGAGAGACGCGAGTGAGAGAGAGAAGGAGAGAGAGACGCGAGTGAGAGAGAGAAGGATAGGGAGAGAGAGACGTATGCTTATCGTGTGGAGGAGGTAGTGGCTGGAGAGGAGCTGGAGGAGGTGGTGGTCGGAGCTCACGAGTGAGGAAGAAGGAGAGGAACAGTGAGAGAGAAGGAGAGATTCGGGCGAGTGAGGAAGAAAGGGGGCTGCACTGGTTTTAGGGATTTCATTTTTAGCGACCGAATTATTCGGTTACTAAATCGGTCTCTAAATGGGTTAATTTGAAATTTGAATTCATAAATCTAGCGATCGATTTAAAATCTGGTCGCTAACATGCTCTATTTTAATTTTTTTGCACGCCGTTTAGCGACCGATTTAATATCGGTCGCAAAGATAGATAAAATTTAACCGTTGCATTTAACTCGGTCGCCATTTCGATCGCTAAAAAGTCAGCAATTTTTGGCTTTTACTTTCCTTTATTTTGCGACCGAAATAGAGACCGATAACTCTGCTACGCTCTATTTCGGTCTCTATTTCGGTCGCAGTATCAACTCTAATCAGTGTTTGATTTGGATCCTACAATCGGTCGCCATTTCGGTCGCAAACAGCAACCAACAAATTCGGTCACTATTTTCGATCGCTAAATGACCTTTTTTTTTGTAGTGTTTATAAGTGAAAACTAGTGACTGGTGAATCAGCCTAGGGTTTAATAATGAGCACTCGGACTGCGTGTCCTGTGTTAAGTACAAATGAGTTTGATAAGTGTGCAAGATTTGTCTTGAGCGTTGAGCCTCAACAAGAAAGATTGAACGACAAAAAAAAAAGAGAACTAACTGTTTTACATGCATAAGCTGGAAGACGTGCCATGTTTTCGAGCTACAATTCCAGAATGGGATTGGCAAATTGGGGAAGTCAAGATCAAAGTGGGTCTATTAGGGACATTCGGGTTCGTGAGCCACAAAGGCTGGGGCCTTGCGACCTCGAGTCGTGGACGTAACGACTGTCAAACGTGGATGTACTCAATCAGGGACTACTCAATATTATTTAGGTTTGGCGTGATACCCTTGAACAATTCGAGCTCAGACCTAAATTAAGAGGCTGACCTTATGAGAACAATTGTGCTATGGAGATTATTGCGGCCTATCATGCTCGATGAAGGGAAGTTAGGATCTCCGGAGATTACTCTATAGATAGTGGATATTTGAAGAGTCATGCATTTTTACAACTCACGATGGTTGTCGGGTATAAATCCCCTTGTTAAATAACATTGACATTATGACTATTGTTACATTGTTTTATATGTCACCGTTGTCATATGTTGTGGATTTGTGTGTCGCGTATATAGCTATCGTGATAAAGCTCATATGTCGGTATCTCACCCTTGCAATATTTTTCTATTCTTGGTTTTGATGTTGTACCCTGGTATGTGAATGTAGACATTGCTGAGGAGTCCCCTGCTACATTCGAGGAGATTGAACCGGATCTTTGAAGAGGACTTACGTAGATGAGATGACCATATAGGTCATTCTCGGTGGATGCTTCGTAAAGCGACCAGCTTAGGCTCTTGAGATGTTTTTGGTTTTGATGATAATATGTATATTTATGGCTCGGAGAGCCTTTCTTTTGAATGATAATCTAAGACTTTTCTTTTTGGTCATGTAAATATTTTCAGGAAAACTCGTACACTATAGTGACTTATGATGTTTAATATGACTATGAAGGGTGAATGTATGTATAGTACTGTGTTTTACTTTATTGGTTACAGATTAATGTTTGGCGATATCGAAAAAGAAAAAATTTTACACTTGTTTTCGAACATGGCTAATACGTAAACTATTTTCCGAAAGTAACCAACGTTCACTTTCTTTTTATGTTTTCCGCATCAAGTTAAGCATGTAGTGTAACACCCTGCTTTTCGTTAAAGTGCTTTTATAAAGCTTGTTTGGTTGTTTAAGTTGGTTTTTTTAAGTTTAAGTTGTTGGCTAAGGGCTTAGTGGGATTTTTGGCTCAAAAGCCCCTCTTTGGTACATGAGCACGCCCGTGCTTAAAGCCAGGCGTGCGTTGCCAAGTTTAAGTTTAGCACGTCCGTGCTCAACAGTGAACATGCCCGTGCTCAATGTGCGGATCGCGTCTAGTAAACGCAAAGTCCAGCACGCCTGTGCTTGCTGAGGAGCACGACCGTGCTCAGGTGCAGTCTTTATATAGTTGGCACATAAGCCGGGGGTTACGAGTTAACCCTATTTTCTGTCATTAGTCGTCACCAGTTTCAGCCAGAGCTATCTCTCTCCCTGTTTCCACTAAACTCAATCTGTTTCTGGAGGTAATGGTCCCTTTCCCTTTTCAGTTTCTTTCTTGTTTGTGGTTTGAGAAACTGATCACAGATGTTTTTGGTTAACCAAGACTTAGCATCAAAGTGAGCCGCTTGAGGATTCGGGACCAGTTGCTGTTTAGGACTGTGGTTAGAGCGACCTTCAATCCAGGTATGGGGAGAAGGGTAGTGTTTACTTTAGGCATTGGGGGTAGTGTAAGGTAAAGGGGTTCCCATAACCCCGGTATTGTCAGTCTGTATGCCTATATGATGTTTATATACTTCATATGTTTATGTGATAATATGCTCTAGCTGTGTTGATGTTTATGTTGTATGCTTCATACTCATGTTCATATATGTCCTTGATGTTTATGATGGTTACCTTATGAATGTGATGATATGATGACTATTGTTGTATATACGATGTTGATTGGTTGATGTTGATGATGAGTTTTCGATCCTAAAATATGCTGTTAAGATGACCTAGGATTAATGGATTAAAAACCCTAAAAATTGGCTAAGAACTTGGTATAAGTTTCTGCCCAGAATAGTACTGTTGTGTATTAAGCACAACCGTACTGAACAGGGGGCACGCCCGTGCTCCCAGTTTGAATTCTGGAAAATGGCCGCACATTAAGCACGACCGTGCAACAGAGGAGCACGATCGTGCAGCTGAGCACGACCATGCCTAAAAGGAAGCACGGCCGTGCTTCACTTATATGACTAGCACAACCGTGTAGGGGACAAGCACGCTCGTGCTCCCCCATCAGACAAAGATGGAATTAAAGGTTTAAGTAAGGGCTTTTAACCCCAATCTTCCCCAACAACGTTATGATAACATAGCTAATCAATAACGAAGACTTGATAACTTAATTGAAGATTAATTAAGATGCTTATTGGCCCAAGCACGTTGTGTTGAAGTCTTGGGTGCTTATTGGTTCAAGCACGTTGAGTTGATGTTGAAGTCTTGGGAGCTTTTTGGCCTAAGCAAAGGAGGTGGTTGTTGTTTGTTGTTGTTTGCCATGCATAGAGCATTAGAGTTGATGGTTGAGGGGGAGGTTCGACATAGGGGAGATCGCCCGAGAGTACGGTGATCTGGCCATCCATGGTAGGTCGCTCGATAGTTTGGTGACCGCGGCCCTTCGTGATGATACATCCACGGTTTGATGTGTTGGCTTCGTGATGATACATCCACGGTTTGATGTGTTGGCTATCCATGGGGTTCACCCAAGGTTTGGTGAACTGCCGGTGTTGGTGCTTTTATGGCCAATACGGATATGTAACTCCGAAGTCGTTTGTCCTGAGTTAGTTGGATCCACATGCATTGTTGGAGTAGCGAAGTAGTGTTGCATTGTACTGCATAGCATACTTGTTATGATGATGCTGATGATGACTGATGTTATGATGTTTACATGTTGATGTATGCTATATGATGCTATGTTTGTTTGTTTACCTTGTTTCCTATCTCCTTGCCGAATATGTTTACATGATTCTTACTCCCTTCTTTCTTCTTGTTTGTTTGGCCTGATTGACTTATTGCAAAGGATGTCGAGCAGCCTGGAGAAGAGTGACTATGAGGAGTCACCACTCATAGTTAGGGCTTTTACCTTTTGTCTAGTTAGTTTTGTTCAGTTGTATTCCGAGGATGTTTTCCAGAACGGTTGTACCAGCTCTGAATTGTGACATCGGGGTTGGGTTGTTTATGTTTTAGGTTTATCGTTGTTTTAACTTGGTTTTATATTTTCTGCGTTTTTATGAACTCGTTCATATGGGACTTTTCTTCCTATGGACAAAAGGTTTTAATTTATCCAGTGAATGTAGATTTTTATTTTATTTATACCTATCTTTTTATGCTCCATAACATGTGGGGTAGAAGAGTGTCACATATAACAACAAGGGGGTGTTACGTTAAGCATAAAATTTGCTATTTGCATTTTCCCTACTTCCATATTTTGGATTATGTATAATATCTGTGTATTGATTTTGTTTTGACATTTTAGTGCTTGCTATTCTCAGTGATACTTTGAGAACTCATAATTTACGGTGACTACTTTCTATTCTGCTAGCAAGTTCAGATAGTTAGACTGGGATGATAGGGGACAAACCATAAAAATGAAACTTCATCTAATAAATATATATACATCAAAATTCATCCAAAATATTTATAATTATTTGTTCCAAAACGTTAATCATATTAGTAATCTATCAAATCACAAGGTAATCTAGCTAGTCACCCAAAATGGATTTTCATCCCTAGGTAATTACACCCAGCACGAGGTTCAACACACATATGATGTATGTTGTTGATGACTTTTTGGACGTGATAAGTCGTCGGAATCTCAAATGATCCACAAATCTTTGAACGGTCACAACTCACAACTTTTGATCTTGTTGATGAAATTTTTGGACATATGATATATATATATAGAAAACCCTTTTCGAAACCATCCTCCTAGCAACTAACTTTTTAGCAGCAGTCCCCCTAAAGTACAAGTAAATCCGTTGGACATAGGTTGCTAATTTGCTCCATTTTTTCTTTGCACGCAGTACATTTTATATACTTGGATTTCTTTATGTGGGAATAAGTGCGTGATACTATTAATAGTAAGCTCATATATGTTAAGGTGGTCTTTGATTGCTGGGAGAATCCTTCGAAGGTATGCAGAAGAGATTGAAAAATATTGGACTAGTTCAAAGTGTGCTTCATTAGTTCAACAAACTTCCTTTGCATGGAGACCGAAGGCTACTGAATTCCTTGCCTGATGCTTTATTAATTGACGTATATAGTACTCTATCCTGACTCAATTATAAATAAAAAGATACTAATATTTTGTAGACTCAAATATAAGTAAAATTCAACCAACTCAATTTTATTTAATATGAGTATTCAAAAAATTAAGAAAATTAACAAATCCAACCAAATTTCTTTTTACTTTTTCAAGAGTATTGCACACTCCCGAGACAATTAAAGGATGGTGTAGTAATTATAACTCATTTTTTATATATAAATTAAGATAATTAAATTAAATTAATTAATTTTTTTAATAAATATAAAATTAGTTAATTTTACTTATAATCGAATCTGGAGGGAGAATTTGAGTCGGTGAATATGCAGAAATGCTTAGTGAATTTCGTGTACTTAGTCAAATGCAATGTACTGGCGGTTCCTATATATTTGACCTCTTGTGATTATTTATATTTTCGAGCGCACAAACACTGACACACAAGATGGTGATTTGGTGACTTACTGTATAATGCTCCTGAAATTTTTGTAGTGTTCTAGTGTTTCTGAAGTCTTAACATTAGATGTTTTGAAATCAACCTGAACACTTTAATAGTTCATACAGACCCGGACCGGTAGACATGGATGAAGATCATCTCTACCACTTTTCTGTCATATTTTATGTCGTCCATCGATAATAATTTATTATTTAATAATATAAAATCACAACTCATTAAAACTTATAATTCATTAGTACAGGAAGTACTTTTAACAACAGTTAAAATTGACTTTTAACGTCGGATTTTGAGGCGTCGTTAAATCAACCGACGTTACAAGTTTAACTTGAAACGTCGGTTATACAACCGCTGTTAAAAGTAAATATATAACAACGGTTATTGGGAAGAACGTCTTTACAAGTGTTAGTTTGAATATCATGGTAATAAATAAGTCACTTGTAACAGCGGTTGTCTATTTAAACCGTTCTTAAAAGCTAACTTTTAACATCGGTTCTTCTAAGAACCGCTGTTATAAGTGAACTTTTACCGACGATTTTATACAAAACCACTGTTACAAGGGGTATTTTTTTTTACAAATTATTTTGTTTCAGTTTCGATGCACCTGCAATATTTCATAGATACACACACAGAGAAGCATCCAGACTGCTAAGATCATCCAAAATTCAAACAATCCACATGGCAGAATCAAATATATATATATATATATGCATCGTGCAACAAGAAATCGTATAGAGATTCAACACATTAACTAAGTCATGATCCAACTAAGAAATCATATCGTACAAACACAATTGATCAATGTAATAACTAAGTCATTATCTATCACGTACACAAATAATATAAGTTCTAAGTACCTAAAACATAAATCTATGCTTTGTGCTCAAAATCTATATCCGCGCTCCATTAACTTTGTTTTGCCAAAGCCTGCACAAGTTCAAATAAAGATTCAACATTAGTTAAATTAAGTCATCGACATAAACAAAAAATAAATAATTAACATTAATTAAATAAACATTAATCACACTATGATGCAGAACAAAAGTAAACATACATAACTTACACTATAGTCAAGTTTAGATCAATATCCCTTCATTATGATCATCACGATTGGCAAGTACATCGTCCACCACATTTTCCTCAATGAAATTAAGCATCCGTGATGAGAAAGAAGGAGTCTCGGGTATATCAAGAGTTGAATCTTGATTTTCATCACTACCATTATGCATGCTTTTTCCTTGGAGAAACACTGACCACTTTTTGTTAGAAGGATCATTGATATAAAATACTTGTTTTGCTTGGGAAGCCATGATGAAAGGCTCTTCCGTATGACCAACCTTGTTAAGGTTTACCAATGTAAATCCTAATTCATCGGTTTGTGCACCACTTTTACTGTCAACCCACTTACATTTAAAAACTGCCACTGTGAATTTAGTGTAAGCGACCTCCCAAATTTCTTCAATGACACCAAAGTAAGAGACGGGTGCCATAATGAGATTTGTATCTTTTGAACTAAAGAAGTGCATGGACTCAGCCACGATCGTAACCCCACTATTTTGTATGGTACTCTTGTCATCCTGGGACTTTATATAAAATGAAAACTTATTTCTCTCCTTCACACTAAACAGTTTTAACACCGCCGACAACCGTGTATAAGTAGTGCACCCCGGATACACAGGCTTCTCCGCATCACTGCACAAAGTATCATATACATTTACTCGCTGAAAAGACTCTTGACCAATATCACGAATCATGTCCTTTAGTCGATCGTCCTCCATATCTACGTCAACTTCCTCAGTTTGGGACACACTTGGCTGGTTTAACAAGACATCACCATGCCATATTCATCTTGTATAATTCTTGCAAATCCCTTCACAAATAAGATAAGTATGTATTTCGTTAGCTTCACATTTTCTCATATTCACACATTTGACACAAGGACAACAAAACTTTCATTTACTATCAGGAAGATTTCTTTGAGCAAATTCTAGAAACTCTTCCACTCCCTTCCGATACTCATCACTTGTGTGTCTACTAACCATCCAACTACGATCCATAGCTACGTTCTGTAAATAAGATGGATTCTAATGATATTTCCTTGCATCAATGATCAGTATATTTCATAGGAGCATCTAAACCCTAACAAACTATATTATCGTCACCTTTGCAAATAAACAACCATGACCATGAGCATGAACCATAAGCAAAACAGTAGCCATAACAACATTTTACACAAAACAAAAAACACAAAACCACCCACAAAATTAATGAAACAGAGACGCATATATGAAATAGAAAGAGAGACAACAGGCATAAACAAAAACGCAAAAACAATGAAACAAAACCACCCACAAAAACATCAACATCCAAAATCACAAGATAAAACAGAAACACATAGAATCACAAACATGTTCTTCAATGAAACCCAAAAACAGAAACAGAGACACATAAAACGCAAAATAAATCGAAACAAAAGGAAAAGGAGGGAAAGCTTACGAGAAAGCGACCGGAGTGAGAGAGGACGATGGTGGAGGACGAAGGGAAGCGGACGAAGGAAGTACGATGGTCACGGTGGCGTCACGGAGACAAGGACGAAGGAACAGGGGTTGAAGAAATGTACGTGTGTTAGGGCGCGGGAGTGAACAAGGAACCTACTGAGTTCATACGTAAAAAACCTAAAGACATGTAACGGCGGTTTCATTTCCAACCGTTGTTATATGTCACTTTTAACGGCAGCTTCATTTCCAACTGATGTTAAAAGTCTTTTCCTCAAACAAAATTCTGGAAATATCTAACTTATAACAACGGTTTATGTAAAACCGCTGTTAAAAGTCAATTTTAACGGCGATTATTGTACAACCGCTGTTAAAAGTGATTTAATGATCCAGATAATTACGGAACTGTCACCGCCTCTTTTATAACGTCGGGTTTTGTCTAACCGCTGTTAAAACTAGTCATTAAAGACATCGTTTCCATTAGTGACTACAACAAAATACACCTTTAGCGGCAATTATTATGATATTTTGCGGCAATAAAAATGGCCACTAAACCTTTACCGACAATTATTAATTAGTCGGTGAATCCAGTGTCGCTAAAAACATTAGCGGCAATTATAAAGAAAGCTGGTAAAGACCCAATTAATTGTCACTAAAAGTCAAAAGCTATGGCGGCAATTATTGCCGACAATTTTAATAGCCACTAAATATGATTCTTGAATTGTCTTATAAGCTCATTTACCGACTTTTTTTATTGTCGTTAAAAGTTCTAACACATTTTTTCCAACAATTACTATTGCCACTAAATGTCAAGATTATTTGACACTAAATCATACATGATTCATTCTAAGAGTGTCATACTAAAAAACTTACTAATAATATACAAATATTTCAAATAAATCATACTAAAATTCATTCTATGAAAGCAAAATATATTTCATTAAATCCAAAGCAAAAATAATTTCACGAGTGTAATCAACAGAATAGTATTTGAATCTAATAACTAGTGTAATTACATAGTCACAATACAATTTGTTCAAAGCCCTTGAAATGCTTGTGGAATCAATTTGTATAATAGAGCTAAACAAAATACAAACCACAAGATCACAGTTACTTGCTGAAGAAGCCTTATCCATATTATCCACCTGTTCATGCAGCACATGTAGTACTTAGCAAGAAGTTTCATTAATAGCTTGACTT
The DNA here is from genome assembly GCA_030762895.1 of Sophora flavescens. Lineage (NCBI taxonomy): Eukaryota > Viridiplantae > Streptophyta > Magnoliopsida > Fabales > Fabaceae > Sophora > Sophora flavescens. Next base: position 126,452,628 of record CM061067.1, read on the forward strand.
GGCCTAATGAACACAATACTGATATATGAAATTAATGTCCCATTTTGAGCACACACTTCAGAAACATATTAACATTTGCATACAAGTTAAGCCATATCAAATAGAAACAAATACAGAACACAACTCAATTTTAAGCACAAAGAATACATTTGTGAAACTAAGGTTAGAATTGATGATAAGGATCCTACCAGAATCAATGTCAATATCAAGACCATTATGGATGGTGAGTATCCCACTGTTGCAACCAATATGAAGACAATCCTTGCCTTCAAACCATTCCTTCCTCAAGACATTCAAACGAGCATCTTCATCCATCTTCATCAATATATCTACTTAAAAAGAGGGGGGAAAAGAATAGTACACACAAACATTAAGAAAAAATGTTTCAATATCAAAAAATAGAAAGAAAAATGTTTGCAAGATCATGGAAGAAAATACTCTCCAAACTTCTCCACTCTCATTGAATGACCACAGTCCACACAAGACAGCAAAGAGCGCCAAAGAATAGAGCAAAGCCAAAAAGCAAAAGATAGCACAAAGAAACTTCTTAGTGTAGTGAACTGAAACAAGATATATGCAAAACACTAAAATCTTAGTGTACTGAACTGAAACAAGATATATGCAAAAGCACAAAATAATTTAGCCTAGAGGCTTCCAAGGTGTGGGTGCATGTTCTTGTGCTCCTAGACAACTCAGTAACTAATAGCAGAGCCTAATAGCAGCCAAAACATTAATAAGCATATCAGAGAAAAGAACCAAAAAAAGAAGCATAAGAAGTGCCACTGCTCAAACGTTCCAGCAATATAAAAAGATCACCATTACAAGAAATGTATACACTAACCTTTAATCAATTGAATGTGCTTACAACATTAGATGAAACTACCTTGAATAACCTCCTATCCTTTGGTTACCCCAAGTGCCACTGCATGTTTGTGAAGCCACCTAAAAAATTAGGCATGGTGAAACACAATAGAGGACAGAAATGAAATGAATTAAATCATTACCTGCAAATTGCAACAGTTATGTGAAGGAAAACCTATAAATCTAAACATCATACAGATACAAATCATAGCATATGATTCATGTTAATCAAAGGAGAGGAGAAGAATTTTACACCTTGGAGAGTCGCAGAATCCATCACAGTAGATCAGGGGGAGATGAACAGTGTGAGAAACAGTGGATCAGAATGTGAGAGAATGTGAGAGGGTTACTCCTCTCTTTCTGGTTGGTTCAGTGTGTGTCTATCTGTTAGAATGCATAATGGGGAGGCAATTCTTATAACTTACCAGCAGAGAGTAGGGACCTCTCAACGGGTTAACATTAGAATGACCCAGCCCATCATAGGGTCACTCTTTAGTAAATACCCAACAACAATTTCACCAATTGGTTGCGTAATTAAGAATTAATTTTATAACTGATATATTAATAATTTAATCACCAATTAATGCTAATCCACAAATTATTAAATTAAAATTTAACAATTCTCCCACTTGGATAGCATTAATCAATTATTAAAAGGAAATACCAGTTACGATCAAAGCACACGTTAACCAGCAGTATAAGAAATACAAGCTTTAACAATGCAGAAATAGTATCCGATAGGGAAGTAAATCATACATGCTAAAGACTCATATTTCACATAAAGATTGATGAATATAAAATTGCATATAATTAATAAAGAGAAATATGCAATTCAAAAAAAATGGTCTAAGCATCTTAAAATGCTATAAGAGATATGAAAACAAGAATGACGTCAATTTACATATCTCATAAAAACGATAATGGGCAAATAATGGTTTCAGACTCCCACTAATCCAATACATCAAAAGACTTAACTAAGCCCATATGAATTACATGATTCCGAATATTCCAACAGTTAAGCCTTTGGTTAGTGGATCAAAAAGCATGTTTCCTGTTTCAATATGCTCTTTACGAGTCTGAAACTCCTGAATCTTCTCTCTAAAGAACAAATATTTCACATCAAAATGCTTAGTGCGAGAAGAGCTTCTATTGTTATGAGAGAAGTTCACAAAGAAGCAGTATTGTCACAATATATCACAAGTGGCCTAGATATGCTTTCAACAATATGAAAGCCGAAATCAAATTTTTAAGCCACATGGCTTGACAAGTAGCCTCATAGCAAGCAACATACTCGCTTCCATGGTAGAAGTAGGCGTAAGCGTCTGCTTGACGCTTTTCAAGAAATAGCTCCTCCTGCCATCATAAAGATAAAGCCGGTATAGATTTTCTGTCGTCAGTGGCAACTCGCAAATCGAAATCGGAATAACCAAGTGACCTGAAGTTGATCGGACTTCTTATAGGTCAACATATAATCTTTGGTTCCCTCGCAAATATCTCATGACCTTTTTTACGGCTTTCCAATGACCCAAACTCGGGTTGCTCAAGTATCTCCCTAAAGCATTTACAAAGAAAAGCAATGTCGGAACGAGTACAAACTTGAGCATACATTAAACCGCCAACAATGGAAGCATATGGGACCTTTTTCATTTCATTTATTTCTACATCATTTTGAGGACATTGAGATTTAGAGAATTTTTCCTCACCCTTTTGAACAGAGCAGCACATGGGGAGCAAGAATGCATATTAAACCTTTTGAGGACCTTTTCAATATATCCTTTTTGAGACAATCCAAGAACACCACGTGACCTATCACGATAAATCTGGATGCCTAAAACAACTGTAAGCATCACCAAGGTCTTTCATATCAAAGTGGCTACTCAACACGAGTTTTGTCTCTATCGAATTTTAACACAACTGCTAGCAAGAAGTATATCATCAACATATAGAACGAGAATGATGAATTCACCCTCACAAGTCTTCAAGTAAACGCACCGATCCGAGGCATTTTCTTTGAAGCCAAGAGAAGTGACAACCTGATCAAACTTCAAATACCATTGTCCTGAGGCCTGTTTTCATCCATAAATAGACTTATTCAGCTTGCAAACCAAATGCTCTTTGCCTGTTTCAGAAAAACCTTCAGGCTGAACCATGTAAACATCTTCGAAGGTCTCCATTCAGAAAAGCCGTCTTCACATCTATCTGGTGAAGTTCTAGATCAAAATGAGCTACCAAAGCCATGACAACTCGAAATGAATCTTTTGTGGAGACTGGTGAGAAAGTCTCCTTATAGTCAATGCCTTCTCTTTGGTTATAGCCTTTAGCTACTAGTCTGGCTTTGTACCTTTCAACTTTACCATCTGGAGTACGTTTGGTTTTGAAAACCCATTTGCATCCAACAGGTTTACAACCAATTGGTAATTCCTCTAGACTCCAAACACCATTATAAGACATAGAAGACAACTCATCATGCATAGCATTCAGCCAATCAGAAGCATGAGAGCTAGAAATTGCCTCCTTAAAGGTAATAGGATCATCATCATCATTGAGGTCAAACTCATGTTCCTGAAGATATACAACATAATCATCTGGTATGGAAGGTCTGCGCACTCTTTGAGATCGTCTCAGTGGAATTTCATCAACAATAGGATCATGTTCTTGTTCATCTACTAGCGGTGCTGCCACACCATCTTCATGTTGAAGATTCTGATCAACATCATTAGCTGGAATCATAACTTCTGTAGGATAAGGAACAGCTGGTATAGGAACAATGGTGCGATCTTCTCTAAGAGTAACTGGTCGTGGTATATCACTCTCACTATCCAGGTCATCCTCAAAGAAAATCGCTCGATCAGATTCGACGACTCGCATAGAATGAGATGGACAATAGAATCTGCTACCTCTGGAACCCACACAATAGCCAATAAAGAAACCACTAACAGTCTTAAGATCAAGCTTCTTAGACTGAGGATTATAAGGTCTAACTTCTGCCTTACAACCCCATACATGAAAATGTTTCAAACTCGGCTTCTTTCCACTCATGAGCTCATATGGAGTTTTTGGTACAGACTTGCTGGGTACTTGATTTAGAATGTAGACAGCAGTTTTTAAGGCATCTCCCCAAAGAAAGTCTGGCAATGATGAATGGCTTAACATACATCTTACCATATCCATAAGTGTGCGGTTACGCCTCTCTGCAACTCCATTTTGCTCAGGAGTACCAGGCATAGTGTATTGAGCTTCAATACCGCATTCCTCAAGAAATCGGCAAAAGGTCCCGGGTTTCTACCCGTCTCATTATATCTACCATAGAATTCTCCACCTCTGTCGATCTTTACACATTTTATCTTCCTACCTGTTTTCAACTCAACAAAGAACTTTAAAGGATTTGAAAGCATCTAGGGAACTAGACTTTTCTTGAAGAAGATCTATCCATCCATATCTCGAGAAATCATCTATAAAGGTAATGAAATACCCATATCCACCCATGGCAGTGGGTGTAATAGGTCCACACAGGTCGGTGTGAATCAACTGTAGCACATCATCACACCTACTTGCTGCTTTATTCCTAACCTTGGCAGTAAATTTGCCCTTGATGCAATCAATACAAGTATCAAAATCGGAGAAGTCTAGATCATGGAGAATACCTTCCTTGACTAGCCTCTCAATACGGGGCCTAGAAATATGCCCCAAACTTCGATGCCATAACATAGAAGAATGTTCATTAATCCTACTGCGTTTGTTTCCAACAAAGAGAATGTGAGACATGTCATGTAGATTTAACATATAAAGGCCATCACGTAAAACTCCTGAACCAACGGAAATAGAATCCGAATAAACAATCAATTTTCCACTACCAAACTTAAAGGTGTAACCACATTTATCCAAAGCAGAAACAGAAATCAAGTTCCTTCTCATAGAAGGTGCATACACAACATCTCTTAAAAGCAAATTATGTCCAGAAGGCAAAAGTAAAGAAACAATTCCAATGTCAATAACAGAAACTCCAGCTCCATCTCCCATAATAATTTTAGACTCAGCATCACTTGGTTTCCTCAGGCTTGTGAACCCCTGCAAGGAATTCACAACATGAATGGTTGCACCTGAATCTAACCACCAAGTATTTGGAGGAACATCAATGACATTGGATTCAAAGCATGTTAGAGCCAGGAATATACCTTGCTTCTCTTGTTTCTTTTTCAAGAAATAACAATCATCTACCTTGTGGCCATACTTCTTACAATACTTGCAGTTACCCTTGAAGAAACTCTTCTTAGCCTGCAAATGCTGCTGTGCATTTTTCTTCTTTCCCTTTTGATCTTTCTTCACAAATCTTGAACCTGACTTAGAAGTTTGATTTGGATCAGATGCAGCAAAATGAGCACTGTGAGATTTACCCTTTTTAATGGACTCTTCTTCTTGTGTAACAATGGCAATCATCTCGTCCACTGTCCATTCAGCCTTCTGTGTATTGTAAGAGGTCTTCATTACATCGAATTGTGAAGGAAGAGATTCAAGAACCCGATAGATTAAAGTACTTTCGCCAATTTCCACTTTAAGAGATCTCAGTTTGTTGTAATAGTGCATCAGCTTCATGATATGCTCACACACACCACTGACCCCATCATATTTGGTCTTGTCAAACAAGGAAAGATACTGACTTTTCTGAGCCTTCTCAAAAGTCATAAATTTCTCCCCAACAGCTTTCTGATATTCTTTAGCATTATTGGTCTCTGTGATACTCTGCCTGATGGATTTTTCCATAGTATACTTCATCACTTTCAGGCACACTCTATTAGAGTGTTCCCATTTCTCATAAGCAATCCTCTGTGCTGCAGTAGATTCATCTGTGAGAGCTGCTGGCTTGTCTTCCCTTAAGGCCAGATCCAAGTCAGCAATAGTTAAGTAGAGATCTAGAGACTCTTTCCAGTCCTCATAGTTTGTCCCATTTAGAGTTTTGACAGAATTTGGGAAGGAGGCTGACATAAAACAAAGAATAAGGAATCATTAAGGATTGAAGATAATATGATTCCATATATGTGTTCAGCCAATCTTGCCCATAATACAAATTTCTTATTCATTATAATTCCGCCTAAGGGTCCCGAATCATAATAAACAAGAAATATAATAAGAAGAATAATACAATGTACAAAACTTACATCACCAAAATTTCTAATACCGATAGGGTACTTGAAAACCATAATTGACATAAGCTTGAGACAATAGTACGATGTATAATAACAAATTACATTAATAATATTACACCGATAGGGTATAATTATTATTAATATAATACAAACATAACACATTAGAATAATTAATTATTTAACAACACAAATTTTGTATAATTATACCCACGATAGGTGAGTTCATAACTATACAAAATATCAATAGTCATGCTACAATTATACATTAGAAAAATTATATTGTATAACAAATGCAGCATAGAACACACAACTTAATTCACATAAGGCTCTAAAAAATGATTCGCGAGGCGAGAGGTATCTCGCGAGGCGAATCTTGTGAAAAGTCAGCAACGTTTGGTCTTCTCGCGGGTACTCGCGAGGTGAGTAAAGTGTTCGCGAGGCGACCGAGAAACCTTTCATTTTCTTAGAACAGTCAGCCTTCGGGGTCGCGAGGCGAGAAGAGTAGTCGCGGGGCGACCCAGAGAGGATGACAATTTCACTGTTCTGCTGGCTTTCAGGTTCGCGAGGCGAGAATAATCTCGCGAGGCGAATCTGGAATTCCACAAATGCGATGCCCGAATCGCGTGGCGAGAATACACTCGCGGGCGATCGAACGAGTCAGGGCTTTTTTTACGCAAACAGGAAACGAAAAACCATCGATTTCTCACGTTTTATTTGATGAAATCCAACGATTTTCGAGTATGTTACTCGAATAACATGTGGGAAGAAAAGCCCTCAAACAATTTTCGAAATCATTGGCCAGAATCATAGTTTCGAATTTTGAAGAACAAAGCATGAAAAACGAAAGTTGCTGAAGAAAAAAAATTCTGGGCAAACAAAAAATTTGTACAATATTGATATAACATGATATAAAAATCCCTAAAAAGATTTTGCATCTTGATTGAAAAAACATAAATTAGGGTTCATATAATTTTCAGAATAGGTATAACATGTATCTATCCTTGGCTCTGATACCAATTGAAGGAAAACCTATAAATCTAAGCATCATACAGATACAAATCATAGCATATGATTCATGTTAATCAAAGGAGAGGAGAAGAATTTCACACCTTGGAGAGTCGCAGAATCCATCACAGTAGATCAGGGGGAGATGAACAGTGTGAGAAACAGTGGATCAGAATGTGAGAGAATGTGAGAGGGTTACTCCTCTCTTTCTGGTTGGTTCAGTGTGTGTCTATCTGTTAGAATGCCTAATGGGGAGGCAATTCTTATAACCTACCAGCAGAGAGTAAGGACCTCTCAACGGGTTAACATTAGAATGATCCAGCCCATCATAAGGTCACTCTTTAGTAAATACCCAACAACAATTTCACCAATTGGTTACGTAATTAAGAATTAATTTTATAACTGATATATTAATAATTTAATCACCAATTAATGCTAATCCACAAATTATTAAATTAAAATTTAACATTATGCTGAATTAAAATGAACGCCTCCAGTCCACTTCTATAGACGTTTCGCAAACTAAGTTGCTCACCTATAGGAATATTGTCAATGTGAATAGTTATTAGGATTCTAACTCTTCTTTCTATAGTGTTGGTTTTTACAGGACCCTCTCTCTGTCACCAACAGCTGGGTACTTGTGTTTGTGTTGCAAACTTGCAACAACATGCATGTGCTAAATTCAAAGCAATGATCCTACAAATTAAGACGAGTACGCTAACAAAGCAGCCCGAAAGCAATACTTGGAGTATGTTTGAGAAAGTTTGAGAAAAAGATCATGCTGATAACCTGTTTTTCGATTATTGTAATAATTGATTATAATCCGAATCTGTTTTTGTTTGTGTATATTTATTGAAAAATGATTTTAAGATAATCTATTTCACTTGGGTGGTGCAAAAATAGTCACTTTTACATAGTAAATTACGAAAAATGATATAAATATTTTTGTTTATAATATTTATTTTTCTTTTAACATTAGATTTTTTTTATATCTTATCATAAAAAAATTACTATTTATAAAAAAATGAATAAAATTTCTAATCTTTTTTCCATGATTATGGAAAACATGTGAAAATATACTATTTTTTTTTACAATAATTAAATAAAAACAATATATATTTCAGTTTAATAAAAACAAGTTATTGTTGTAACAAAAAAACAAGTATTGTTATATATATAAAAAAAAAAACTATTGGGCTTATGGCTAATCTCAGCCACAATTACAAGCCCCTCTGCGCACGTAGGAGATGGCTTAAAAACAAGCTATTGGCCTTATCATGCATTGGCAGTTTGCCGTTGGGAAGGGGTCATTATGGGGAAAGGCAAAGTGACTTTAGAGGATAATCAAAATCTTTCATCAAACTGTCCTCAAAAGTAGATTGTTAAAATCAGCTTAAATGTGTGTAAAAACAAATCCAGCTATAAACCCAAACAAAATAATTATACACAAAAAAAGCTTTTAAGTGCAAAAACAATTGTTTTGAGAAAAATTAATTTTTCCCAAACTTACTCTTGATGGAAATAAATTCACTTTCACTATATAAGTCGATCATCTTACAGTTGTGCCTTTCTATAAGAGTTTATAATTTTCCCATGTTCTTAGACAACTAATGCAAATTTCCTATAGAAATAAAGAATATCTTACTACACCTACCTGTGATAGAACATGCTAGAAACATTTAAATCATTAAAAAAAAAATAATTAAAGAACCACCTATGAATGGAGGTGGATGCAGGCACTGTACTCTTTTCCTTATACCTAATAAATTACAATTTCATTTCAACTATTTTATTTTTCTAACCTTTCATCTTCTCCTCCTAAAATCCAACACAGGAGGACCATTAGGCATCAGCTACATATACTGTTGTGATTCAATAAAGTGATAAACAAATTGAGTTTATCAAAAGAAACTTCAGAGCTAGTAAATCCATGCAAAACAGATATATCTAATTCCACACATTTCAAAAACTTAAAGAACGAAAAGCTCAATATCAATGGCTTTTTGATCAAACTGGATTTCTTTTAGAAACTATTTACCAGTTTAGGATTGTTCTGAAACTATTTATCAATGGGGAGTCCTTTTGGACACGTGACATATTTTATTTTTTTCACTCTGACGGGTCAAAGGCGCAAGTCAGACTGGTGCCTTCAAAGGCGCCAGTCAGGCTGGCGCCTTCCAAGTCAGACTGGCGCCTTTGCCAGTCTGACCGGTGCCTACCAGTATTAAAAAAAAAGACAATTGATAGCAATAATAAGAGGTATAAAAAAATAATAGCAATAACAGTTTACACCAATAAATATTTATCAATTATTACAGTAGTAAATTTTTTTTTACCTTGTAATAACATTAATGTCATCGTTACTCCCTATACTTATAGTATAATTTTTTTAGCATTGTTCCTTTAAAATTGCTGGTAACTTTCTTTTAATTCTTACAAGGTAAATTTTTTTTACTACTGTAATAATTGATGAATATTTATTGGTGTAAATTGTTATTGCTATTATTTTTTTATGACTCTTGTGATATTATTTGCTACTTGTTATTATGAGATTTTTTTTATTGCCTCTTGTTGTTTTAAATGGCTTTTTGACCAAAATGGGTTTCTTTTAGAAACTATTTATCAGTAGCAAGTAGCAAATAACAATGACAAGTAGCAAATAATATCACAAGAGACATAAAAAATAACAGCAATAACAATTTACACCAATAAATATTAATCAATTATTACAGTAGTAGAAAAAATTACCTTGTAAGACTTAAAAGAAAGTTACCTGCAATTTAGAAAAAACACTGCTACAAAAAAAATTATACTATAAGTATAGGGAGTAATGATGATATTAATGATAAAGTATCTATTTAAAACAACAAGAGACAATAAAAAAAAATCCCCTAATAACAAGTAGCAAATAATATCACAAGAGTCATAAAAAAATAATAGCAATAACAATTTACACCAATAAATATTCATCAATTATTACAGTAGTAAAAAAAATTACCTTGTAAGACTTAAAAGAAAGTTACCTGCAATTTAGAAGTAAATCTTATAAAAAAAAATTATATTATAAGTATAGAGAATAACGATGACATTAATGATAAAGTATCTATTTAAAACAACAAGAGGCAATAAAAAAAATCCCCTAATAACAAGTAGTAAATAATATCACAAGAGTCACAAAAAAATAATAGCAGTAACAATTTACACCAATAAATATTTATCAATTATTACAGTAGTAAAAAAAAAATTTACCTTGTAATAATTAAAAGAAAGTTTCCTGCAATTTAGAAGGAACACTGATACAAAAAAAATTATACTATAAGTATAGGAGAATGCGATGACATTAATGCTAAAGTATATATTTAAAACAACAAGAGGCAATAAAAAAAATCCCATAATAACAAGTAGCAAATAATATCACAAGAGTCACAAAAAAATAATAGCAATAACAATTTACACCAATAAATATTCATCAATTATTACAGTAGTAAAAAAAATTTTACCTTGTAATAATTAAAAGAAAGTTACCTGCAATTTAGAAGGAACACTGCTACAAAAAAATTATACTATAAGTATAGGGAGTAACGATGACATTAATGGTAAAGTATCTATTTAGAACAACAAGAGGCAATAAAAAATCCCCTAATAACAAGTAGCAAATAATATCACAAGAGTCACAAAAAAATAATAGCAATAATAATTTACACCAATAAATATTCATCAATTATTACAGTAGTAAAAAAAAATTTACGAATTAAAATAAAGTTACCAACAATTTTAAATGACAGATATATAATTTCTAAAAAAACCTACTTCGGTCAAAAAGCCCAATATCAATAATCAAGAGAGAGTAGTCCTGAATCAACGTTATGGAATGCAAGAACAGATAGAACCCTAGGCATAAACCAGGAACCGATTCAGATTAAGGAAATAATGGTAGGTCATGAAATAGAGCTTAGGAGATCGAAAATTTCGAAACTCACCTTTGAAGAGAGAGTGAGAGAGAACACAGATCCGAGACTCACCTTCGAAACAGAGAGTTGGAGAATCAGAGAGAGATCGAGATCACAGAGAGATGGAGATATAGAGAGAGGAGAAAGAAAAAAAATCTTATTTGTGGTGGGAGAAGAAGAGCATAAAACAAAACAGTTAATTAGCCGGACTATAATTAGTAGCTAAAATTAATAAATCTTGTAGTGTAAATGATTATTTTTACTGCAGCAATTAGCTTATTGCCACTAATTAATTGTCATTAAAAGTTAATTTTACTGTAGTGTTATATACATTCCTATCTTTTGATTCAACGGGACACAGACACCATTTTTTTTAACAAAAGATTTGTATCCGGTACATAATTCCAATAAACTAGATTGATAATTGATTTGATTATTAAAAGCACATAATTACAACTAGAAACTTTAAGCGAATATGTCTAATGTGATAAGCGATCCCTCTCTATCTCACACACAACAGCCACTACTGAACTCAGAACAAAATTTATATCCAATTAAGGGTTGGGCTATGGTGCACCACCCACATTTTACACCACTCACTACACTAACCATGTGGCAAATTTTGGACCAATCAAATTGCCACATAGGTTGGTCAAAATTTCAAACTTTCTAGTTGTATTATATTGTAGTCAAACTATATGAATACAGTATAATATATGTGCTTTTTGTATTTGCAAATTTAACTCATATTAAAATAATATTTTTTGATTAAAAACAAACTGATTATATTGCAAAATATTATTGACAACGAACATTATTTTAATTCATATTAAAATATTATTTTGTAATATAATCAGTTTTTTAATAAAAAAAACATTATTTTAATATGAGTTAAATTTGCGAATACAAAAAGTACATATACTATACTACAATATATTGTATTCATATATTTAACTACAGTAAAAATACAACTAGAAAGTTTGAAATTTTGACCAAACCCATGTGGCAATTTGATTGATCCAAAATTTGCCACATATGAGTGGTGTAATGGGTAGTACAAAATATGAGTGGTGCACCTTAGTCCAACCCTCCAATTAATGTGTTTCATTGATTAAACTCCAATATTTCATATGTACATTTGTGCACATGTATATTTTATTCATCGTTCACTTGCAATCTATGTGCTGGATAAAAATCATAGAACTCGGATTTTATTTTTTTATTACTGCAAAACAACACGAAATAATTACATGTTGTGAGTTGTGACACCCAAGACTAACACATTGCATGATATTAACCACGTACCTTACTTTTATATATTATATATGGTTCTGATCAATTAGCTTGTATGCATGTGTATATGATACATCCATGACAAAATTATGAGTGGGATATATGGGGTTCTAGTTTTTAATATGGGTGCTTCATCATGCTTGTTCTTTATTTATCATCATTTAATTGTGACGGATACACGTTTGGCTGAACTATAGTGACTAGTGAGTAGTGAAGTTGCCTTGTCAACCATTTATGGAGTTTGACCTTTGAAGTTCGTATAAACCTCTTCCTTGCTGGAGGGTAGGTCCAGGTTTCAGAAGAGTGTGGTAGGGCTTTAAAAGGAGAGGTCAGAAGGGGTTTTCCATTTTCTCTCGGCTTCTCAAGTATGTTTCAGAATTCGGGTTCTCAACTAATAAACAGGTTTATTTCATTTTCGCCCTTGTGAAATCAATGCCGAAAACAGGTGTACTGGTTGTATCTTGATGTTAACTCTCCCTCTTACAACGCGTAAGGCAAATTTGGATTGTATTAGGGATTACAAGAAAAAGTATTTTAATAATATAATGATAAGTGACTTTTTTTTGTTGTTGCATGTAACATCGGTTTCGTTAAACGTTGATACATATCGAAGACATTTCTCTCTTTTTTTTTCCCGTTTATTAAATTCTGGACTGCATAACACACAATAATTATTTTTTATTTATTAAGTTTAGGATATTCTCTCAAAAAATAAATAAATTAGGATATGCTATTTTTACAGATACTGACTACTGAGATTGATTTTTTTTTTTTTATCGCCGTGTTAACTTAAAATCTGTTTTGAAACTCTGGTAATTTCGATTTTAAGAGTATCTATCGCCATTATAACACTGACTAAATTATGATTAAGATGATATGTGAAATTGTATCGTACATTGGTTAATTCACGTCAGAGAGTAATATGGATGCCTGAATACTAGAGAATCCACTATAAACACAATATTTGAAGGATGAAAAAAGGGGTCAAAATGGAATGATGATTGGCAAATCAAACTCAGTTGCATGGAAACAAAAGGATGCTTTAAAAAAATCACCGACAAAAAAACAGGTTAAAAAAAATCTTTAAAGTTTAAAGTAAGATTTGGTGTATATACACATTTGCTTTTGGCTGACTATGTGATGGGATTAAAAATATTAGAAAAGATTTAATTATGAAATATTTTAAGTATAAAAAATATTTTATAACATATGCATTATATTATTATTAAAAACGTTTGTATTTTAAAATATTTTTTTTGAAAAAATTATATATTTTATGATGTACGATTAATTAACAATATAAAAAATTCTAATAATATATTGTTCTTGTCAAAGATTTGTTATCTCGGCTCAGCGTATTCGGATGTGTTATCTCTTGTCCTTCTCCATTCCCACTGCCTCTATTTATAGTAGACTCCGTATTTACCTTTCATAATTGGGTCTCTTCACTCTCGGATAGTCTTTGCCTTCTTGGTAATGATAGTCGGACGACGGGTATTAATTCTTAATTGCCGTTATCTTTCATTAATGAGTTGGTCGTTCAGTCGTTATATGTTTCGCCCTCTGACTATCCGATTTCTCAATGTGATTTATCTAACTCTTGGGCCTCTAGCTAGTCAAGAGCTCAACCTCGAATACTACGTCTTTTATTTCTCGGCCCAAATCTCTGTTGGATCCGTGTTGCTAATGAGGTCGGCATCAAGTATACAAGTCGGCCTCGAGTATATAACTCCGACTCCCATAACATATATCATAATTAAACTTATAAAATAAAATTAACTATAATTTTTTTTTTGGATAAGCCAAATGTATTAAACAAGAGTACCAGAGGTACTCAAAAACAGATTACAAAAGAGGTTTAATAACAAACAAGTTGTAAGGTAAAAATTCAACCAAAAGTTACAAGCAACCACTAGGTTGAATTTCTAACTAATACAACCCATAAACCAAAAGACAAATTAGCAAACCCTAATCATGCTAGCTTTCCTTAACCAAGCCAAAATGTTACCAAGTGAAAACGCAAAACAGCAGAAGGCACCCTCTTCATCAACTCAGGCACTCCAGCGGGCAAACTGCTCATTCCCTGATCGTGTAGTTCAATGCATCTTTTTCAGCTAACACCCAGAACCAAGATCTTTGCCTAATCAATTCTATTAAAAACATGAAATCTACCATACTCTCTTTAAAAATTACCTAATTTCTAAATAACCAAATAGACCAAATACAAGCAGTCAAAATAAGATCTTAAATTTCTTAACTTTATTCCCTCTTTGTACGCCCTTGTGCTGACGCAAATTATATATGATATAAATATAAACTGACGCAAGTCTTTACCTATAGCATTATTTAATATTTATCAGCCCAGTATGTGAGTATGTCATGGCCGCAAGCGTCACCCAAATCATGTAGAATAATGCGATCACTCGAATTCAATATAATAATAAACCAAATCGTGCGATTGACTGCATATATAATTTGGAAATATAACATTACTATCAATATCACCGTCGACAACGCCACCACTCAAGCACCGTCCATGCGGTTGAGTGGCCTGGAAAAAACGTGCCGTCCCATTCACCATCTGTCCATCTTTACTTGTTTAAAGTTACAAATTCAAATTATTGAATCTGCTTTCACGGGATAGAATAGAAGCCGCCGAGCCAGGCGAAGGAGCTACGCAGCTACATGCATAAAAAGAAGTACTATAAATTAACGAGAAAAAAATAATATTAACTCTGTAGTTTTCTCTCCATATAATCACGTTATATGTTGTTATTATAATTATAAAAAAAAAGTGTTTTTATAGTTAAAATTTCAAGTTCAGTGTCCAATAGATAAATTTATGGGTATTGATAATCAGTTTCTCAAAAGCACTAATTAATGAATAAAAATCAAATATATTACTTTTCGATACATAAAAGATATCACTTTTAAATTAAAATTTAGCTTTGTTAACTTTTTAGAAACAATGGTCTAACTTCTAAGGTCTGGTTGGTTTATATTTTAGTGTAAGATCGGGAAAAAAAAGTTTTTCAATAAACTTTTTACTAAAATAATCATATTGTTGTTTCAGACAAAATTTGGTTTCTGTATAAAAAAAGACAAAATTTGGTTAGAAGTGTATGAAAATATTTTTTTTCCTGTTTACTTTCACCAAAACTGAATTAATCAGTTTTGGGTTGCTGATGTGGTCTAATAATGTGTCATTTTTTTCTGTTTACTTTCACCAAAACTGAATCATTTTTTTCCAAAAAAAAAAAACTAAATCAATCACCAGTGGGGTGTTGGTCTAGTGGAAGGAACTAGCCCCTATATGGAGGAGAATCTGAAAAACTTGAGTTCGAATTCTTGTGGAGTCACCCTTATTGGGAGGCTGAGAACTAAGGGGTAAAATCCTACTCAATCAGTCGAACCAGATATTAGTCTCATAGTGGGCCCGAAGGGCCTAAGCCGTGTGATACTCTGGTAGACGCACTCGGCCCAAAGGGCTAATTAGGGTGGGTTCCGAACAAAAAAAAAATTTGAATCAATCAGATCCTAACTAGTTAATGTGTGTTTGGATGAACATTTGATAAAAGTGATTTTGAATGTAATTAATTTTGTAATATTGATTTGGTTAGAATTGATTTTGAAGTAAAGTGATTTATGTTTGAACGTTTCTATGTTGAAAGCAAGTTTGATGTAAAACTTAGTGTAAATTTTTCAACTGAACTCAAAAGCTAGTTTTTGTAGCTTCTAGGCAGAATCATTTCTGAAGTCACTAGTGTAAAATATGCTTTTTACATCGGAGTTTCCACATCGATTTCTTGTAAACCGATGTGTAAAACGAGGCGGTGGCATTTTTGAAATTAAAATCAAAGAATTACACATCGGTTTAGATTTTAACCGATTTTGTAAAACCTTTACACATCGGTTATTTCTAACCGATGTTTAAAATTAAAACAAAAAAATTTTAAAGTCAGAATTTTTATCATTTAACATCGGTTCTTCCTGAACCGATGTGTAAAATTATAATTAATCACATCGATTTTCATGTAACCGATGTATAAAATTATAAAAAAAAATTAGAATTTAAAATTTTACTTTTTCCACATCGGTTTTTAGTAACCGATGTATAATATGGTTAATCACATCGGTTTTCCATAACCGATGTGTCTAATATGGTTAACCACATCGGTTTTTCTGATAACCGATGTGTAATATTCCTAATTTTTGTCATTCCTTCCTTCTGTTCCGCGCCCTCTTCCATTCCTTTTTGTTTTGTGAGTTTCTTCCCTACCTCTCTCACTGCTCTCTAGTTTATGAAAACCCTAAAACACAAAACACTTATCTGCTAACGCACGACCCTCATCTCCTCCTCAAAGTTCATCTCCTCTGTTAACGCGCGGCCTCCCAGCTCGCCAGTCTCCGCTTCTGCCTCCGCTTCTGCTTCTGCTTCTGCTTCTCCCTTCCATCTCTGTCTCTCAAGGCGTGAAAGGTATTTTTCTTTTACTTTTTTGTTTACAGTTCTATCTCTGTCTCCCAATGTATGATATGGTTGTGGTGATGTGGGGTTTCTGGAAGAAAGGGATAGAGCTGCTATTGAAGATACTGTGAAGGTTTTGCTGCTGGGTCTTGGGGAAGATATAGATAGGGAAGGTCTTAGAAAGACACCATTTCGACTTTGTTGATTGATGCTAATCTCCGATTTGAAGTTTACTGATTAACAATGGATGCAATCTATTATTATATTGTAGAGAGTGCCATGTGTTTGTTGAAAGAGCACTGTAAACCCGTTTATCTATTATTATGGTTGCTTATTTATTGCTCCGTGAAAGTTTCAGCTGGAGTAGGTGTGTATATTTGTTAACATGCTACAACGAGTTTGCTTGCTGGTACATGGGTTTGTGACAAAACTTTTGTGTGGTTATTATTGTTTTTTTCCCTATCCAAGGATTTTAAGGTAAGGCTCTTGCAATCGCTGGATTTTTCAGTATTTGCAGTTTTTTTTTTTAATATTTGGTTTGATGGCTTTATTGAAATGTCTTGGAAGTTTAAGGGATAACACGTCCTGTGAAAAAGAAAGTGAGAGTGATGAAAATGAAGGGTTGGAAGGAATGGCTGAGGAAATTTGATTAGGAAGCCTATGGCTGGTTTTGTGTTGTGTTATTATGAGTCCTAGTGTTTCCAGGCTATTTATTAATAAAAATATTGTTAATGAGCTGAATTCTTTTTCTCTCAGGTATTAGAACCCTTGGAGATTTTCAATTTGGTTAAAATGGATAGATTAGATGAAACCATATAGTACATCAATAGTGAGCCAATACAAATTGGTGAATGAAAATGATGAATCCATTTAGCATGATTATCTTGTCTAGCTTTATCTACTTTTAAGTATATGAATTGTAAGCTACTGTAATCCTCTTGTTGACTTTGTTAAGTTGCATGTTCCCCTGATTGTAGACAAATCTCCCTTTGAATATGATCATCTTATCTTAGTTTCACCTCATTTTCGGGGCTATTAGAAGTGTTTTTCTTAAAGAGTTCATTCATTTATTTATTTCTGGCTGTGTTGTTTTGATGATCTTTTTGGTTGCAGTTGTAAACAACTACTGTTTTGTTGTTTTAATTATGAAATAAATTATGGGAGAACTTTACTAATTGACCACAAAGTAAGTTTAGTTTGATATTACCATCAAGTTTGCCATATTATATGTTTACGTTGATATTTATAAGTTATGTTTACGTACGTTGATCGATATTTATAAGTTATGTTTGATATTTATCCTGACATACACGTTTTTTTTTTGTTTAAACAGGTATACATGGCTGATCGTGAGGATATCCCTCCTTCATGCAGCGGGGCGGAGACCCCGTCTACTGGTAGAAAGGGTAGACGTGCCACACGAATGAGGAATTTGACTGCCAACCGTGGTTCAAATCAAAGGATAAGAGTAGACTTTGATAATAACCTCAATCCTATTGGGCCAATGGCAGATCAGTTTAACAGTTTTGTGGCGACCCTTGCTAGGAACAGGCTTAGTATACTCATTGATATTTGGAAAGATGTACCGGCGGACGTGAAGGATCATATATGGGAGAGTATTCTGGTATCTATACTTCTACGTCCTGTGTTTGTCTGTATCTACTTTATTTTTATCTTAATAATATCATACAGTAATTCGTTGATTCTTTTGGTCTTAATGTAGTTGACCTTTGACATACCGGATACGTACTTATGAAGAAGCGTTTGCTAAAGTATGCTGTAGAGCGTTGGAGGGCTTTTAAGGCCGACCTGGGCAGATACTATGTATTCAATCCAAAAATTAAAAAGAACCCACTTGAGGTGTATCCGTTTCTTGACCAGGCGACGTGGGATCACTTTGTTCAGAGCTGACATGATCCCAGCTTTCAGGTTAACTTATTTGATTTCTCTTTAAATTTATGTAATTTCATTAATTTTATTTATGTATGTAATTTAATTGTCTTCTATTTATAACAGGAGAAGAGGAAAAAGGGGCAGAAAAACCAAAGCAAGAATGTCTATCCCCATGTCATGTCTCGTGGGGATGTAAAAAGCTTGTTCAGAAAATGGTTGAAGAGGAAAAGAAAGCACGTCAAGAAGCAGCATCTCAGGCGGATCCTAATGCCGAAAATCGTCCAGAGGTTGTTGATCCACCTCCACCCCCACGCCATCGTAAATGGAAGAGGGCCCGACAAAGAAAAACGGGTCAATATACATCTGAGGAGGCCCGCCAAGTAGCTGAGAAGATTGTAAGTATAGTTTGAATTGTAATTGTCATTTTAAGATTGTTACCGAATTGTAATGTGACCTGATATTTTATGTGATAGGATGCCTTGGACGATCAGCTAACCCAAGGAACCTTTGTTCCTAGAGGACGTGATGATATCTTAGCTGCTGCCATCGGTAAACCAGACCACCCGGGCCGTGTCATTGGTGTTGGATGGGGCGTCGGCATTCGCCAATACCATGGTTCATCTTCACACCAATGCCACAGGGATGTTGATGCAGATAGAGCACAGCTAAAAGAGGAGATTGCAGCTGAGCTTCGACAGGAGATGGCCGAGCAGTTTTCCCAGCTGATGGCAATATTGACTTCTATGTCCCAGCAGATGACAGCCGGTGTCCAACGCTCTGTCCAACCCTCTGTCCATGTGAGCACTAAGGGCTCATGTGATCCTCCTCATCAGCCTGAAAATGATGATGATGGTGATGATGATGATGATGACGACCCTGATAGGTGTGAGCTGTATGTTGATGATCATCCTGCTCGCCGCTTAGTGGCATTGGGTAGGGCACATAATAACTTAGGTAATACCATACACCATCGTTTATTACCGGATGATCAGCTGAGGGTCGTTGTTGAGATTATTCGAGATGCTGATGCTCGAGTCCCTGTGCCCACTGAGGAGGTTCAAACAGTGGGTCGAGGCCCCGAGAACTTCATCCTCTAGCCAAGTAGACTGGTCAGCTTTCTTGTTGCATCTGAGGTATTCAGTTAGTTGTGTTTTTCTATATTCATAGTTGAAATAATTTATTATTGTTTAAAGATAATGCTTTATTTTTATTCGTTATAGGATGTTGGAAATGATATTGTGCCTAAAAGGTCGGATCCAGGAAGACCAGAGATGTCTGCTCCTGCCAAGGTATTCATTTGACCATTTAGTTAATTACAAATTAAATAACTTAATTATCCGTGATTACTAATATATATCTATGTTTTTTGGGGGATCGACAAAGGGGCACCTGGCCATGGTGATGTTTTTAAAGTTCTGGCTATACAGGTTGTCACCATGGAGAATGACACAGCCTTGATAAGGTTGGAACATGATGCCAGCCCTGGTGATGAATTGTATATCCCAAAGAAGGAACTTATGGAGATGGTACTCAATAAAGAAATGGCTAGTTCTGCACACATATCGTTATGGTGCACGTAAGTACATTTTATTTATAAGTTAAGTAATTAATTTTTAAATACTATGATAATTAACATGTTTTTCCAATATATTAGGTATCTGCATCGTATGTTAGTTGATCGGGGTAACCTCGCCGTTTATGGGTTCATTGACCCCATGTTCATTCAGGGTGAGGTTCTCCTAGCATCAGAAGACCCGGTCACTACCATACGTGATATACTTGCCCGAGACGATCATCAATTCTACCTTGCGCCTTATCTCAATAAGTAAGTACCGGTTATTTAAGTATAACTATATATGACTTAGTCACTAACTGTTCTGCAAATACAGCCATCATTTGCAACTGTTGATATTGTACCCTAGGATGAACGTCGTGGTCTTCTTCTGCTCATTGGGAAATAAGCCGGCGAATCAACTGAAGACGATCATCGAAACGTAAGTATTAAAATACTTTATAATCAGTAATGCAGTTGTTTTAATTATCTGAAATCTATTAGATATACTTTAATTAATGTTCTTGTCATGATAGGTCTATTAATGCAACCCACATGTTGTGTGGTGAAAGGCGTACTCGGGCTATCAGATGGATTATTCCTAGCGTAAGATATTTATTAGTTCAAATGCATCAAATGCAGTGGGTATAATAATTGATTTCTATTTTATTTAATTCCTCATATTCTAATTGGGTTTCATTTGTACGTTGTCACGTATACAACGTGGATCACGGGAATGTGGCTACTATGTGATGCAGTGGATGTTGGAAATTATCTCCTCCAGGATCACTGAAAGATGGCACGAGGTAAATGTTAATTGACACAATTATAAGTAATAGTATATATTCGTTATATGTTTTATGTTAGTTTATTACTTAAAAGATATAATCTTTTGTCCAATTAAACTTGCAGATATTCAACATTCCAACTCCATTATCTGATTCCGACATCAACAACATAAGGAGGCGTTGGGCAACTTTCTTTCTTGAAGTGTACCAGCAACCATAGTTTGTATATATGTAGTTAGTTTAAAAACTTATCATGTAAGAGCTATAGTGTACTTTTGACTGATCATATGTATTTTGATATGAAATATATAATATATCATGTAGCTTTTTGGTTTCTAATTATTTTTGTTGTCTGATGTAATTGAACGTACATATATATGTATTGTTCGTAATAAATTCAGTATATATTAGTTGTGTTGAGAATATTTACAGTATGTTATTCTGGTATTGATCTGCATTACTGAAACAGGGGGAAAGGAAAGATAGAAATGTAAATAACAGGGGAAACAAATGAGACTTTACACATCGGTTTTCTTTAAAACCGATGTGTAAATTTCACTTTGCACATCGGTTTTCATGAAAACCGATGTGGAAAGTGAAATTCCCCAATAAGATACCAATTGAAAATTAATTTTCCACATCAGTTAATTGTCTGATGTAATTGAACGTACATATATATGTATTGTTCGTAATAAATTCAGTATATATTAGTTGTGTTGAGAATATTTACAGTATGTTATTCTGGTATTGATCTGCATTACTGAAACAGGGGGAAAGGAAAGATAGAAATGTAAATAACAAGGGAAACAAATGAGACTTTACACATCGGTTTTCTTTAAAACCGATGTGTAGATTTCACTTTGCACATCGGTTTTCATGAAAACCGATGTGGAAAGTGAAATTCCCCAATAAGATACCAATTGAAAATTAATTTTCCACATCAGTTAAAAGAAAACCACTGTTTAAAATATATTATAAACATCGGTTTTAAAACCGATGTGTAAAGTGGCAATAAACCACATCGGTCATTTCAACATCAGTTTGAAAACCGATGTGTAAAGCCAAAAATAACCGATGTGGAATCCCTTTTCTGCACTAGTGAGTTAGATTCAATTTTACCTGACAGTACCCAAACATCTCATTTTTACTAAAATCATGTTTGACAGAGAGCAGAATCAATTTTGGAGGTTTTCAACGTGAAACCAAACACACACTTAGTGCATGTTTGGATTCACTTTTGTGAGAGTCAAAAGTGATTCCATAGACAAAAAAATTGATTTGGGCATGTTTGGGTGTTCTAGACTAGAATTGATTTTGCCTCTAGAATCAATTCTAACTTGAAGCTAGAATTTGTAGCTTCCATCTCCAAACGTGATTTTTAGTCTCAAATTACACTAAGTTTTATATCAAACTTACTTTCAAAATAAAAACATCCAAACATAAGTCAATTCACTTCAAACTCAATTCTATTAAAATCAATTCTATAAACTCAATTCCACCCAAAATCACGTTTATCAAATACTCATCCAAACACACAATTAACTTCCGTCTAAATTCATAATTGGATCTCTCCCTTGGCATACTGTTTGGGTTGCTGATGTGGTATAATGTGTCATCCTACTTACAGTGTGTTTGTATCTGCATCTATACAAGGTGGACGTGCATCCATTCAAAAGCTACATGTTGTAGCTTCTGAGTTCCTAACGTGATTTTGCATCTAATTTCAACTCAGTTCCAAACACGCTATTAGCCAGTTATGTTGCAATCTCACTTCAGGTAAGACAGAGAAAGGAAATCTACTTCCCCATATTTTCATTAAAGTTCAATTTATATCATCGCCCCACAGTTCTTTTCATTTCTACTTCTAACTGTCACCGCATATCCAATGTCCTAAAGTGGAAATTTGGAGGGTAGTCAATGTCATACACACGAATAGTTGTAAAGAAATGTAGAAGATGATAGTTTGGTAGAATATTATATGTGTATTGCAAAAGAATTATATCAGGGACTTAAATACAAAAGGTTTTGTAACTGAAAAATAAATGAATTTAAATATACAACAAGTCACAAAAGATCAAGATAACAAATCACACAACATCAGGATGAGAGTTAATAGGCAATGACGCAAATCATGGACAACATCAAGGAGCATATCATGGGAGGCGCATATCATGGGATATTAATTGTAATAATAGTTAGGATGTTGTAACACTCCCCCTCAAGATGGGGTGTGTAAGTTAGATAACCCCATCTTGCTCTTTAGCCACAGGAATTGATCTTTGGCTCTGGGCTTGGTGAACAAGTCAGCAATTTGATTTGCGGAACTAACTTTCATAGTGTTTATAAGACCGGAAGAAATCTTTTCACGAACAACATGACAATCGATCTGTGTGTTTAGTACGTTCATGATACACCGGATTTGAGGCAATATGAAGAGCAGACTGGTTGTCACAAAATAGTGGTATTGGTGTAGAATGAGAGAGACCAATATCATTTAAAAGATATGAGAGCCAAGCAATTTCACAAGTTGCATTGGTGATAGCTCTATATTCCGCTTCGGCGGATGAACGGGATACTACACTTTGTTTCTTTGTTTTCCATGAGACTATACTAGGACCCAGAAAATGCAATAACCAGAAGTAGAGCGTCGAGTGGTAGGACAACTAGCCCAATATGAATCACAGTAGCCTTGGAGGAATAAATCTGAATTAGAGGGAAAGAAAAGGCCTTGGCCGGGAGTGGCTTTTAAATAGCGAAGAAGACGAATAGCAGCATTCATATGTGGTTGACGAGGTGCATGCATGAATTGGCTTAAAATATTGACGGAGTAAGCAATATCATGACGTGTAATTGTGAGATAAATTAGACGACCCACAAGACGACGATATGTGCAGGATCAATTAAAACAGTACCTTCAGAAAGAGATAATTTCAGATTTTGTTCCATGGGAAAGTCTACTGGTTTGGTAGCAGTAAGACCACTATCAGATATAATGTCAAGTGCATACTGTCGTTGAGATAAAAAAAAGACCACGCTTTGATCTTGCAACTTCAATCCCCAAAAAGTACTTTAAGCATCCCAAGTCTTTAATTTGGAAATGTTTGTGTAAAAGTTCCTTAACCATTCTTATAAGAACCAAATCTGAACCTGTGAGAACAATGTCATAGACATAAAGTAGAAGGAAAACAGAACCAGCTTCACGATGTAGGCAAAAAAGAGATGGGTCAGTTGTACTATGTGTGAAACCAAATTCAATAAGAACTTCAAAAAATTTTGAATACCAGTTTCGTGATGCCTGTTTAAGACCATATAATGATTTTTGTAACTTACAAACAAGAGGCTCCCCCTGACGTCTGAAACCTGGGGGCAACTGCATATAGACATGTTCGTGCAAATCACCATGTAAAAAAGCATTGTTGACATCGAGTTGATGAAGAAGCCAATTTTTAGCAACGACAATAGAGAGGAGAACTCGAACAGTGACTAGTTTGGCAATAGGAGCAAACGTATCAAAATAATCAATCCCTTCTATTTGAGTATAGCCTTTAGCAACTAATCGAGCTTTATACCTTTCAATACTTCCATCAGAATTGCGTTTAATTTTGAATACCCAATGGCAACCAATCGGTTTCTTCCCAGCTGGTAGTGGAACTAAAGACCATGTTCTATTTTCACACAAGGCATCAATCTCAGATTGCATAGCATTGTGCCACTCCGGAAATTTCTTAGCCTCGGAGTATGATGTTGGCTCAAAGTCAATAGCAATTGAAGAAATAAATGATCGATGAGAAGGAGAAAAATTATGAGAGGGTAAGGAATTGCAAATAGGATAGAGTGTACCAGGAACAGAAGCGGAAGAAGACGCCTGTTATGAGGTGAGGGAGCATATGTAGTCGTCGAGATAACGGGGTCAATTACGTGGACGGGTTGGACGAGGAGGAGTTTGGGTATGTGATGATGGCGTAGCATGTTCTGGAGGTTAGGTCTGAATAGGATTGGAAGGCTGGGGCGGCGCCATATCACAATCAAGGTGTTGGACTTGGTTTTGAATTGTAAAATCTTGGGTAATGGGTGTGAAAGATAAGTCAGGTGGTGAAGAGATGGGATTTGTAATGTTATTAAGTGGTGAGAAGTTTGTATCTGGGGGGTGGGTGTTGTAATGTAGTTTGGTGGGTCAGGCGGTGGGTTCTCTTGGAAAAGATAAATAATAGGTGAAGAAAAATCTTCTTTAGGTGGCAGTGGCAAAACTAAGGGAGACATTCTAGCATTAAGAATTTTGTATGGAAAAATATGTTCATGAAAAATAGCATCTCTTGTTACATCAATTTTTTGAAGATAAATCAAGTATTTTGTAACCTTTTTGACCATGGGGATATCCTAAAAAAACTCCCGGAGAAGCACGGTTATCAAACTTGTGATTGATGTGTGTGTTGCGGCCATATACCAAACAACCAAAAACCCGAAGATGAGAAAGATTTGGTTTTTTATTAAACAATATTTCATGAGGTGTATGGCTTTTGAGAACTGTAGTGGGTAGACGATTAATTAGATAAGTAGCCGTTAATACAAAATCACCCCAAAAAATCTAAAGGCAAGTTTGATTAAAAATGCAAAGCACGTGCAATGTTTAATAAATGTTGGTGTTTACGCTCCACAACACCATTTTGTTGTGGAGTATAAGCACAACTTGATTGTTGTAACACTCCCAAGTTTTTAAAAAAAGAGTTAGTTTGGGAATTAAAAAATTCACGTGCATTATCGGATTGTATATTTTGAATATGTTTGAATTTGTTTGTCAGCCATTTAAAAAAAAAATGAGGAA
This sequence comes from Sophora flavescens, assembly GCA_030762895.1. NCBI lineage: Eukaryota > Viridiplantae > Streptophyta > Magnoliopsida > Fabales > Fabaceae > Sophora > Sophora flavescens. Next base: position 126,478,401 of record CM061067.1, read on the forward strand.
TGATTGTATTGACTTCACTTTTGTGTTGCATGAGAAAAACCCATGTACTTCTAGAAAAATCATCAACCATAGTAAGAAAAAGTTTTTTGCACCAGAGGAATGAGTTTTATTGTAGGGTCCCCAAACATCAAAATGTACTAATTCAAAACATTTAACCATGGAAATGCTACTTAATGAAAATTTTAGACGAGACTGTTTTGCCAACGGACAAACAGTACAGGTACATTTATTTGAAAACTTAATTCTAGAATCAATATTATTGAATTGTGAAGATAAAGCTGGTGTCGGATGTCCTAAACGCCAATGCCATAAATCAAAATGAGAGCCAAATGAAGCAGCGGAGATAAAGGTGGTAGAAGAGTTGTCCATGAGACAGAGACCCCCATGTTGCTCACCCATCATAAAAGTCCTCTTCATCCTCTGGTCCTGTAAAAAACATGAAGTAGGGGGTAAAAGTGACCCAAGAGTTAGTGTCTCGGGAAAGTTTGCTAATGGACAAAAGGTTAAATTGAAATGATGGAACATGCAAGACATGTGGTATTAATAGGCCAGATTTTAAATAAATGGAACCAATATGATGAACTGGAACAAGTTTGTTGTCAGGTAATTTAACGGAAGATGAGACTTTGGTATATGAATGAAAAAGTGAAAGATCAGATACCATATGATCAGTGACACCGGAATCTAAAATCCAAACGGAAGAACAAGGTTTAAAAGAGACAAAACAACGAAAAGAGTTACCTACAAAATTTGCTAGAGGTTGGTCATTACCAGCCTTAATGAGAGAGAGTAATTGCTGTATTTGAGTCTGAGACAAATTAACCAGAGGCTGAGAATCTGGAGATGAAGCAACAGCAGCAGCAGTTGGATGAGCTTGTGAAGCAGAAGGTCTTAAGCCCCAACTATCACGAGAGGAAGAACCACGATGGGATTTGTTGGTTCCAAGATTGTGTTTCCACCATGAAGGATAGCCAATTTTGGTATAGCAGCGACTGTCAGAATGACCATCAACATTGCAAATGGAACAATGATAAGAAGGTTTGGTGTTGCCATCTCGAAAAGGAGTGGAATGTTGAGTAGCCATGGATGGTCAAAGAAATGAATGACCAAATTTAGGCTGATACCATGTAAAGAAATATAGAAGATGATAGTTTGGTAGAATAATACTTGTGTATTGTAAAAGGATTACATCAGGGACTTAAATACAAAAGGTTTTGTAACAGAAAAATAAATGAATTTAAATATACAACAAATCATAAAAGATCAGGATAACAAATCACACAACATCAGGATGAAAGTTAATAGGCAATGGTGCAAATCATGGACAGCATCAAGAAGCATATCATGAGAGGCGCATATCATGAGATATTAATTGTAATAATAGTTAGGATGTTGTAACAATAGTCTTATATAGAATCCGAGTTGGGTCAGGTGCCCTATTCATCTTCTGTCCTACAAAATTTGTTTTATGGCTTAAGTTAACGTGTGGACGAAGAGAAATGAGGTTAAGTTGTTATTGCTCGTATATTTTATTTTGTAGTCTAAAATGTTACCATTTTTACTTTTGCCAATGGCCCAATGTTGTGTTCTTTGTTGAACATATTTTTGGTTAATTAATACTAGTAAAATACGCGTGCATTCGCATGGGTCACATTGGTTTTTATCCATGTTTTAAAATTGTCTGTATATATAATTAAATTAAATATTTACTTAAAATTATATATTAATTATTTTGTCTTGACAAAACAACTATTATATTAATTAATAAGCTATAGCAAGAATAACTCAAAATCCATATAAATTTATCATTAAAAAATATAAGCAAACAAATTTTGCATGCACTAATTTTCTTAAATCCAATATTAAGTAAAATGTCAGCAATAGTACTTTATCGGAACATTTCATGCATGACTTGACAATTCTAAAAGAATATAAAAATAATTGGATTCATGGTCATCAATAACCACTACATCTTGGGAGTGAATTCCCTGACGTTGTGGCGCGCAACGTCAGGTGACTTTGGTTGGTTATTAGCCGTCGGATCAAATCCGACGGCTCAGAAATTGACACGTGGTTTAATTTTTTTTTTTTAAAAAACAAAGATGAAAAACGCTTAATTTTTTTCACCAGCGCTGGGCGCTGGATTCTGGTTTCCACACTCGCGAGGCGAGCCAAATTTCGCGGGGCGAATCACCAGCGCTGGGCGCTGGTTCTGTTTCAGCTTCCTGGCGCTGGGCGCTAGTTGCCAGTCTTCTGCCTGTGCTGAGCGCCAATCTTCCTGTGCTGGGCGCCAGTGCTGGTACTGCACTTGCTGTTTTCTGCATTTTGCCTGAGCTGAGTGCCCGTTATGGTGAGCAGCTAGTTATTCCTCAAGAGAACAGTTTTATGGTGAATGCAATGCACAGCAGCTAGCTATTTCTCATGAGAACGGTTTGAGTGAAAAGGCAACTAGTTCTTCTTCAGGCGAATGCTCTTTGGATGGAAATGGTGGAAGGGGTCAAATTGAAAATGGTGAATGCAATGGAGAACAGCTAGCTATTTCTCAGGAGAATGGTTTGAGGGAAAAACCAACTAGTTCTTCCTCGGGAGAATGTTATGTGGATGGAAGTGGTGGTCAAATTGAAGATAGTGAATGCAATGGAGACCAGCTTCCACCGCTTAATTTGTCAGATGAAGATCTGGAAGAAGAGATGGATATCTATAAATTATCACATATCAGAAGGCATAGAGTGTTTGTACCAGCACTGGCGCCCAGCACAGGAAGATTGGCGCTCAAAGACAGCGCGGAAGATCGCGCAACTAGCGCCCAGCGCCGCGAAAGCTGAAATGAACCAGGCGCCCGGCTCTAGGCAAAGAAGGACCGCCAATACTGAAACTGGCGCCAAATACCATGCGATTTAAAAATAAAAATAATAATTTAAGCCACGTGTCAATTTCTGAGCCGTCGGATTGATCCGACGGCTAATAACCAACCAAAGTCACCTGACGTTGCGCGCCACAACGTCAGGGAATTCGCTCCCCTACATCTTATGGGCGTGCACAAAATAACCGCTACATCTTGACATTTCATGCATGGCTTGAAATATGGATGAAGACGATCTAGAGAATAACTCTTTTTTAATAGAGAAGTTAAATAATAATAATGTTGTTGAAGTTGATTTTGATTTCACGATGGTTTTGTCTAAATCTCATAAATATAATCCGAGGAGGAATAAAAAAAAAATATAATATTAGGTTTAAATGATTTATTTTGTATGGATTTTGGTTTAAGTCCCCATGCTTTTACTTTCTTTTATTTTTCTTTTTTTTTTTCAATAAATTATGGTGACATAGGATCACCTTGTCTTAAAAAAATGTCTAAGTGAGAATAAACCATGATTATAGAACATGGATTTTGGAAATTCTTTTTGATTTCTGACCTTTTGGCCCACCATGTTTCATCTCTTTTCTTCAACGCATTATTCGCATCTTAAAGTTACTCCTTTTACAAATAATTTAGAAATATTAAGTTATCTATTATCATTGTAAATATTTTTTTCAGAACATGTACTACTTTACTAATGTATCGAATAATCCATACATCCAAGAGAGCAAATCTAGGAAACCATACCATATTTTTTTCATAGTCTAAATTCAGTTGGAAGAAGAGCCTAGATAATCCAAAGCAAAATTGAAAAATATAAAAAAGATAGCAATAAGAACAATACAAAAATTGGACACCCGTAGGACCAAAAATCATGAAATTGGTCTTAAACCATCCACAACATACCTTACTTTTTTGTTCCAAAAAAAAAAATTCCTTAACATGTCTATCTTTTAAATTTAGCTGATAAGCAAGTGCTTATTTCTAACACCACACAGGAAACAGAAACCACCAATTAAATACATGTTTAATCAAATCACCAGTTCAATGCATGGTTGATCATGTCATATATCATTCCAAGACACAATATATACAAAAAAAAAAAAGGATGTTAAACACTGAAAAGTAAGAAAACACTTATTTATGTCGTATATCTTTTTTCCTTATATTTATGCCTATGTCAATAAAGAATTTAGGAGCTGGGGCAGTGGTACTTAAGTCCCGTGAAATCTCTAATTACAGACCCTTTTTGGAAATGGCTTGTGATTATGTTCAATTGCATTTTTCTTATATTATATATTTTTATAAGACTTGTGATCTGGGAACCTTTGATTTTATCCTACTATTTAGATTCATGAGAACTTTGTGAATCTTGTATTAAAGCATTGTTTGTGTCTGCATCTATGAGTATAAAATACCGTTGGCCCCAAAGAAAAATGAGGAAGAAAAGGAATGTGAAAGGAGTTGTATATTTCATGCAGAAAGAAAACTATACTCAGATTCTGGAAGGGATACTCAGAAGTCAGAATTTATGCTTGAATACAGATGTTACTAATATATTGTAGGTAAATGTTGCTCCATGTGGGGGATTAATGTTTCTATTTCCTTCCTGCTCCCTTACGTTGATAGTTAAATGGCTATTCTCAGCTAGCATATGATTTTAGGATTTCTTTTTTAATTATTTTAATCATGTTAAAGTGTTCCTTACTTGTCTTCCTAACCATTTTCCTGAATAGGTTGAATGGTATCGATCAATTTGGGTCTAAAAATTACAAATCACTCACTTACAAATCACTGCACAAACGGTGGGTCTGTGTTTAAAAGTAAACAATTAACATCATACAGTAATGATCAGTAATCACATAACTATGAATTCACAAAATATAACATTAGAAATTATACACTTCACAGAGACATAGAACAAAATTTGATATTATCCCAGGCTTCCAATTTGATATAACTTTCCAATTTTTTTAAAACATAATCAACTCTCAAATTTTGTGGTTCCAAACATAAAATTGAAGGTCTTGTATGTGAAATAACATAAGTTAACACAAGAAGGGGGTTGAATTGTGTTTACTAACCTTTTATGATACTTTGAAAATTATTTTCGCAGGCACAACAAGAAAAAATAAGACAACAGAAAATTAGATGATTGACATATCTAATTTTAAAACAGAACACACAAGCATATAGAAAAGAGTAAAATAGAGATTAATATTCACAATAATAACTACCCAAGTTAAAAGCTTAAACAAACAATACATAAGCAAATTAAAGAGATAAGGGAAGAGGAATATCACTCAAGAGTTTTATAATGATTCACCCCAAAATCCACAAGGCTACGTCACTAGTGGAAATAACGTAATATACGGGAACGTTTTACGTCAGTTGACCATATGTTTGACGTTAAAAATGAGGCGGTGACAGTTTTGTAAATATTAAATCACTATTTGCGTCAGTTGTGTAAAGAACTGACGTTAAAAGTGATTTTAACACTTTTAACGTCAGTTGTTTATACAACTGACGTTAAATGTGTGATTTTTACGGTAGTTAAATAAATAACTGACGTAAATAATTATGAAACTCATTTCTTTCATTGTCATCTCTCTGTTGTCACTCTTAACGCAGATCACTCCATATAGTGCAGTTTATTTCTAAACCTTTTTTTTAAACAAGTTTATTTTTAATGTTAATTAATTAGCTTGAATTAGTAAACAAATTCTTGTGCAAATTAAAATAAATAAACACTTAACATAAAACAAGTTATATGTATAATCAAATCGTATCTCATTGAAGCGATTCATAAGTTACAATTACATGATTAAAAGATGAAAAATTTCTGCAACATAGCCCTAAAATATAAAAAAGTTTCTGCTTCAACATCATTTTCTTCTCAGTCCTGTCCTCAGAAACTCCAATGGATGCATCTCCTCCCTCACTTGAATTCCATGATGCATCGCGCGTGAATCCACAGTCACTAGCAGCGAAAGCAAAGTGAAATGGATCTTTGCATCACCTCCTTCACTGGAATTCCTTGATGCATCGTCTTGAATCCACAATCACTTGCAGCGAAAGCAAAGTGAAAGGGATGACGGGGATGAAATAAAGTGAGGGAATCACATTACGTGATTCACCCAACCTTACTATCCATGTTACGTGATTTACTCAACCTCAGAAGTTTGTTGACTATTAAGACAGAGACCTTTAAGTCTAGGAATAGGAAAAAATAACAACACCTCAAATATGATAGAGGCATATTGTGAAGGAATAGAAAACGCACGAAATATAGAGGAAAAGAAGACGGGGGGTGTAATACAGATCGACTGATACAGAAGAATATGGTTCTTTATATAGAGAAGAGAGACTACCTGAATTTCTTGAAAACTGATCTAAAAACTTAATGCTCATTAAGAGGATTAAGTTACAAGGTGAATGGTAAGTAGCACAGTAGTCAAAGGAATGAATGTTTTTGCAGAAACTTATACACTTTTAACGTCGGTTGCTTAATACAACTGACGTTAAAAGTGTTTTTTAAATAAAAAATATTTATTTTTAACGTCAGTTTTTTATACAACTGACGTTAAAAGTGTGATTTTTACTTCAGTTAAATAAATAGCTGACGTAAATAATCTTATATCCCTATCTGAAATGCCCTGTTGTCACTCTTAACACAGGTCACTCCATATATATAGTGCAGTTTATTTCTAAACTTTTTTTTAAACAAGTTTATTTTTAATCTTCATTAATTAGCTTGAATTGGTAAACAAATTCTTGTGCAAATTAAAATAAATAAACACTTAACATAAAACAAGTTATATGTATAATCAAATCGTATCTCATTGAAGCGATTCATAAGTTATAATTAAATGATTAAAAGATAAAAAAATTCTACAACATAGCACTAAAATATAAAAAAGTTTCTGCTTCAACGTCAATTTCTTCTCAGTCCTGTCCTCAGAAACTCCAATGGATGCATCTCCTCCCTCACTTGAATTCCTTATGCTCCATCTGCTTTATCCACAGTCACTTGCTGCGAAAGCGGAGTGGAAGTGATGAGGGGATGAAATAAAGTGAGGGAGTCACATTACGTGATTCACCCAACCTTACCATCCATGTTACGTGATTTACTCAACCTCAGAAGTTTTTTGACCATTAAGACAGAGACCTTTAAGTCTAGGTATAGGAAGAAATAACAAAAGTCTCAAAGCCATTTTGTGAAGGAATAGAAAACACACGAAATATAGAGGAAAAGAAGAGGCTCTATTACAGACTGATACAGAAGAATGGTACTTTATATAGAGAAGAGAGACTAGCTAACTGATTTTCTTGAAAACTGATCTATAAACTCAATGCTCATTAAGAGGATTAGGTTACAATGTGCATGGGTAAGTATCACAGTAGTCATGGGTAAGTAGCACAGTAGTCAAAGGAATGAATGTTTTTGCAGAAATTTGTACACTTTTAACGTCATTTGTCTTCAACAACTGACGTTACACTAGTGGAAAATATACATTAGACGGTAAAGGTTTACGTCAGTTAACCAAAAGCTAGACGTTAAAAAGGAGGCGGTGGCAGTTTTGTAAATATCAGGCTTCAGTAATTCAATTTTAACGTCAGTTGTTTTAATGACTGACGTTAAAAGTGAAGTGACTCACTTTTAACGTCAGTTCAATAAAGAACGGCGTTAAAAGTGAACATTTCACTTTTAACGCCGATTCGATAAAGAACTGACGTTATAAGTAAGTCTCTTCACTTTTAACGCCAGTCCCTACATCAACAGACGTTAAAAGTTATTTTAATAATTTTTTTATCTAGTATACGATTCCTTCCGCATTGCCTTCCTCAAAGTTTCAGTTTCACATGAATTGCTTTGATGTTTTGTGTTTCTGTTTTGAAAACTAAAATATACGTGCGAAGTATAAGTTGAATCAATAACCCAAACCGGATCTCATTCATGAAGTGTAATACAGATCGATCGATCTGAGAAGATTGAAAGGGTTTAAAATCCTATAAAAAGTTACATTGAAAGGGTTTAAAATCCTATAAAAAGTTACATTGAAAGGGTTTAAAATCCTAAACATTAAAGCTACATCCCATCAGAGAGTTTTATGAAATATGCCAAAGGGAAAACTATATATACTCCGAAGACCTCAGAAAACTGGGGGGCATGAGAGAGCTCAAGAGAGAGGCAAAAACAGGTGCACCAGATCCGTTTCAAGCAAAGGCAGTGGTTCCAGAGACTTCCAAGACGGTCACTTGCTGCCAAAGCTGAGGTTTTGGAACTGTGACCCCCGAGCACCTGATTCTCCGGAAGGTGATAAGGTGAGCAACTCACACAATGTAATTTACTCAGACTTATCACCCATGCAATGTAATTTACTCAAACTCAGAAGTTGTTTGACCATTAAGACAAAGACCTTTGAGTCTAGGAATAGGAAGAAAGAGTGATGAAGTTAATCTCCACGGCAGAGCCATATTGTGAAGCAGAAAATCAAAAGGATTGAAGGAAGCTATTTATAGGAGCAGGGGATGAAGTTACTAAGCTATTCTGATTTTGTTGAAAACTTACCTATAAACTTAATGCTCATTAAGAGGATTGAGTTACAAGGTGCATGGGTAAGTAGCACAGTACAGTCAAAGGAATGAATGTTTTTGCAGATATCTATACACTTTTAACGTCAGTTGTTTAAAAAAACTGACGTTAAAAGTGTTTTTAATAAAAAATATAAATTGTTAACGTCAGGTTTTTATACAACTGACGTTAAAAGTTTGATTTTTACTTCAGTTAAATAAATAGCTGACGTAAATAATCCTATATATTATACACGTGCAGAATGAATATTGGAAATAATGTAATTAATATACGGGAACTTGGCAGTCATCAAATAAGTTGACGTTAAAAATGAGGTGGTGGGTAAACTATTTGCGTCAGTTCTATAAATAACTGACGTAAATAATTATGAAACTCATTTCATTGGTTGTCATGTCCCTGTTGTCCCTCTTAATGCAGATCACTCCATATAGTACTGCAGTTTATTTCTAAACCTTTTTTTATACAAGTTTATTTTTAATTTTTATTAATTAGCTTGAATTAGTAAACAAATTATTGTGCAAATTAAAATAAATAAACACTTAACATAAAACAAGTTATATGTATAATCAAATCGTATGACATTGAAGCGATTCATAAGTTAAAATTACACGATTAAAAGATAAAAAATTTCTGCAACATAGCCCTAAAATATAAAAAAGTTTCTACATCAACATCATTTTCTTCTCAGTCCTGTCATCAGAAACTCCAATGGATGCATCACCTCCCTCACTTGAATTCCAAGATGCAAAGTCAATCCTCAGTCACTAGCAGCGAAAAGCAAAGTGAAATGGATCTTTGCATCTTTCTTCTTCAGTGGAGTTCCTTGATGCATCATCTTGAATCCACAATCACTTGCTTCCAAAGCAAAGTGAAAGGGATGACGGGGATGAAATAAAGTGAGAGAATCACATTACGTGATTCACCCAACCTTAATATCCATGCAATGTAATTTACTCAAACTCAGAAGTTGTTTGACCATTAAGACAAAGACCTTTGAGTCTAGGAATAGGAAGAAAGAGTGATGAAGTTAATCTCCACGGCAGAGCCATATTGTGAAGTAGAAAATTAATTAAAAGGAGATGGAAGCTAGGAAGCTATTTATAGGAGCAGTGGATGAAGTTCCTAAGTTATTCTGATTTTCTTGAAAACTTATCTATAAACTTAATGCTCATTAAGAGGATTAGGTACAAAGGTGAATGGGTAAGTAGCACAGTAGTCAAGGGAATGAATGTTTCTGCAGAAACTAATAAACCTTTAACATCCGTTGTGTAATACAACTGACGTAAGAAGTTGTGAGTGTTTTTAACGTCAGTTTCTTAATACAACTTACGTTAAATATATGACATTTAACGTCAGTTATTACTAACAACTGGCGTAATAAGTGTGAGAGTTTTTAACGTCAGTTTATTAATACAATTGACGTTAAATATATGATCTTCAACGTCAGGTTTTACCAAAAACTGACGTAAAATGTTGTTTTATTTTAATTATAACGTTTACCCCCGCGTGCCTTCTCCACTTCTCTCCGTCTTTTCTCTTTTCATCACGCTCAACCCTCACTCTCGCTCTCACTCTGCCCTAATCGCGCGCTCATCTCCACCGCAACCACCGCGAGGGCTTCTTCGCCACCACCGTGAGGTACACTCTTAACCCCTAACTCTGTCTTTCCCGCTCCTTCTTTGCAATAACTTGACATCTCTCTTTCCCCTGGCCTTCCCGCGCACTAACTCTCCTTGTCCCTCTGCTCTCAGTAACCACATCGAACGTTGGCCACCACTCGAGCTTCCCCCCCACCACCACGCGAGCGCCTATTTCTGGTGAGTCTTTAATTAGGGCACATTTTTTATTCACGGTTTTGAGTGCATGCATGTTGCTCTGTTGGTTTGAAACTGTAGTCTCAGTAGTTGAAACATGAAACTGTGAGTTTGAGTTGTTTGGAATGTCTCTATTTTTGGTTTTGAGTGTATGTTGAAACTGTAGTCTCAGTAGTTGTAACTTTAAACCGTGAGTTTGAGTTGTTTGGAATGTCTTTATTTTTGGTTTTGAGTGCATGTTGCTCTGCTGGTTGATCTGTCACGGCCGTGATGCTCATCACGGCTAGGCCGTGATCAGTTCTGCCTATGAGGGTTTGGTTCAGTTGGCACGTTACGGCCGTGATGGACATCACGGCCAGGCCGTGACCAGTGCTTGGCAATGTTCAAAAACTATAGTTTTCAATCTCTCGTATTGTCCTTATATTGGATATATAGATGTTTTGTATATCTACTGGACCTATCTAGTTATTTTTATTTATACTTCTGTATTTATTTTGAGTTATAACCTATGTTAATACATATATATTGTTTTTGAACAGGCATACATATGGATCAGTCGGATAGCCCACATGCACGGGACGAGGACACTGTTGGGGTTTCGCAGTGTAAGTTTACATGCATGTTATATACTATCTTTAGTCCTTCTTGTTAATGTAAGTTTATAATGTTACAACCCTCTATTTTATCATTTTTTTTGTCCATACAGACATCACAGGCTCATAGGAAACGGGGTAGAGGAGCCACCTCGTTGAAGAAACTAGAGAAGGACAGGCAGAGCGGACAGAAGCTTGAGGTGTCCTTCGATGCTAATCTAAATGCCCAGGGACCCCGTGCTAAAGAATTTAATAAGTGGGTGTTTCTACAAGCGAAGCAGCACGTAAGCATCAACTACAACCACTGGAATGACGTTCCACGGAACGTTAAGGATCAGATTTGCGAGGCTATCACGGTATTTTACCTTTACATTCGTTTGATTTACATTATTAGATAATTATCCGAGTTAGAATCCATCCAGTTGTTATATATGTATCTAATGTGTAGGTAGCTTGGACTGTGCCAAATGACGACGATCATCGTCATAAATGTATGAAAATGGCATCAAAGCGTTGGAATGGGTTCAAGCATGATCTTACCAGGTACTATCTATCTGGGAAGAAGCGGCTTGATAAAATGTTCTCGGATTATCCCTGGATTGATCAGGATACTTGGGATATGTTTGCCAGGAGTCGACAGGATGAAGAATTTCAGGTTGGTTGATTAAGTTAATTTTGTATGCTTATTATAGATCATTTAACTATATTTAATTATGTGTTTTTGTTTGAATAGGCTAAGGCAAATAAGGGTCGGCAGAATCAGGCGAAGAACGTCCACCGCCACACCATGTCTCAGGGTGGGTACCATACTCGGATCCAGCAGATGATGGCGGATAGGCTGAGGGCGAAGCAGGAAGAGCACTCTGCTAGGATTGAAAGAGGAGAGGTGCCTGAGGGCACACCATCAAGTCCTCCGTCGGACATCGACCGCGAGGATGTCTGGTTAGCCGGCCGCATGACAAAGGCGAGATCTTTTAAAGCTGATGCCACTCGCGAAGTGGCAGATAAGATTGTAAGTAAATAATTAACTTGATTTCAATTGATATTTGTATAGATACTTGCAACACTTTTCACTTGCACGCTTTTTCATTTTTTTTCATTGTAGATGGATCTTAAAGCAAAATCCTCCCAGGGCGCATTAGTCCCTTCTGGACGGCAGGACGTCTTGATGACTGCTCTAGGCAAGAAAGACCATCCTGGTCGGGTTCTCGGTGTTCCTGGGAACGTGACCATCAGTCTCTGGTGCACGTAAGTTAATTTTAATTTTATAACTTATTTATTTTTGGTATTTTTCCATTTAATAAGTTATTTTAATTTCAATATATATATTATGTAATTAACATCCACACCCTTTTCATATCTTAGGTATCTCCATCGTCTTCAGCTTGATAAGGGCGTTGCATTAGTTTACGGTTTCTTAGATCCGTCAATCCTTCTGCCCGAGTTCTTTGCTGGCGATGCATTGAGTAAATACATAGGGAAGGTGTTGGGAGACAATCCGAAAGAATTATATCTGGCTCCCTACTGTATGAATGACCATTGGCAGTTGTTGGTACTTCACCCGTCTAGGCATACTGTCATATTCTTCTGCTCTCTCCACCATGATCCGCCATCGAAGGTGGTGGAAGCTGTAAATATGTAAGTAACTAACCTTAAATTTAATTTAAGTTTTAATATCAGTTGTTTTTAGTTTATTACACACATGATAAATGAGTTTGTTAATTGATCGACATGATTATTTGTTTATGATAGCGCGCTGAAGGCGAGTAGCATAAGTTGCGCCAACGGGAGAAGTAGGACTTCTAAGTCTAAAGCAAATCCTGTATGGAACATCCTCAAGGTTTGGTGGTTTATTTATCAAATAATTATTATTATAATTACTAATTTATGTGTATATTCAACTGACGTTGAAATTAATTTTGTTGGTAGTCTCGATTTTAACCTGATAGTTGGTCGTGCGGCTATTATGTGATGCTTCATATGCTGAACATAGTCTCCGCATCTATTACGGATGGATGGAAGAAGGTAATATTTAAACAACTTGTTAAATTATATATTATAGTTTTGAAGATGACTTGCATTGATGTTATTGTTATTATTTGAACGTGTCTAGGCATTTATCGACCAATCGCCTATTGAACAAGATGAGTTAAGAGACTTGAGGATGCGCTTCGCCGAATTCTTCTTCAAGTATGCGTCTGAAAAAGGAATTGCCAACATACCTCCGCACTACTTAGATAAATAGTTTTTTTGTTAGACTTTAGAAACTAATTAATAACATGTATATATATATCCTTAGATAGTTTTGTTTTTTAGACATTGGATATGTATATATGTATCCTTAGATATATATACATGGGTTTTGGTTTTAAGTCCCCCATTGTTCAATTTTCCTTTGCAATTCTGTAATGTGTGTGATATTCTGTGTTACTGGGACTGAATGCAGGGATAGCTGAGGGGGGTGATATTTTAAAACCGAATTTAAAAAAAAAAACCTTATTAACGTCAGTTGTATTAAACAACTGACGTTAATAGTATTTTATAAAATATACAGTACTCTATTAACGTCAGTTGTTTATTACAACTGACGTTAAAATTAAACCTTTAACGTCAGTTCTTTAAAAAAACTGACGTTAGTTTTAACAAAATCAACGTCCATTGTATTAAAGAACTGACTTTAATAGTTTTATTTTAACGTCGGTTTTGTTAAGGAACTGACGTTAATAGTGTTATATTTAACGTCAGTTCTCAACTGACGTTAAAATAGTAACTATTAACGTCAGCTGTATTTACGTCAGTCTGTATTCTGACGTAAAAAAATCAATTTTAACTGTCGTAAAAAACACTTATTGCACTAGTGTTAAAAGTGTTTTTAAATAAAAAATATTTATTTTTAACGTCAGTTGTTTAATACAACTGACATTAAACAATGACTTTTAACGTCAGTTTCTTAAGAGAACTGACGTTAAATAAATGACCTTTAACGTCAGTTGTTACAAACAACTGACGTAAAATGTTGTTTTATTTTTGGTTTTTGATTATAATGTTTACACCCGCACACCTTCTGCACTTTGCTCTGTACGTCTCTGTTCTTCTCTTTTCATCACGCTCACTCTCACTCTCAACTCTCACTCTCACTCTCACTCTGCCCTAATCGCGAGCTCATCTCCACCGCAACCACCGCGAGGGCTTCTTCGCCACCACCGTGAGGTACACTCTTAACCCCTAACTCTGTCTTTCCCGCTCATTCTTTACAATAACTTGACATCTCTTTTTCCCATTCCCGCGCATTAACTCTCCTTGTCACTCTGCTCTCAGTAACCACATCGAATGTTGGCCACCACTCGAGCTCCCCTCCCCACCACCACGCGAGCACCTATTTCTGGTGAGTCTTTAGGGCACATTTTTTTTATTTTTGGTTTTGAGTGTATGTTGAAACTGTAGTCTCAGTAGTTGAAACTTGAAACTGTGAGTTTGAGTTGTTTGGAATGTCTCTATTTTTGGTTTTGAGTGTATGTGCTGGTTAGTCTGTCACGGCCATGATGCTCATCACGGTTAGGCCGTGATCAGTTCTGCCTATGAGGGTCTGGTTCAGTTGGCACGTTACTGCTGTGATGGACATCACTGCCAGGCCGTGACCAGTGCTTGGCAATCTTCAAAAACTAGTTTTCAATCTCTCGTATTGTCCTTAAATATATATGTTAATAAATATATATTGTTTCTGAACAGGCATACATATGGATCAGTCGGATAGCCCACATGCACGGGAGGACACTGTGGGGCCTACGCAGGACCCAATCGCGCCTACGCCTGATTCTAGTGTAAGTTTACATGTTATATACTATCTTTAGTCCTTCTTTTTAATGTAAGTTTATAATGTTACAACCCTCTATTTTATCATTTTTTTGTCCATACAGACATCACAGGCTCATAGGAAACGGGGTAGAGGAGCCACGACGTTGAAGAAACTAGAGAAGGACAAGCAAAGCGGACAAAATCTTGAGGTGTCCTTCGATGCTAATCTAAATGCCCAGGGACCCCGTGCTAAAGAATTTAATAAGTGGGTGTTTCTACAAGCGAAGCAGCACGTAAGCATCAACTACAACCACTGGAATGACGTTCCCACGTAACGTTAAGGATCAGATTTGGGAGGTTATCATGGTATTTTACCTTTACATTCGTTTGATTTACATTATTAGATAATTATCCGAGTTATAATCCATCCAGTTGTTATGTATTTAATATGTAGGTAGCTTGGATTGTGCCAAATGACGAGGATCATCGTCATAAATGTATGAAAATGGCATCAAAGCGTTGGAATGGGTTCAAGCATGATCTTACCAGGTACTATGTATCTGGGAATAAGCGGCTTGATAAAATGTTCTCGGATTATCCCTGGATTGATCAGGATACTTGGGATATGTTTGCTAGGAGTCGACAGGATGGAGAATTTCAGGTTGGTTGATTAAGTTAATTTTGCATGCTTCTTATAGATCATTTAACTGTATTTAATTATCTGTTTTTGTTTGAATAGGCTAAGGCAGATAAGGGTCAGCAGAATCAGGCAATGAACGTCCACCGCCACACCATGTCTCAGTGTGGGTACCAGACTCGGATCGAGGAGATGATGACGGATAGGCTGAGGGTGAAGCAAGAAGAGCACTCTGCTAGGATTGAAAGAGGAGAGGTGCCTGAGGGCACACCATTAAGTCCTCCGTCGGACATCGGCCGCGAGGATGTCTGGTTAGCCGGCCGCATGACAAAGACGGGATCTTTTAAAGTTGATGCCACTCGCGAAGTGGCAGATAAGATTGTAAGTAAATAATTAACTTGATTTCAATTGATATTTGTATAGATATTTTTAACACTTTTCACTTGCACGTTTTTTCATTTTTTCATTGTAGATGGATCTTAAAGCACAATCCTCCCTGGGCTCATTCGTCCCTTCTGGACGGCGGGACGTCTTGATGACTGCTCTAGGCAAGAAAGACCATCCTGGTCGGGTTATCGGTGTTCCTGGGAATGTGACCATGAATGAATATTATGGCAAGTCTGCTTCACGAAAGCGGGTGGTCGATGAAGCATCAATTTTGGATGACATTACTCAGCACCTCATCTCCAACGCTGCTATTACAACACATCTGATGCAAAGCTTAATATCCAAATTCAAGCAGGCGCTTGCCAGAGAGCTTTCCTCCGTCGGTTCATCCCAGGACACCGCCGGGCATGCCAACCCTTCACATGTGAGCACAAAAGAAAGTTATAGTAGGGCACATGTGGAGGACGATGAGCTGGCAGCTAGGGAGCGGGAGTTGGAAGTCCAACGCCATGAGCTTGAGTTGGAAATGAAAAGGCGTGAGCTTGAGTTGGACTTCCAACGACGTGAGCTCGAAATGTTAACAAAGGTATGTATTCGTTATTAATGTCCAAATTAGTCAAATAATTACTTGTGTTTTTTTTTAATTATCAACAACTTATCTATTTTATTTTTCCTAAATTGAAGGCCAAGTCGACGTCGGTGTCGCTGTCACCTGTCACTCATTTGTTCTCACTTGGTGAGGATTATGCGTTTGAGATTTTTGAATGTCCATTGGAGCACGATGGATGGGTGGCACGCCCAAATCAACGGAGGACATTTTCCTTCTGTGGTGAAGATCTCGGGCACGCCTGCAGAAATAACGTCTGGATGGCCAGGACGGTTTTGAGTCTCTGTTGCACGTAAGTTAATTTTAATTTTATAACTTATTTATTTTTGGTATTTTTCCATTTAATAATTTATTTTAATTTCAATATATATATTATGTAATTAACATCCACATCTTTTCATATCTTAGGTATCTCCATCGTCTTCAGCTTGATAAGGGCGTTGCATCAGTTTACGGCTTCTTAGATCCGTCAATCCTTGTGCCCGAATTCTTTGTTGGCGATGAATTTAGTAAATACATAGAGAACTTGTTGGGAGACAATCAGAAAGAATTATATCTGGCTCCCTACTGTATGAAAAACCATTGGCAGTTGTTCGTACTTCACCCGTCTAGGCATACTGTCATATTCTTATGCTCTCTCCACCAAAAGCCGCCACAAGAGGTGGTGGAAGGTGTAAATAAGTAAGTAACTAATCTTAAATTTAATTTAAGTTTTAATATTAGTTGTTTTCAGTTTATTACACACATGATATATGAATTTGTTAATCGACATGATTATTTGTTTATGATAGCGCGTTGAAGGCGAGTAGCATAAGTTGCGCCAACGGGAGAAGTATGACTTCTAAGACTAAAACAAATCTTGAATGGACCATCCTCAAGGTTTGGTAGTTTATTTATCAAATAATTAATTTTATAATTACTAATTTATATGTATATTCAACTGACATTGAAATTAATTTTGTTTGTAGTCTCGATTTCAACCTGACGGGTGGTCGTGCGGCTATTATGTGATGCTTCATATGCTGAACATAGTCTCCGCATCTATTACGGATGGATGGAATAAGGTAATATTTAAACAACTTGTTAAATTATATATTATAGTTTTGAAGATGACTTGCGTTAATGTTATTGTTATTATTTGAATGTGTGTAGGCATTTAACGACCAATTGCCTCTTCAAGAAGATGAGTTTAGAGACTTGATGATGCACTTAGCTGATTCTTCTTCAAGTATGCAGCTGAAAAAGGAATTGACAACATACCTCCGCAATACTTAGATGAACAGTTTTTTTGTTAGACTTTAGAAACTAATTAATAACATGTATATATATATCCTTAGATTGGTAGTTTTGTTTTTAGACATTAGATACTAAAATTTATATATATATATATATATATATATATATATATATATATATACTTGTAGATAGTTATGTTTTTCTTATACATGGGTTTTGATTTTAAGTCCCCCCATTGTTCCTTTGTATATTTCTTTTCTTTTTGTTAATATTGAAATTTAAGGGTAGTGTTTGCAATTCTGTAATGTGTGTGATATTCTGTGTTACTGGGATATTTACTGGATGCAGGGATAGCTGAGGGGAGTGATATTTTAAAACTGAATTTAAAAAGAAAAAAATCTATTAACGTCAGTTGTATTAATAGTATTTTATAAAATATACAGTACACTATTAACGTCAGTTGCAATAAAAACTGACGTTAAAATTAAAACCTTTAGCATCAGTTCTTTACCAAAACTGACGTTAGTTTTAACAAAATTAACGTCCGTTGTGTTAAAGAACTGACGTTAATAGTTTTATGTTTAACGTCAGTTGTTTAAACAACTGACGTTAATTTTAACAAAATTAACGTCAGTTGTGTTAAAGAACTGACGTTGATAGTTTTATATTTAACGTCAGTTCTTTACCACAACTGATGTTAAAATATTAACTATTAACGTCAGCTGTATTTACGTCAGACAATATTCTGACGTATAAAATCAATTTTAACTGACGTAAAAAGCACTTATTGCCCTAGTGCGTCCAGTTTCTTGGTAGCACCAAGTTTCCACTATAACTGATCAGATTACAGTTCAAGTATTCTTTTCACACCAACACTTAAACAAGTATTCTTTTCTCACCTAGCCTTTTCAGGCTCAACACAGTAAGGGATAAAAGTTTTGTGTAATTAATACACCTTGCAAATCTTTCAAATAACACTCAGAGAGTGAAATAAATATGAAGTGTGAAAGACTGCATATTAATATCAAATGATTGAAGAAGTATTTAATGAAAGAATGAAGAAGTTAATGAAGTGAGTAAATGCTTCTTGCGCGGTGTTCTTAATGATATTCAACTTCTTGTCTTCATCTTCATGGTTTGGTTTATATAAAGACTTCAATTAATTTGACCCATTAGGCACAGCTTCAGAAAGTGTGTTCTTTGATTTGAGCTTCTGGGACGCCATTAATGCCAAAGAGTCGTTCTGTGTAAGTATTAAATGCTTAGGAACGTTGAGCTTTGATAAGGTAGTCCAAGACTACACTTTGTTCTGAGCAGCTGTTGTTTCAGAGTTGCAGGAACATGCTTCTTGTACTTGCAGCAGGGAGCTTTCCTTTTTCAGTGGAAAACACTTTTACTTTGTACTAAAACAGCTAAAAGGTTACTGTTGTGGTACAGAGATTGCGTGTTTATTCCTTAAATCCTCGAAACAAACGTTCTTTATTCTTTATCATTGGTGCTATTGTCGAGAGGTCTTCGAGATCTTTAAGGAAGACATTTAATTCAAATA
This sequence comes from Sophora flavescens, assembly GCA_030762895.1. Taxonomy (NCBI): domain Eukaryota; kingdom Viridiplantae; phylum Streptophyta; class Magnoliopsida; order Fabales; family Fabaceae; genus Sophora; species Sophora flavescens. Next base: position 126,497,478 of record CM061067.1, read on the forward strand.
AGGTTGACTTGGACTTTCTTTCTGACATTCTGACATTTTAACAAATGTAGCAGTGTTAGAATTTTAGACGAGTGCTTGTGGAGTCCAGATTTAGACGAGTGAAAATGAGTCAAAAACTCGGACGAGTGATTAAGTCATTTTCTAGACAAGTGATCCACCGAGTCTTCTTCAGACATAAGCTTCTTGCCACGTCATCAAGTATATCAGAATCTTGACTGAGCGTTGACTTGGTCTTTGTCTGTGTTGACTGATTTTTAGATGAGTAGTTTTTAGACGAGTCTAAAAATCGTGCTCTACCAAAAAGTAGACGGGTCATAAAATAGACGAGTGACCTCAAGTCTATTTTCCTGCACACTTATCAGACATGTCAGTAATTTCATATCATTACAAGAAAATGGGGTTTTAGCGACTGAATTTTTCAGTCGCTATTTAAAGCTTTTCGGTCGGTAAATTGATCAGCGACCGATTAAAATCGGTTGCGAAAATCTTGGTCGCTAATATTGGACGCCTCACCATTCAAACGACCAATTTTAGTGATCGATTTTTTAAATTTAGTGACCGAACCGATCATATTTAAAATTCGATATCGAAAAAATCGGTTGCTAATTCGGTCGCTAAATAAAAAATCGATCGCTAAATTGGTCACTAATTAAAAAAATTCAGCCACTAAATTGGTCCCCAATACCTATTCTGGGGACCAATTTAGTGACAAGTTTTTTTAAAAGCATATAACAAACCAATACTTATTTTAAGTTGTAACAATCACAATAATATTATAAAAAAAGAGAGAACTACCATAAAAATGTAATTAAATAAAATGACAAAAATAATTATAAGTACATAAATACATTCAATATGAAAACATACGCTTGTGTTATTTCACCCTTCACTCCTGAGATTCTAAGTATACAAGAACTACTTAAATCCAAAGTTACATAGATACAAGATTTGCTTAGGTACTTCAAGGTTCATCATCCATGCAATCCAATCCCGTCTCCCCTGCTTGCAAATAAGAGTAACACAAGAAACTCATTAACAATTAAATTTAAATGATAATTATTTAAGAAACTCCAAATTTTTTAAATGATAAGCTTAGAAGAATTTACACAAATATCACACAAAGAAGAAGGAAAGCTGAATTATAAATTTTACATACTCTTTCAATTTATGCAAATAAGCATTTAAGAAGGCTAATTCTTTACCTAAGTGCTTTGCAGGATCCAAACCCATGGCTGCTACCTTGTAACATAAATAAAGCATTTAAATTCCAAACTAACAGTTATGCAAAGAAAGTTGAACATAAATTTACAAAGGAGAAGGAAATATTTTCACTTGCATAACTCTTTTTTTGGCTGCAAATTATTCATATAACCCACCACCATATATTCAAAGGCAAAAGAATCCTCAATTTTATAAGATTACATGGTACCATTAGCATCAGGAAAAAGGCTCAACGTTCAAAGCAACAATAAGATCTCCTCCATGCATGATAAGTAAGAACAACCATATGACAAGAATATAGAACATCCCTCCCATTTACAAATCAAAAAGAAAAACTACAAAGAGTAAGAAACTTTAGAAGCAAAGTTAAACAAGTTATACCTTCACAGTTATAGCCACAATTCTATTTGTCAACTATCTTGCTCGTTTCTGTTATGAAAGTCACATGTTTTGACACATTTCCATGCATTTTTCTGTACTTGGGGTAATTGTCAACAAATTTGGCCATCTCCTTTACCACGAGTCAAAAAAAAGTCAGTGAATAATACTATAATACTGTGCCACCATGTAGAAAATAAGATTTAACATTTCTAACAGCGGGAATTCATACTTTGAAATGAGAGAGGATAAATACAAACCTATTGTTTGGATGCTCTAGTTACTCTTTTCCAAGGAAATTCATCAACCAGCCTCTTGATATTCATACCTATATCTCCAAAATTCTCATACATTAGCTTTGAAAAAGGAGTCCTATTTTGATGACAGCACAACCTCCTGTGACAAAAAGTATCATAAATTAGTGAGCACAAAATCTAGACTGCAATATGCTTCTTAAATAATCACCCAATATAAAAAAAAGAATAAAACCTCTTGATCCTTTGGAAATTTGCTGGTGGATTTCAAGTCCACTTTGATGTCTTGGATTCCTATCAATTCATGAACCATAACCTATACAGTATAATACCAAAAACTAAAATTACTTTATGAATAAATAAACTTATCAGATCACTCAACTTTAAGTTTATCATTAAACAATAGACTTTTGCATTAATATCATACTTGATAGGTCTACCCAAAGCAACAACTGTAAGAATAAATTTTAAATCAATTAGCAAGGTCTGCCCAAGGTAACAGGCATATTAGATCTAATACAATGAACTTACTGAAAAGAGTGGATGGATAAAACAATGGAATATGTTGCAAATAGTTTGAAAAAAATGGGGAGTGCAAATAAAAAGTAGCAATCAAGTATTAATGACAAGGGAAAGAGAACCAAGAACTATAAAATAAAAACAGTGAGGAGCAATACAGAAGAATCAATACAAATTGATAAGAGTAAAAGCAAATAATGGTGACATCATATTAAAAAAGATAATTAGATTTATAATAACTGTCATGTCAAAACAGGTCACAAAATATAATTTACGTTTTTAATCAATGCTCCTTTTTGTGTTCAGAAATGATTTCCATAAATACAAAATACTAATACAGCAATGAAAATATAATCAAACACACAATCAAAGTATGCATCACAAACGAACCCAACGATACAGGAGAAGCAAAATATGGTAATTGTCTTAAAATCCAATGCAAGATCTTTATTATTTCATTTTCAAGCATAGGTTCATGTTTATGTAAGGTAAAACAGCTATAGCACATAAGGCATAGAGTGATTATAATATAGGCTTTTTGACCAAACTGGGTTCCTTTTAGAAACTATTTATCAGTTTAGGGTTATTCTGAAACTATTTACCAATAGGGGGTCGTTTTGAATATTTTATTATTTTTCGGTCTGACGAGTCAAAGGCGCCACTGCAGATGGCACCTTTGAAGGCGCCACTGCAGTTGGCGCCTACACTTTTATAAAAAAAATAAAAAATGAAAAGGGGAGGCGCCAAAGGCAGTGGCGTCCTCCCCCAGCTACTCTGATGGCGCCTTTGTAGCGCTCATCAGAGCAAGACTTTTTTTTTTTTTTTTATTTAAATTTTGATTTTTTTAAAAAAATACAAATTTTATTTCTAAAAAAACTCATTCACCAGATAATGAACTGAATTCACTAGATATTTGTATCCGATTCACCAGATATTTACACATACTTAACCAAAAAAAATTATTTCTCAAAAAAACTCATTCACCAGATAATGAACTGAATTCATAATATATTTGTACCCGATTCACCAGATATTTACACATACTTAACCAAAAAAATTTATTTGACTTTTTTAAAAAAATAAAAAATTTATTTCTAAAAAAATCCATCCACCAAATAATGAACTGAATTCACCAGATATTTGTACCCGATTCACCAGATATTTACACATACTTAACCAAAAAAATTTATTTGACTTTTTTAAAAAATAATTTATTTCTAAAAAAATTCATTCACCAGATAATGAACTGAATTCACCAGATATTTGCACATACCTGACCTGATTATGGAGACACCGCGGTTTCTCTTGTATTATATATAATATAATGAGAAAGGGAATATGTATATTATGAGCTTGCTGAGAGAGCTTTAGACGGAACCATCAGTGACAGGATCAAGGAATATTCATCTCAGGTAAACCCATCTTCTTAATTTCACTCCGGAGATTTTCTGCAATGCTCTCACCAAATAATTTTTTTCTACTACTATAATAATTGATGAATATTTATTAGTGTAAATTGTTATTGCTATTATTTTTTTATGCCTACTGCTATATTATTTGCTACTCATTATTACGGGATTTTTTTATTACTTCTTGTTTTTTTATATAGATACTTTATCAAAAAGGAACCCAGTTTGGTCAAAAAACCGAGATCAGTTCCTTGCTTGGGAGATGGCTGGGAGCCTTGGGTCTCCCTTCAGACCATTCTCTTCCGCGAACATTTTTCTCTTTGTATTTTGTTCAGTTCAGTAAAAAGCTTCCTCTCTCTGTGGGAAGAAGGCAGCGAATGCTTTTTGGTGTAAATTGTTATTGCTATTATTTTTTTATGCCTCCTGTAGTGCTGAGGTGGAGGCCTCACAAATATTTGGGATTTTTTTATTTCAATTATTTTATTATTTTGTCTGTTTTATTGGTTATTTTATTATTTTATTTATTTTGTTTGTTGGTTGCTTGATCAGGAATGGATTCATTTATTAGGATCAGAGGATTAGACATGGTCAACTCATTAGTTTGCCAACAAGAAAAAACAAGTGCATGCACACGCCAGGTTCACCTCCCCTTTTCTTTTTCTTTTTCTTTTTCTACACGTTCGTTCTGCTATCTTTCTTTTTCGGCTTTTTGACCAAACTGGGTTCCTTTTAGAAACTATTTACCAGTTTAGATATCTGGTGAATGGGTTTTTTTGAGAAATAAATACAAGAGAAACCGGGTACAAATTATAATTTCAAGAGGTCACTCTCATTATATTATATATAATACAAGAGAAACTGTGGTGTCTCCATAATCAGGTCAGGTATGTGCAAATATCTGGTGAATTCAGTTCATTATCTGGTGAATGGGTTTTTTAGAAATAAAATTTTTATTTTTTTAAAAAAGTCAAATAAATTTTTTTGGTTAAGTATGTGTAAATATCTGGTGAATTGGGTACAAATATCTGGTGAATTCAGTTCATTATCTGGTGAATGGGTTTTTTTAAGAAATAAATTTTTTTGGTTAAGTATGTGTAAATATCTGGTGAATCGGGTACAAATATCTAGTGAATTCAGTTCATTATCTGGTGAATGGGTTTTTTTAAAAATAATTTTTTTAAAAAAAAAATCAAAATTAAAAAAAAACTGCTGCTACAGTGGCGCTACTGTAGCTAGCAGGGGGGAGGACGTCACTGCCTTTGGCACATCCCCTTTTCATTTTTTTTTTATAAAAGTGTAGGCGCCAACTGCAGTGGCGCCTTCAAAGGCGCCATCTGCAGTGGCCCCTTTGACTCTTCAGATCGAAAAATAATAAAATATTCAAAACGACCCCCATTAGTAAATAGTTTCAGAATAACCCTAAACTGGTAAATAGTTTCTAAAAGAAACCCAGTTTGGCCAAAAAACCTATAATATATGGTAACAGAGGATAGCAAGTGGGGAAGTGCTACAAGAGTTTAAGTGCAAAATATCAATTGCATGCTCACGTCATTGGAGTGACAATTTGGAATTAGGATAATCATGATCCTTGAACATTTTTGGAAGCAAATTTACAAACAGATGAAAGCCATGACAATTGAATTTGATAAAATTTGTTTCATATCTTATAATGAAACCTAGTAAGTATGTATTGAAATAAAAACAAATTTTTACGTATCAAATTAGAACCGAGTTCATATAGATCTTCCTAGCTTGAAACAAAACTAGAAACCATGCATAAATTGGTTTTTGCCATAGACACATTGGATTTGCATACATATTGTGAACACCTAATTTTGCCCCATTTTTTTTAATTAACATTTTGAAAAATAGTAAACAAAAAATGATAAAAATGAAACAAAAAATATTTTATTCTTGGCCCATTACATCATCAAATGGAGCCCATTTTCGTTTTTGTTCCAAGTTATCTTTTGGGCCCATTATCCCAAACCCAACCAAAAAATTGTTTTTTATTATTCTGATTTGTTAAAATAAAAAATAATAAAAGGTAAAAAAAAATTATAAAGGGGATAATGGTACAGATCGACCATCCTTACCCTTGCTGCCCCTGCAAAGTGGTGGAGCAAAGGCTGATTTGCTCCCCACTACTTGTACCCCCACCAGCTGGCCTAACAGGAAGATTTGTCATCTTCTTCATTCTTGTGCTATATATTGAACAGTGACCAAAAAGGGAGGGGGCACGAAAAATTTTCTTCTCCATTCTCTGCTTTTGCTTTCAAAAAAAATACATGTCAACAAAAAAATATTGAAAGAAAGAGAGCAAGAACAGAGAGAAGAAAACAATGTAAAAAGAAAAAGGACCCAGAGACCACAATCCCTTTTTTCTTCTTAGCCATGACCACTTCTTCTTCTTTGAGTTTCTTTTTTTTTCTTCTTCTACCGAGAACCCATCTTCTTCCTACCTAACTTCATCATCTTCTTCCCTCTTGCCCAGACCACAACCCAGCTGCACCGCAGCCATCTCCGCCACTGCTCCGCCCAGCCGTTACCGAGCCACCACCTCAACCAGCTGCATCGCCCGTTCCTGAACCGTCGGAGCCGCCCGCGATTTCCACTTTCGTCCGCTTCCTCCGATCGCGTGGCTGCTGCGCCTGTTCGTCCTCGTCGCCGCCTGGAAGCTCGAAGTCGTCGCCGACGTGAGGGACCAAGATCGTGCCGCCTGCTCAGATCGCATCCTCAGACATCTCCGCCGCGTTCAGTCCGAACCGCCACCAGCTCGCCGTTCCGTCACCACACGATTTCTGGAGCATCATGTCACGAACCATCCCTGTTGGCCTCGTCCCTGTCTGCTGCGTATGGCAAGCTCTTCCTTTTGGTGACTTTTCATTTTGCTTAATCTGTTTATATGGCTGCTAGGTTTTTTCATGTTGATGGGTTTTGTTATTGGGCCTAAATGATCTGTTTTCATGGCTGCTAGCTTTTTTTTTTTATTTTTTCATGTTCATGGGTTTTGTTATTGGGCCTAAATGATCTGTTTTTTTTTTTCTTTCTTTCCTGAAATTGGACTTGGGGTTGTAATCAAAATTGGGCTTAGAGTAAGTAGTATAATAACCCATTTTGCTTCTAAAGAGTTTTAAACAGAAAATAAATAAAAAAAAGTCTTTTAAAATATTTTCAATCATCGATTTAAATAAAATTATGCTACTAACATCTTTGAAAAAAAAATTCTCTTTTTAATTCACGCAACAATCTACAATGTTGATGTATGATCTTTCATCCTCAAGTGTTGTATGAATTGTAAGGGTTTATCGTATAGCACTGCTATCTTGGACTCTATGCAAAAGTGAATTTATTCTGAAATAAAGTCTTTTAAAATAAAATAAATAAATAAAATCTTTATCAAAAATTAAAATCAACCAACCAATCAAACATTTTCAAAATAACTACGTGGCTTTGAGTTTCCCATCGCACCCGGGAATACGTAGGAGCAAGATAAATCATCTTGTCAAGCCAAAACTAAATTTTCCTTTTTGTGTCTTTTTTTATGTTAAAATAATTAATCAAAATAATTAAACTTTTCTATTTTTTAGGGATGCTCTATGGACACGGTGCCATGTTCAGTCCCTTATATTTAAGGTTGCCCTGTGGACTCATGTGCCATGTTCAACCTCATTCAGTTTTTATAAACAATAAATTTTAAAATATAAAAATTAATAGAAATTTAAAATATTAAAAATTAAAAAAATAATTCTTTCTTGTAAATAATTTTTTGGGTAAAATAAATATTTAAAAGGTTATTAAAATGTTTTTGCACAAGTAACTTGAGGTACCGTTTTTTTAAAACGGGCGATGTGGGGTGCTAACACCTTCCCTACTCGTAACCGACTCCCGGACTCATCTCTCTCTCTTTTTTTAGACCAGTTTACCTTTAAATAATTGGGTTTTCTAAGATTTTTCCAATAAAAATTTTAGTGGCGACTCCTCTGTCTTTTTATCTCCCTTTTTCGCGACACCCAGATAGGACGGTCGCGACAGTTGGCGACTCCACTGGGGAATTCTGAGAGTCAGGCCTAACATAGTTGGTTGTGCATTTTTTTTAATAGCTTTGAAAATATTAGTTTTACCCTTCTTTGTTTTATTTATTTCGTATTTAGTTTTATAAGTTCTTATAAATGTCTTTGTATATTCTTGCAACCTTAGGGTAGAGAACTTTTGTATTGGTGTTGTTTGTTCCTTTTTGCAGGTTTGGGGTAGTTTTGTTTTAGGAGGTTTTTGTGAAGGTTCGTGTGCTCCCATCACACACATCACTATCACATATTGCACACACTTTTGGCTCTATACCCGAGCTTGCTCAAAACTCAAGGATTAGGTGGTGTCTCGACATTGTCATTGAAGAGGTCTTGTACCTCCCTGATATTTGTTGATTCACCACTCAGGTTGTACCCGATATCATGGGATGGTCATATTGAGAGGGTTTATCCCTACTTGTGACTAGATTCATGAATCGGATCCTTATCTTTCGGGATAGGGGCAATCTGGGAACCATGGCTTTTAGAAGTCTACACCCTACCTGATTTTCACTGATAGAGCAAACTTAGTAGCCAACCTGCTTAGAGTCATTACCTCAGGTTTGTCCAACCCTAAGTTTTACCCAATTTAGGACAAAGGGAGCATACGCTTTCTCTCTCTCCATTTTTTTCTGGCATCATAAACATAAATTGCCATGCACATACATATTTATTATGAAGTTTTCTAAAAAGGAAAAAGGGGGCGGCACATCGTCGCTCCAAGCCCGAATGACATGTTCGAATATTATTGCACTTCTAATAAGCAACATGTCATAGTGAAGTCAGTGCATTGACAGCATACCCGACATAGGGTTCCCAACCCTACTAGGGCTCATGCAACATGAAGCATGTAGGGCATTTTTTTTTGTTCAATTTCTAATTTTTTTCTTTATTTGTGTTTCTTGACAGGAAGACCTTAGTATTAATCTTATAGCAAAGAATGGAAGGACCTAGCATCGGAAAGAGTACTAGCAATGTAAGCAGTTCCAAGAAGAGCATCAAGATCGACGTGACACTCAATGATGTTCGGAGCTTATGGGAAACTAGTCAACAAATGTCAGAAAAGGCACGTTCAAACTTTAACAACAAGTACGGGAGAATACTAGACCTGTTACGTATTCCAGTGAATGCCTCCGCTCTGAGTGCATTTGCTCAGTTTTGGAACTCAACTTTAAGATGTTTTGAATTGCCCGACTTAGATATAACTCCGACCATAGAGGAGTATGCTTACATGTTGAGACTGCCTATCAAAAGGAATCACGTGTTTATTTGTATTATGGACAATATGTGGCAGATGGGAAGATAGCAAGTCTGTTGGAGCTCAAACCGGAACAATTGGATAAAATGGAAAAAGGAAACACTACTGGCTTGAAGAGGCGATTCTTGGAAGGTCACCTTAGGGAGTTGGCTCAACAACAACGAGAGGTTACTTTTAATAGATTGTTGGCTCTCCTTATCTACGGACTAGTGCTTTTTCCCTTTATTCCGGATGTGATTGATCGATCAGCTATGGACGTCTTCTACAGAGTTGAGGAATATGGGGTGAATTAGTCCCTGCTATCTTAGCTGAAACTTTTCTCTCACTACAAGTTTGTCATCAGAATCAACAAGGAAAGTTATGATGTTGTGCACCAATGTTATATGTTTGGATTATGACTCACATGTATGCTGGTAACAAAATTGATAGAACAGATGATCCATTAAAAGGATTCATTCGCATGCCGCTAAAGTCACGCAAGCTATATGAATGGAAACAAGACTTTGATCAGGTCAACTCACGTTCATTTAGATGGATGTGCCCATGGTACAATGGAGATTCAGTTATATTCAGTTGTGGAAGTTTCCCGAATGTCCCATTAATGGGACCCAGAGGATGTGTGTCATATTCACCAGCTCTAGTAATGTGCCAACTCAGGTGGACACAAGATGAACCCCCAAAAGAGCTGCTTGGCGGAGCATATTTCCTATATCAAGAATGTGAAAGCATCAAGAGTCGGACAATGGCAATAAGGTCAGCATGGGACAACATTCACATAAAAGGGCGTGATGAGTTAGGGAGGTGAATCATAGCTCGAACAAAAAGATATGAAGCGTGGAGAGAGACAAGAAAGGGTTGTCCTTCAAAACCGGAACCCCCACCCAGCACTGAAAACAATCCTCTTACAAAAGATCAAATGCTGAAAAAAAAATTGAAGTTCTAAAAGCCCAGATGGGGGTTTTGGATGAAAAGAACCAAGTTGCATAAGTAACTATCGTCAAACTCCAAAGCCAGGTGCAAAAACTGAATTTACAGATCGAGAATTTGAGAAATGAATATGCCGATTCCTACGAAGCCCCAAGTAGCATGAAAAGGGCAAGAAAGGAAAAGGAAGCAGTGATTCAAGAGTTACAAGCAAAGATGGAGTGTCAAGAAAACACGCTAGTCAGAATTCTGAAGAAGAAAGAAGAGCTTGAGTGGGATGTAGGGATTCATGTCGAAACCATACAGATACTAAAGGAGAGAGTTGAATCTCTACAAGAATCCTTGGCCCAAACCAGACTCTACTTTGATCGAGGATGGAAAGAAGCTGCCAAGTATCGCGAATTATTAGCGGAAGCTAATGCGAGGGAAAATTGGCTCAGGACCAAAATACAAGAAAATGAAAGAGGAGAAGCTCAACGTCACGCAGAATGGGTAAAAAGGTGGAAATTGGTTGTGAGGGATGTAATCTACGAAAGGGAAGCATGGAGAAGAAAATATGAAGACATGATTGGTAGAATTCAATATCATACTTCCCAGTTGGTGGAGCGATTTGAAGAAGTATCAATTCAGGTTTACAAAAACCCTTTCCTCCAGATACCACCAGAGGTGACCGAGTTCTTCAAGCATTTTGGGAAGCTTGCAAAGGGATTCATAAAAAAGAAGATGAATCTCTTGACATAGTATTTTGCGGTCCCCAAAGATGGATTTAGAAATATGAAAACTCTCGATGTATTGTTCTTCTATTTGACCAAAGACTCATGTTTGTATTGCAATATTCATCTAATGAAATGGAAGTTTTCATCAATTTTTGTGGGACACTCTTTTTTCGGATGATATTTGTCGTGGAGTGAATTCTCCCTTAGATACTTCATCAACTATATTTTTACCCTAAAAATGATGTGTTTTGTGTAAAAATATGGGTATCATCAAACAAAAACATTGCTAGTACAGATGTAGTCTATCGAGGAGTGAATTCTCCCTTGGACTTGGCATCAACTGCAGTCAATCTAGAGGGAATTATACCACCAGATTTGATTGCAGGATGAGTATTCTTGCTTTAAGTGTATGCGACGGTCTTCCTGTCAAAATTGGAGTTTAATTGGTTTCTGCTCTTTCTTTTGATTTTTACTCATTTATTCTTTATTTTATTAAATAAAACAGTGTGGTTTTTGAACAATTGCTCCAAGACACCCTTATCGCACTCGATCACAGACAAGAGGCATGGCGGATGAACTAGAAGAAGTCCAAGAGATCAGGGATGAAGTCAGTCAAATCAAGGATAAAATGACTAAGATGATGGAGATCCTGCAAGCAATGCAGAAGGAAAAGAACACAGAGGAGAACCCTCCAGCCTCGAACGATGGATATCCGGCCACACCTCTCATTCCGTCCAGTTTTGCTTAGATTCCTATTCGAGGTTTCAACCAACCTGGGGCCATGATGCCTCTCACTATTTATCCAAGCAACCAAACTCATTTTTCATTTGACCCGAACAATCCCCCATACGGTTTGCCTCGTGGATTTGTGCCACCAACGGCCCCCAGCCCACAAGACGGCATTCAAAACTCCGAGCATATCACTCAGACACAAACCCCCACTGATGCTGTTGAAATGCCACAAACACAAACTGTCAACCCTACAGATGGTAACACCCCAACAGTGACACTTTCTGCCAATCCAAAAAATCCACAATACACCCTACATTATGGACCCCAGGGGACTCAAATGGTGCCAAACTTCGGATCCTCCTACATGCCATACCCCTTCCCTCAGAATATGTGCGGTGAAACTCCAGTGAATCAGTCAGGAGGGAATTCCCCATCTAAAGAAAAGTTGGAAGTGCTAGAAGAAAGATTACGGGGCATTGAAGGAGTAAATAGTTATGGTCTGCGGGATGCTTCAGAGCTTTGTCTGGTGCCAAATGTTGTAATTCCACCAAAGTTTAAGGTACCCGATTTTGACAAATATCGGGGAACCACTTGTCCCAAAAACCATTTGACCATGTATGTAAGGAAGATGGCATCATACGCTTAAGATGATAAGATCTTGATTCACTTCTTCCAAGACAGTTTAACTGGGGCAGCTTCAAATTGGTACACACATCTCGAACGGGCCCACGTCCGATCCTTCAAAGATCTAGCAGATGCATTCCTGAAGCAATACTAGGACAATATTGACATGGCTCCCGATAGGATGCAACTCCAAAATATGGCAAAGAGAGACACAGAGACTTTCATGGAGTATGCACAACGATGGAGGGAACTGGCTTCTCGGGTGGAGCCTCCATTGGTCGAGAAAGAAATTGTGGCAATGTTCATTGATATACTCCAGTCGCCTTTCTATGATAGGATGATTGGGAGTGTGTCATCAAACTTTTTTGACATGGTCATCATCGGTGAGAGAATTGAAAGTGGAATGAGGAATGGCAAGATCACTGAGACTTCAGTAATGAACAGCCAGAAAAGAGCCCCGTTTGTGAAAAATAAAGAAGGAGAAGCACACGAAGTAACCTTTGAACAAAAGAAACCAAACCAATATAGACCAAACCAAACACCCGCCTTCCAATCCCAATACGCCCCATATTACCAACCACCTCCGTATCACCAAGCCAACCGGCCATACATCGCTGCCACCTCACAATTTCCAAATCCTCAACAGATGGCTCCTTACCGACCATCATACCCTTCTCAGCCTCAAGCACCCCTTACCATGCCACCTCAAATTGTCCAACCCCTAGGTCCTAACCTAAAAACCAGCCAAACAAGACCACCGTATAACTCGGAAATAAAGCCTGTACATTTCGACCCGATACCCATGACTACACTGAGCTACTGCATCAGCTCATAAGTAAATCTGTGTTGACTCCTATCCCAATGAAACCATTGGGGCCTCCTTATCCGAAGTGGTTTGACCCAAATGCTAAATGTGAGTATCATGCGTGGGCCATAGGTCATTCCACTGAGAACTGCAGGGCTTTCAAATTTAAGGTACAAGATCTTATTGATGCTAAGTGGTTAAGCTTTCAGAAAGATGCTCCGAATGGGGCACAAGGTCCTATGCCTAATCATGGGGGTCAATGCCATTGATAGTTTTATGCAACCTACTCTTAAGAGCCAAGTGGCTGATGTCATAACTCCCATGAGAGTTATTTTAAGGGAGATGCAAAAACATGGATTGGTGCAAACCGCATTTGTTGAAGAGAAGACTCTTGATGAAGAGATAAGGTGTGACTTCGATGGTAATAAAGGGCATTCAATTGAAGACTGTGCAGAATTTCGACAGGTTGTGCAACAGTTAATAGATATGAAGATTATCCTAATTGGTTGTGAATCGAATGACTGCGGCATTAACATGGTTGCCGAATCTACAATTTCCCCAACTCCAGTTAAGATAACTCCTTTTACTGTTGTGATTAATCCTCAACCGGTTCCTGAGCAAGTCGCCCCGAAGCCAGTGGTGATACACTATACTGAGAAGGAACCTATGTCGGTTTCGAGTGGGCCAACACCAGTTGTCATCCGAGTCCCAGGTCCTTTCCCTTACAAGGACAGCAAAGCGGTACCATGGAGATATGATAAGCAGGTTCAACAAAGTCCTCCTAATGGGACCACTGAGGTTACCAACATTTCGGGAATTGGTGGAATGACTAGTAGTGGTCGCATTTATACTCCAGAAGTATTGCGAAGGGAGGGAACAGAAAAGGAAGAAAAAGATCGCAAGGGGAAAGAGAAGGTGGAAGGAACGCCGACTGAAAGGGATACCAAAGAGGGTGATAATAGAAAGGAGGTATCCGATGAAGAAGACGGCGAATTCTTGAAGTTCATCAAGCAAAGCGAATACAGGGTCGTGGATCAACTGAATCAAAATCCAGCTCGGATATCTCTTTTGTCTTTGTTGATGAATTCTGAGCCACATAGGAGAGTACTGATGAAGGTATTGAACCAAGCTCACGTCTCTCATGACATCACAATTGATAAGCTTGATAACATCGTGGGTAACATCGTTGCTGATAATTATATCACTTTCACTGATGATGAAATTCCAGCTGAAGGAATGGGGCACAACAAGGCGTTACACATCTCGGTGAAGTGTCGAGATCATGCCATGGCTAGGGTTCTCATTGATAATGGTTCTTCTTTGAATGTAATGCCAAAGTCAACACTGGCAAAGTTGCCTTTCAATGGAACTCATATGAAGCCAAGCACAATGATTGTAAGAGCTTTCGATGGCACCCGAAGGGAAGTTATGGGAGAAATTGAATTGCCCATTCAGATTGGCCCTTGCACCTTTGAAATACTCTTCCAAGTAATGGACATTACGCCAACTTACAGTTGTCTCCTGGGACGACCATGGATCCATTCGTCTGGAGCTATACCTTCCACATTGCACCAGAAAGTGAAGTTCATTGTTGATAGCAAGTTGGTAATTGTTTTTGGAGAGGAGGATATGTTAGTAAGTAAGCCATCAATAACCCCTTACATTGAAGCTGCCGAAGAAGCTCTTGAGATCGCTTTCCAATCCCTTGAAATTGCCAATGCCACTTTTGTCGAGGACGGTGCTCCACTCTTGAAACCTCAGTCATCTAAAGCGTCTGTTATGATGGCTAGGGTTATGCTGGAAGCGGTTTGGGGAAGAATAGCCAAGGCGTCACTGACATCCTCATGCCCACCGAGAACAAGGGCAAGTTTGGGTTGGGATATAAACCCACCAAGGCTGAAAGGATGAGGGTTATAGAAGAGAAGAAAAGAAAGAGGTTGGCTCAGCTGGAAAATCATAAATACGAGGCTGAAAGGGTTCCTATCTGTGACATTCGACAAAGCTTCCGAAGTGTAGGGTTCGCCTTCCTCGACCAAGCAGCAGCTGTTGAAGATGATTATCTCGCCGATCATGGTGTCAATTTGGTATATCCGTGCCCTCCGGATATAGAGCTCAACAATTGGGAAGTCATTGAGTTCCCCAGGACCATAGAGTTTTTTTCAAAATCTAAAAGTGACTCTCTTGAAAATGACGGTGTTAATAACTCAGCATACAATTTTGACTATCCTATTGATCATGCTAATTAGGTTGTTGATGATGATGGGGAAGTCCCTCCTGAATTATTGAGGTTGGTAGAATAAGAAGCTAGGGAAATTCGGCCCCATGAAGAGCCGAGTGAACTAATCAATTTGGGGACTGAAGATGATAAAAAAGAGGTCAAGATTGGCCTTTCTCTGAAAGAAAAGGAGCGACGTAGGATGATCAAGTTGTTGATGGATTATAAAGATGTTTTCGCATGGTCGTAACAAGACATGCCAGGGTTAGACCCCAGTGTAGCAGAACACAAATTGCCATTAAAGCCGGAGTGTCCTCCAGTAAAGCAGAAGCCGCGAAGAATGAAAGCAGAAATGTCTTTAAATATCAAGGAGGAGGTCAAGAAGCAACTGGATGTGGGTTTCCTAGAAGTGGTAAAGTACCCTCAATGGGTCGCTAACATCGTTCCTGTCCCCAAGAAAGATGGAAAGGTTCGAATGTGTGTTGACTATCGAGATCTGAACAGAGCTAGCCCAAAAGATGACTTTCCTCTACCTCATATTGACGTTCTTGTAGATAATACTGCTCAACATGCATTATTCTCTTTCATGGATGGATTCTCGGGATATAATCAGATCAAGATGGCACCTGAAGATATGGAGAAAACTACATTTGTTACTTTATTGGGAACCTTTTGCTACAAGGTCCCCCCTTTGGCTTGAAAAATGTTGGGGCAACATATCAGTGGGCTATGGTGGCTTTATTCCATGACATGATGCATAAGGAGATAGAAGTTTATGTAGATGACATGATCGCCAAGTCCAGATCCGAAGATGACCATGTTGACAATCTGCAGAAACTTTTTGATCGGTTAAGAAAGTTTAGGCTCCGATTGAATCCAGCCAAATGCACTTTTGGAGTGAAATCGGGCAAGCTTAACGGGGTTCATTGTTAGTCAAATAGGAATAGAGGTTGATCCCGAAAAAGTTCGAGCAATCATCGATATGCCAGCACCTCGAACGGAGAAAGAAGTTCGCGGGTTTTTAGGAAGATTGAACTACATTGCCTGGTTCATCTCCCAACTGACCGCGACATATGAACCAATCTTTAAATTGCTACGCAAAAATCAGGCAGTAACATGGAATGAGGATTACCAAAAAGCCTTTGAGAAGATCAAACAATACCTACAGGAGCCTCCGGTCTTGGTTCCCCCAGTTCCAGGAATGCCTCTCATCATGTATTTGACTGTGCTAGATGAATCAATGGGTTGCTTGTTGGGGCAACACGAAGAGTTAGGAAGGAAGGAACATGCCGTCTATTATCTAAGTAAGAAATTCACCAGTTGCAAAGCCAACTACTCATTGCTAGAACGCACTTGCTGTGCCTTGGCTTGGGCGACTCGCCGTTTGAGGCATTACATGTTGTGTTACACTACCTGGTTGGTGTCCAAAATGGATCCGATCAAGTATATCTTTGATAAGCCTGCTCTGACTGGAAGAATTGCTCGCTGGCAAGTCCTGCTATCAGAATATGACATTGTCTATGTCACCTAAAAAGCAATAAAAGGGAGTGCTCTCGCAGAATATCTAGTCAATCAGCCAGTAGAAGATTATGGATCGATGCAATGTGATTTCCCAGATGAAGATATAATGGCTTTGTTTGATCGTGAGCAATCACCAGAAAAAGAAAAGTGGACCTTTTTATTTGACGGAGCTTCTAATGCATTGGGACATGGAATTGGGGCAATACTGATCTCACCGAAAAATGATTATTTCCCTGTCACTGCAAGGCTTTGCTTTGATTGTACAAACAATATAGACGAATATGAAGCTTGTGCGCTCGGGATCTTGGCAGCAATAGAATCAAAGGTAAGGATACTGGAGGTATATGGGGACTCTGCATTAGTCATCCACCAGCTAAGAGGGGAATGGGAAACCCAAGATACCAAGTTAATCCCGTACCATGATTACATCAAGGGTTTGATCGAGCAGTTTGATGAAGTCACATTTCACCATATTCCCCGAGAAGATAACCAATTAGCTGACGCACTATCTACCCTGTCCTCGATGTTCAAGGTAAGTGACGAGAGGAACTTACCACTCATCAAAATGGAAAGTCGTGATCATCCTGCATATTGTCAAGTGATAGAGGAAGTGTCTGATCAAAAATCGTGGTACCATGACATCAAATGCTTCATCCAAAGAAGGTAATACCCTCTGGGCACTTCAGAAAATGACAAAAGAACTCTAAGAAGACTTGCAATGGGTTTATATTTAGATGGAGGTATTCTCTACAAAAGAAATCATGACATAGTGTTGTTAAGATGCGTTGACGCGAAAGAAGCTAAACGGATAATTGAGGAGGTCCATGAAGGATCTTTCGGAACACACGCTACCGGTCATGCAATGGCAAGAAAAATCTTGTGGGATTGCCAATACTAGTTGACAATGGAGGCAGATTGTTTTAGTTATGCGAAGAGGTGCCATAAGTGTCAAATATATGCTGATAGGGTTCATGCGCCGCCATCTCCCTTGAATGTCATGACGGCACCCTGGCCATTCTCAATGTGGGGAATGGATGTGATCGGTCCAATCGAACCAAAGGCCTCGAATGGGCATCACTTCATTCTTGTTGCCATTGATTATTTATCAAAGTGGGTTGAGGCTGCATCATATGCCAATGTGACCAGGAATGTCGTGATCAGATTTGTAAAAAGAGAATTAATTTGTCGTTATGGGTTGCCAAGTGAGATTATCACTGATAATGCGACTAACTTGAACAACAAGATGATGAAAGAGATGTGCAAAAACTTCAAGATAAAGCATCGCAATTCCTCCCCGTACCGCCCAAAGATGAACGGAGCAGTCGAGGCCGCTAATAAAAATATCAAGAAGATTGTCCAAAAGATGGTGGTGACGTATAAGGATTCACACGAGATGTTACTTTTGCTTTGCACGGCTATCGTACCTCTATTCGCACCTTGACAGGGGCAACACCATATTCTTTAGTGTACGGGATGGAGGCAGTGCTCCCGATTGAAGTAGAGATCCCATCATTAACGGTATTGAGAGAGGCAGAATTGGAAGAAGCCGAGTGGATCCAAGATCGACTCGACCAATTGAACCTTATTGAAGAGAAAAGATTAGCAGCACTGTGTCACGGTCAATTGTACCAGAGAAGGTTGATGAGAGCTTATGAGAAGAAGGTACGCCCGCGACAGTTTCGGTAGGGTGATCTAGTGCTCAAAGATATCCTACCAATCCAAAAGGATCATCGTGGGAAGTGGACCCCGAACTACAAAGGACCTTATGTTGTGAAAAAGGCCTTCTCGGGAGGAGCTTTAATTCTCACCAGGATGGATGGGGAAGATCTTCCACTCCCTGTAAACTCAGATGTAGTCAAAAAGTATTGTGCTTGAACGCATTTCCCAAGAAGAAGAAGAAGAAAGTGAAAAAAAAATGAAAAGAAGAAAAGCTCGCTAGGCTGAAAATCTGAAAAGACAGTCTAGGCAAAAGTTATAGCAACCCGCTAGGCTGAAAACCTGAAAAGGCGGTCTAGGCAAAAGTTAGGGTTCAAAAAAAATAAACAATGGAAATGTCATTAAGTCGAGGAACTGGGGCAATCAGTGGGCTAGATACGTGAAGACCAGGGCAGATAGCATTCTCAGATGTTGATTAGTAAGCAGTCGATATGGTATGAGAGATACTAACACTAGTCATGGAAAGAGGTGTCACTTGAGGAGATGTGATTCCACTCCACAACCTTTTTTGCAATTCCATACTCCATTGTAATATCTGCTTTGTATTCCTTTTCGGTCCAAATATAATGACGTTGACTCCCAATTCTTTTTACCTTTATCCCTTTGCTCTAACTTTTGTCAAACGTGTGCGTGCATTCATCATGATAAGTATATACTGAAATGTTAAACATGTATTGGTGTCTTCAAAAGCATTTATAATTTCGTTGAAAGTCTCAAAAGTTCGTAAAGAACAAGATGATCTCCCACCAAAGGACACCGTGGTCTACCGACAAGAAGCACGGGGACAATCATTGCAAAGGAAGCGTACCCTTTCAAAAGTGCTTAGCCTTTTTCTCCATGAAGACAAGACTTGTTTTAGTTCATCTCGGGGCTTGTCTGTGATCGACACCTTAAGAGGTCAAGGGTGATAATAAAAACCACCTAAACAACGAAAAATTGAAAAATGTCAATGTATTACAGGCTTTCCTTGTGTTGCATTGAAATCATCTGAGGTTTTCATCAAGCACACAGGACATTTCTGGTGTCATGCATTATCTCATTGCATTGCAATTGTTTATCTTTTGTGGGCACAAAGCCTCGTAAACTCATAGACATCATAAGTTTTTACCTTTTCTTTCAAGCTTCAGCGGACAACCGACTCCGTAAGCTTTTAACGTTTCTTTTCAAGCTTCAGTGGATACCCGACTCTGCATGCTTTTTATTTTTTTTCCAAGCTTCAGCGCATACCCGACTCCGCAAGCTTTTAACTTTTCTTTTCAAGCTTCAGCGGATAACCGACTCCATATGCTTTTTATTTTCTATCAAGCTTCAGTGGATAACCGACTCCACAAGCTTTTTACCTTTCCTTTCAAGCTTCAGCGGATAACCGACTCCGCATGCTTCTTATTTTTCTGCTAAGCTTCAGCGGATACCCGACTCCGCAAGCTTTTAACCTTTCTTTTCAAGCTTCAATGGATAACCGACTCCACAAGCTTTTTTACCTTTTTTGTCTAGCTTCAGCGGACAACCGACTCCGTAAGCTTTTAACATTTCTTTTCAAGCTTCAGCGGATAACCGACTTCGCATGCTTTTTATTTTTTGTCAAGCTTCGGTGGATAACCGACTCCACAAGATTTTTACCTTTCCTTTCAAGCTTCAGCGGATAACCGACTCCGCAAGCTTTTAACCTTTTAATTTCAAGCTTCAGCGGGTAATCGACTCCACAAGCTTTCTATCTTTTCAAGCTTCAGCGGACAACTGACTCCGTAAGCTTTTAACATTTCTTTTCAAGCTTCAGCGGATAACCGACTTCGCATGCTTTTTATTTTCTGTCAAGCTTCAGTGGATAACCGACTCCACAAGCTTTTTACCTTTCCTTTCAAGCTTCGGATAACCGAGCTCCATGAAGCTTTTAACCTTTTAATTTCAAGCTTCAGTGGGTAATCGACTCCGCAAGCTTCTAATCCTTTTGTTTTCAAGCTTCAGCGGACAAACGACTCCGCAAGCTTTTTATCTTTCTGCTCGAGCTTCTATGGGAAATCCATCCCTTAAGCTCCTTTAATTATGCTTCTTTTTACTTGTCAGTGAACTTCGGCCAAAATTGGAGATCATGTCTTTACTCGTTTCTTATAATGATAGTTGGTTAACTACGGTTACACCTACTATCTAATAAGAAACAAGTAAAGAGGGGCAGCTGTGAACACCTAATTTTGCCCGTTTTTTTAATTAATGTTTTGAAAAATAGTAAACAAAAAATGATAAAAATGAAACAAAAAATATTTTATTGTTGACCCATTACATCATCAAATGGAGCCCATTTTCGTTTTTGTTCCAAGTTATCTTTTGGGCCCATTATCCCAAACGTAACCAAAAAATTGTTTTTTATTATTCTGATTTGTTAAAATAAAAAATAATAAAAAGTATAAAAAATTTATAAAAATGCCTGCTCCCACACTTGTACCCCTCTTTGTCATCTTCTTTTTCAGAAAAAAATGGGATAATGGTACAGACCATCCTTACCCTTGCTGCCCCTGCAAGGTGATGGAGCAAAGGCTGATTTGCTCCCCACTACTTGTACCCCCACCAGCTGGCCTAACAGGAAGATTTGTCATCTTCTTCATTCTTGTGCTATATATTGAACAGTGACCAAAGAGGGAGGGGGCACGAAAAATTTTCTTCTCCATTCTCTACTTTTGCTTTAAAAAAAAAAATACATGTCAACAAAAAAATGCTGAAAGAAAGAGAGAAAGAACAGAGAGAAGAAAACAATGTAAAAAGAAAAAGGGACCCAGAGACGACAATCCCCTTTTTCTTCTTAGCCACGACCATTTCTTCTTCTTTG
Organism: Sophora flavescens; assembly: GCA_030762895.1. Taxonomy (NCBI): domain Eukaryota; kingdom Viridiplantae; phylum Streptophyta; class Magnoliopsida; order Fabales; family Fabaceae; genus Sophora; species Sophora flavescens. The sequence continues at coordinate 126,518,658 of CM061067.1, forward strand.
ATTTCTTTTTTTTCTTCTTCTACCGAGAACCCATCTTCTTCCTCCATAACTTCATCATCTTCTTTCCTCTTGTCCAGACCACAACCCAGCCGCACCGTAGCCATCTCCGCCATCGCTCCACCGAGCCACCACCTCAACCAGCCAGCGCCGCCCATTCTCGAACCGCGGAGCGCCCGCGATCGCCACTTCCGTCCACTTCCTCCGATCGGGTGGCTCTGCTGCGCTGTTCGTCCTCGTTGCCACATGGAAGCTCGAAGCCGTCGCCGACGTGAGGGACCAAGATCGTGCCGCTTGCTCAAATCGCGTCCTCCGCCATCTCTGCCGCGTTCGATCCGAACCGCCACCAGCTCGTCGTTCGTCACCACACGATTTACGGAGCATCACGTCACGAACCATCCTCGTTGGCCTCGTCCCCCCTCGCTGCGTGTGGCAAGCTCTTCCTTTTGGTTACTTTTCATTTTGCTTAATCTGTTTATATGTCTGCTAGGTTTTTTCATGTTGATGGGTTTTGTTATTGGGCCTAAATGATCTGTTTTCATGGTGCTAGCTTTTTATTTTTATTTTTTTCATGTTCATGGGTTTTGTTATTGGGCCTAAATGATCTGTTTTCTTTTTCTTTCTTTCCTGAAATTGGACTTGGGGTTGTAATCAAAATTTGGCTTAGAGTAAGTAGTATAATAACCCATTTTGCTTCTAAAGAGTTTTAAACAGAAAAAAAAAAGTCTTTTAAAATATTTTCAATCATCGATTTAATTAAAACTATGCTACTAACATCTTTGAAATAAAAAAATCTCTTTTTAATTCACGCAACAATCTACAATGTTGATGTATGATCTTTCATCCTCAAGTGTTGTATGAATTGTAAGGGTTTATCGTATAACACTGCTATCTTGGACTCTATGCAAAAGTGAATTTATTCTGAAATAAAATCTTTTTAAAATAAAATAAATCAATCAAATCTTTATCAAAAATTAAAATCAACCAACCAATCAAATATTTTCAAAAGAACTACGTGACTTTGAGTTTCCCATCGCACCCGGGAATACGTAGGAGCAAGATAAATCATCTTGTCAAGCCAAAACTAAATTTTCCTTTTTGTGTCTTTTTTTTATGTTAAAAAATTTAATCACAATAATTAAACTTTTCTATTTTTTAGGTATGCTCTATGGACACGGTGCCATGTTCAGTCCCTTAGATTTAAGGTTGCCCCGTGGACTCATGTGCCATGTTCAACCTCATTCAGTTTTTATAAACAATAAATTTTAAAATATAAAAATTAATAGAAATTTAAAATATTAAAAATTAAAAAAATAATTCTTTCTTGTAAATAATTTTTTGGGTACAATAAATATTTAAAAGGATATTAAAATGTTTTTGCACAAGTAACTTGAGGTACCCTTTTTTTAAAACGGGCGATGTGGGGTGCTAACACCTTCCCTACTCGTAACCGACTCCCGGACTCATCTCTCTCTTTTTTTAGACCAGTTTACCTTTAAATAATTGGGTTTTCTAAGATTTTTCCAATAAAAATTTTAGTGGCGACTCCTCTGTCTTTTTATCTCCCGTTTTCGCGGTGCCCGGACGGGATGGTCGTGACACATATGAAGAATCATTTTGTTCATCATACTCATACTCAATCCAAAAGAAACTTATATTATCTAAAAACTTGTACACCCATATATTTAATGTGTTGTTTTCAGACACTCGCACACATGTGGGGAGGCACATCCCGTCACATACAGGGATTTCCAATCAACAAAATGTCGAGCAATAACACATAGCACCTCCAAGCAACGCACACTTCATTTTGCAATTTCAAATATTTAAGATTCATCAAAGAGCATGAATGATGCAGTGTTATGTGAATCCAAAAATAAAGGAACAATGTCACCTGGGAAATTCGTTAAACACTTGGCGTGCTCCAATATGCATCATAAGATTTGTGACTTGAAAAGGGGCTGAACCAGAATGCACGTTTTCCAGCCAACTCCACTCAACAAACCACAACGATGTCGGTCCTCATGTATCCATTAACAAGCAAATAGAACACACTTCAGCTTGTTGATTCAAATAATTAAAAGTTCATAAAAGAACATGAATTATACAAGAAATAACAATATCACCGGGGATTTTTGTTCACGGCGGATTTGTGGTTGCGGAGGTTGGACGCGATGTAGGACGACGCGATTGGTGGCCGAACGTGGCGGCGGCATGATGAACGGTGTTGCGGTCGATGACTCGAGCTGTTGCTGCGTCTGACAGAGTTGTCTCAGATATAAGGTTTTTGAAAAACCGGTTTTCAGATCTGAGGTCTCCAAGAGATGGTTGTGCAATCTAGAAAGAAGGAGGATCTGGTGGTTCACCGTCGGGGTTCGAGGAGCAAGCGGCATGAAGCTTCTCTCGCGGATCTGGTGTGTCTGAGGCGGTGTTGCGCGACCATGTTCAAACACCAACGGGAAGTGAAAGACGAGTGTCGTACAGTGGTCCTGATGAGCGCCGGAGGTCCGGACACGGTGGTGGTCGGCCGAAGTTGCAGCACGGCGATGGATGGGGCAAAGTTCACGTCCGACGATTGGAGTGAGGGAGAGGGAAAGGGAAAAATGAAAATGAGGGGGGAAAAGGGCTCGATTAGCTTATTCAGGGTTCAGATTTAGCAATCAAAAAATTCGGTCGCTGATTCGGTCACAGATCATTAAAAATTATACAACGACCGAATTTAAATCGGTCACTAAAGTTTGACTGTAATTCGATTGCTGACTAAGAAAACTAGTTTGACTTTTTAAATTTTGCTACAGCGACCGATTTAGCGACGGAATACGTTGGGACCGATTATTTCGGTCGCTAAATCGATCACTGATGGTAAACCATTTACTAATTTTTGAAAAAAACAACTCGGTCGCAATTTCGGTCGCTAATAGTAACGAATCTAAATCAATCGCGAAAATCGGTTGCTAAAAACCTTTTTTCTAGTAGTGTATGGTTCAATATTACCATACTGAATCTATTTGGAATCATCAAAACTTAGAGAATCTACACATGGAATGTGTCTCAGACTTATGAGGTCTTAACATTCTCCCCTTTTTGATGATAACAAATAACTTTTATGATTTTACTGAACATCAAAAAGCGATAATAGAATTTTTCAAACAGATATAATTAATCAGAGTATGCTATGCTCCCCCTTAGTTTATGCATTTAGATAAAACAAGTATCAGGGCAAAAACAAGGTATCAGAGTTGATATTAGAATCAAACAGAGTATTTAAGAAAGCAACTCAGATTATATCAGAACAGAAAAACATATTTTTCAAACAGATAGTCATTAATTTCATTTAAGGTGTAATTTCTGTTATTCTTATTTACTCCCCCTTTTGGCATCAATCAAAAAGAATATAAAGCAAATATATAATAGAGAGCCAAAAGAAATGTCCAAAAACCTCATCTCATTTCATTAAGAGTCAAAAAGCTTTAGAAGTGATATGGACATCACTGACTTGTACATTGCATGACTCAAAAAGAATGAAAAGATTAAGTCCTAAAATCTAAGAACTAGGAACCCCATGACTTTTAAAGAAATCTTCCATCATTCTTTGCATTCTTGCTTGCTGAGCCAACATCCGAGCTTGAAAAGCATGTTGTTGCTCTAAGGCAACATCTTGTCTTTGAATGACAGTTTGCAGACTTGAAGCCATCTCATCAAGTCTCGATGGGCAGCAAGATCATAAGCAACTACTTTGGAGCGAGATGAGTCATTTGTAGACAGAGCGATTCTGAGATGTAGATGGAGGAGGTGTAGAAGGCAGCTCTTCAACTTGAATGTTGTCCTCAGGGTTAGGATCTAGAACCACAATGGTTGAAAGATCAGATTCAAAGTCATTGTTAGGATAGAATTATTCAAGAAATCCATGAATTCTTTCATGGTGAAGAGGGGAATTAATAACAGACAGAAGAAATTCATAAGATCTCCTAATGAGATTTATGGGAGTGATTGGGGTAGTTGGAGGAAAATTTAAGATAAAGAAAGGGAAAACCATAAAGAAGGGAGGTAAAGTGTAAATTGAAGGTGAAGAAGGGTAAAAAGCAAATGCTTGGCTACCGCTGGTTGGAATGGTTTGCTTCTCTTCTTCAGACAGCTCAGAGCTGTTGGTTGTGGCTTCTAATACTCGGGGGGGTTGTATTGAGTATGTAAGGCTTTTTGAAAACTTTTCCTCTTTAAGCAAAAACTGAAACTTTTATAAAACTTTTGAAAAGGTTTTGCCAACCAACAAAACAAAACAAGTTTTTACAAGTTTATTTGATTAAAGACTTGATTCTTTAACAAGAAAGATTGATGAAAGATAGTTTTCAGATTAGAACATACACAAATTTTCCTTAACTAAAACTTAACCCCATACATTCAACAATTAAACCAGTTAAAGGAGTTAAGGGATAGAGAGAAATGCAAACCGAGTTTTATCCAGGTTCAGCTACCTCATCTGGTAACCTACATCCAGTCTCCACAATCACTTGTGAGTTTCGTCCACTAAAATCAATAGAATTACAAAATTCTTTACAAAGCTTCACAACTCAGGTTCCTTCTACATAGTGACATCTTTTAGACAAAACAATCTTGTAATTCCCAAGAGTCCCTTCTACTCTTGTCAAACCTCTAAGAGTCCCTTCTACTCTTAGATCAACACATAAAGAGAAACATTCTCTCTTTTCTCTTCCTTTCACATTAAAAAGATTGATTGAACAGATTCTAAGAAATCGGTAATATTACAACTTGAAGCACTTTTAAAAGATTTTAACTATTCTCAATGAAAAGGACTCTCTCAATTTAGTGTAATCTTTCAAAATTGAATGAATTGATTATATAAAAATGCTTGCCCAAGTCTTTATATAGGTGTATGTCAAAATAGATCCGTTGGGCACACTTTAAAAATCATTTTGGATTAAAACAAACTTTATATCAAAAATTGATTATGTCAGTCAATCGATTGCTTAATCGATGTATTAAACAAGATTTGTAATTTTTGCACTGAGTACATCGATTGCTCAATCGATTGGATTCTTGATAGTTCTTGATTCTCATTGATACACAAATGTGTACATCGATTGTGCTCTTGAAAATCACAAGCATCAACAGCCCAGAAGTCTTTATATCGATTGCTCAATCGATTGCATAATCATTTCAAAAGGTCTTTGCCTCTGTTTAGGCTTATGCATCGATGTGTCAATCGATTGGCTCTTTGTAAATATAAGACTTTACTTATATTCTGTGTGTGCATTGATGTACTAATCGATGTGATGTATATGAAAAAGGTTCTTGGCCTCTGTTTGGCTTTATACATCGATATGTCAATCGATTGTATGTTTACTTCATAAAGTATTGGCTTCTGTGTCACTCTATACATCGATGTGCAAATCGATTGACAGAAGCTTAGTTTGCATACATATCAAGTTGTTCTAGAATCAATCGATGTATACATTGATGTATATCATTTATACATTGATGTACACATAGGCTTTCATTAAAAAGTAGTTAATTAACTGAAAGTACATATATGTACACATAGATGTACAGATCTTTCAATTAACCTTTTTCTTTTTAAGTTCAATTTTAATTTATGAAAACCATTTTAAATTTAGTTAATTTGAGAGAGCTAAATCAAAGAAAATAAGTAAAACTTTTCTTTACATAAAACTTTCTAAGTTCCTTTGCTTGAGATTCCTTGATTCTTCATTTGTGGTTTCTTCATCTTCAAGCATTCCAATCATGATTCTTGCTTTGCCTTTGTCTTTCTCCTTTGATCCTTTGAATTCATATCCTCGTACTAAATGATATTTTCATAACATGTAAACTTGGCAAATGATTAGTGAATCAAAGTTTAATCAATTCTTAAGTTTGGCCAATAATCAAAACATACTAGAGTCATTTTCCAACAAACTCCCCCTTTTTGATTGATGACAAACTTACCATACTTTAATATGAAATAATTCATTGGAAGTAACATACATATATCAAAGTTAAATGATGCAGCAGAATTTCATTTGATATGATTACTCCTCTAAGTGACAGTTTAAAAGCATTTAGGATCATTGAACTTAGAATCATATTTGTCATTTTAAAATAGTGAGTATGGTACCCTTTCATTTCTCCCCTTTTGTCATTATCAAAAAGAATTTATGGGAGATATAAAGCATAAAAAAGGTACATACTAACACATTCATTTATTCATCACATACCATGTCAAAACATTATGATAGTATTGCAATTATAAAAGCAAAGTAGAGAGAATTGTTGTTCAAAGCATTACAGACCAAAAAGAAATAACATCCTAAGTATAGACTTAACATTAAGAGGCCCTAAAGATCTAAACATTATAATTGTTGCTTGGCTCTTGAGTGTGTTGTGCAGGTGTTGCAGCTTCAGCTTCTTGATTTCCTTCTTCATCAAGATGGCAAAGAAGCGTGATTCTCTGGCAATGTTTACAACATCCTCAGAATTTGGTGTTTCTTCTTGAGGAGCTGTTGCAGGTGTAGGTGCAGCCAGGGGAATGCCCAAGTGCAGGTGCACAGTGGCCATTTGCCCTTCCAAAGCATTGATCTTTAGACTCATTTAGTCTAAAGTCCTCTTAATCGTTAAATGCTGCTTATACTGCCTTTGCTCAAACACTTCAATCATGGTGATCCATTTGTATATCTTGCCATTCATTTCAGCAAACTCAGGTCCAACTTCAGCTCTTGCTTCATTTCCAGTCACCCTTACCCATTCTCCATTGACTTTGGCAAGCTTCATCTTGCTTATGATGCTTTCTCCAAACTTATGAGTTACTTGTCTTGCATATAACCTTTCTTCATTTTCCGTTGGAACCTCAAAGTGTTCTACAAATTTAACCACTAAGCCTGGATAGGGTAGGGTTGCACCACTGGTATTACAATCAAGCATTTGTCTGATAATGATATAGCTCCAGCTGAGCTGTTTCTTTTCTACCATGGCCCACAACATCAGAAGGTCATTATTTTGGACCACAACATGATTACCAGACCTAGGTAGACTTCCTTTGTCATAAGTCTTTAACCAAGCACTTTCTAGTCCTATTCCAGCTAGATTACTCCCCAAGTAATCCATCCCAATGAATTGTGCAAATTCATCAAAAGTCATTTCAATTCTTACATTCTTGACTTCAACAGAAAATCCAATATTATCCTTTTCAAATGTGCAGTAAAATGCCTTAATTAGTGTTGGATAGATATCAGACTTAATTTGTAAAAAAGTCACTAACCTTATAGTCCTTCAAAATCTTTTGAAAGCTAAACTCATTGATATCAAAGTAATTGAAATCAACAGTCCTAGCTTCATGGATGTCTCTATGCTTAAAGTCATTATTGTAAAGAAGTATAGATTCATCATCAGTAAAATACCTCTTTAACAATTCCATCTCTGTGATCAGATCAGCATCCTCTTCTTCTTCTTCTTGCTCAGTTCTCTTCCTCTTTTTCTGAGTTTATTTCTTCTTTGGAGTTTCCTTAACCACCTTCTTCTTCTTCTCTTGTTTCTTTGGAGTTGGTTTGGAGCATTTAGCTACTAATTTCTTTCCCTTATCAATATTTTTCTTCTTTGCAAGTTCCTTGATTAGAAGCTTGTCTACCCTTTGTGAGGGTTGAGATTTCTCTGGTTCTTTCCTTTTAGGGCGCGAAGAAGCAGGAGAGGGTAAAATCGGTGGAGGAGTGGAGGATTGAGTTGAGGATGATGAAGTGGAGTTAGAGGGAACATGGGTAGCAGGACCAGTTTGCTTAACTCGTGCAATTAGAGAGGTTTTGAGCTCTGCTAGGGTTTGGGTATTGAGATTTTGATTTGAAATGTGAGAAATTTTGGAGGGAAAAGCTGGGTATTTAAAGGCCTAAGTCAGTCGATCGATGTATCCATCGATTTATTAAAGGCTTTCAGCTGATTAAACTTGTGAATACATCAATGTACAAAGCTTCAGAAATAGGATTTTAACTTTGTCAATCAATGTAGCAATCGATGCATAGACTGAGACAGAGAGTACCAAGTTCTAACACTTGAACTCAATCGATGTGTGAATCGATGTATAAGCTAAGACAGAGAGACCAATAGAAGCAGTATTCATTACATCGATGTATAAATCGATGTATAGGTCAAGTCAGTGAGTTCCAAGTTCTGGAGACTTCACTCAATCAATGTCACAATCGATTTATATACAGGGTTGGTCTGAATAACCCAATGTAAATTGATGTAACAATCAATGCATAAGCTCTTCCAGAGAGCTATGATAAATGGTTCAAGGTGTAAATCGATGTTGAAATCGATTTATATCAGATAAAATTCAGATTTTCTGATTTCAGTTGCAGGTCAATCGATGTAGACATCGATGCATAGGGACTTCCAGAGAGTCACCTATTCTGATTTGGTCACACAATCGATGTAACAATCGATTTTCTGATGTTTCTGAGACTAAAAAGGTTGGATCAATCAATTTGTAAATCGATGTACAAGCACTAGAGTTTGAATTTCTAAGATTATACATAGATTTCACTATCTGTGTACTAGCTGTAGGATAAGGATTTTTGCTTAAGCTAATCGATTGGTAAATCGATGCACAGAAAACAATTATCAAGAAATCATGCATTCAACATACAAAATATCAAGCATAGGTTAGATCAATTATCCCCAATTCTCTTCTTATGTAATAGAAACTTTCTTTAGCAAGGGGTTTAGTGAAAATATCAACTAATTGTTTAGATGTGTCAACATATTCAACAACTATATATCCACTTTGTATATGATCTCTTATGAAATGATGTCTTATTTCCATATGTTTGGTTCTAGAATGCATTATAGGATTCTTAGTTAGATTTATAGCACTAGTGTTGTCACATTTGCTTGGCACTTTTTCTAATAAAACACCAAAGTCAATGAGTTGCTGCTTCATCCAAAGGATTTGTACACAACAACTACCCGCTGCAACATTCTGCTTCAGCAGTTGACAAAGCCACACTTGTTTGTTTCTTATTAAACCATGAAACTAGTGAGTTCTCAAGTAAGTGGAAGGTTCCACTAGTACTCTTTCTATCCAACTTGCATCCAGAAAAGTCAGAGTCAAAGTATCCTATTAGATTACAAGTTGATCCCTTAGCATACCATAAACCCATATCTTTAGTTCCTAGCAAGTATTTCATGATTCTCTTTACAGCTGTTAAATGATATTCCTTAGGGTTTGACTGATATCTTGCACACATGCAAACACTAAACATTATATCAGGCCTACTAGTTGTAAGGTAAAGTAAGGAGCCATTTATACCTCTATATTTGGATATCTCTACAGTTTTACCTTTTTCATCCTTGTCCAAGTAACATGATGGACTCATTGGAGTTGCCATTTCCTTTGCATTCTCCATGCCAGACTTCTTCAATAGTTCCTTGCAATACTTTGCTTGGCTTATGAAGGTTCCATCATTGCATTGTTTAATTTGAAGTCCCAAGAAGAAAGTGAGTTCTCCCATCATGGACATCTCAAATTCATTTTGCATCAACTTGGAAAATTCCTTACATAATGAATCATTAGTAGCACCAAATATAATATCATCAACATATATTTGTACAAGCAGTATATTTTGACCTTTTCTTTTTGTGAAAAGTGTTGTGTCAACCTTACCTCTAGTAAAACCCTTTTGTAATTAAAAGTTGCTTAACCTTTCATACCAAGCCCTTGGAGATGGTTTAAGTCCATACAAGGCTTTGGTGAGTTTATAAACATGGTTTGGAAAATCATTCATTTCACAACCTGGTGGTTGACCAACATATACTTCTTCTTGTATAAAACCATTAAGGAATGCACTCTTAACATCCATTTTATATAATTTGAAATTCATAATGCATGCATATGCTAGCAACATTCTTATAGCTTCTAGCCTAGCCACAAGTGCATAAGTTTCATCATAATCTATGCCTTCTTCCTGATTATATCATTTAGCTACTAATCTAGCCTTATTCATAATTATAATGCCATTTTCATCAAGTTTGTTCCTAAACACCCATTTTGTACCAATTATTTGTTTATCCTTGGGTTTTGGAACAAGTTCCCAAACTTTGTTTCTTTCAAACTGATTTAATTCTTCTTGCAATGCCATGATCCAATTATCATCGACAATAGCATCATTAATAGTTTTTGGTTCAATTTGAGAAACAAAGGCCATATTGTTACATGCATTTATTAAAGAATGTCTAGTAGTGACCCCTTTGGATATATCACCAATGATGTTGTCCAAGGGATGATTCCTTACAATCTTCCATTCTTTAGGTACACAACATTTTACTTGTACAAATATATGAGGATGATATAATTTTTTGTGCTACTAATGAGCAGTTGTGCAATGAGTTTGCAAGTCTCATGCAGAGTGAGTTTGAAATGTCAATGATGGGTGAGCTGAACTTTTTCCTTGGACTGCAAATAAAGCAAACTGAAAATGGAATCTTTGTTAGCCAAACCAAGTACTGCAATGAGTTAATCAAGAAGTTTGACATGGAAAAAGCTAAGGAGATGGCTACTCCAATGAGTACCTCCTGTTATCTGGACAAGGGTGAGCAAGGTAAACCTGTTGATGTTTCTAAATTCAGAGGTATGATAGGCTCACTACTTTATCTTACTGCTAGTAGGCCAGATATCATGTTTAGTGTATGCATGTGTGCTAGGAATCAAGTAAATCCAAAAGAATCACATTTAACAACAGTTAAAAGGATAATTAAGTATCTGTTAGGAACAAAAGACATGGGATTATGGTATCCTAAAGGAGCTACATATACTTTAATTGGCTATTCAGACTCTGATTTGCTGGTTGTAAACTAGACAGAAAGAGCACTAGTGGAACTTGCCATTTACTAGGAAACTCATTAGTATCATGGTTCAGTAAGAAACAATCTAGTGTGCCTTTATCCACTGTAGAGGCTGAATATGTAGCAGCCGGTAGCTATTGTGCACAGGTTTTATGGATGAAACAACAACTAGTTGATTATGGTGTGCAACTAAACCAAGTTCCTGTTAGATGTGACAATACGAGTGCAATTAACCTAACTAAGAATCCCATAATGCACTCTATAACTAAACACATGGAAATCAAACATCATTTCATTAGAGACCATATTCAAAGTAGAGAAATTGAGATTGAATATGTTGATACAACTAAACAACTTGCCGATATCTTAACCAAGCCCTTGAACAAGGAAAGCTTCTTTTTCATTAGAAGAGAATTGGGCATAATCGATCAATCCTATATCTAATCTCTGAAGAAACTGATTATACGATTTTATCTTTATGTAAATATGCTCTGATTCTTGTATGATTTGATTTGGAATATCTATGAATGATTAGAAGAGAGCTTTGGAACATCTATGCGAATTGGACTCATCTTTTTGATTTGCCCCTGCACTTATCCTTCTATCATGAACAATTTTATATACTAAGTTTGAATGCTTAAATGCTTACCTTCTCTATCGCTTTAAATGTTTCTTTTCTTTATCTTTTTTATGATGCCAAAAGGGGGAGAAAAAGTATGATATAGAGAAAGGGGATAATAACAAATTATACATGAAGAAAAAGTACGATATAAAGAAAACTAATTATACATGCATATGTTGAGGGGGAGCTTAAAAGCTTACATGATTAATGGGGAGTAAATCAAATTCTGCTCTGATAATATTTTTTTTGCTCTGATATACTGCAGCTCTGACTGCTTTGATACCATGATATAAATCTGTCAAAAACACTTAGCGTCTGCTACACTTATACTCTGATCTTATAATTTGTCAAAAGGTTTGTCATAATCAAAAAGGGGGAGATTGTTAAACTCAATGACTTAGAGATTTTGATATATGACAAATACAACTTAATGTGTATGCAAGTGTTTTTAGTGTCAAATTGTAAAGACAGGTATCAAGCAATATTCAACAAGTTCAGTGAGCAATCAAAGGAGAATATTCAAGGAAGAACTTGGAGGAATCAAAGAGCAAGGACGAAGATCAAGGAATCATCAAGACAAGAGCTTAACGAAGAAATTAGTGTTAAGTCTTAGATGAATTGTAAGAGATGAAATCTCTTATTCACAAATAAGCTCAATTTGAAAAGATGCATGAAAGAAAATCATTTTTCATAACCTGCATTAAAAGGAATAAGTTTTAAGTAAATGAAAATGATTTTTGAAATAAGATTTCAAAGCGCTCGTCCAACACTTGGAATAATATAGCGCTCGTCCAACACGGGAATAGTAAAAACTAGCGTCCAAAAAAGTGATACAAGCGCACGTCCACTAAGGTGATACAAGCGCACGTCCACTAAAGTGACACAAGCGTACGTCCACGAAGTGATAAAAGTGCTCGATCCACACAAGTCTTTGGACTTGCTAAGATCTTAATGAGAAGCTCCGTCCACTGACATGGCATTTGGAGCTCGTCTACTAGTTGGAGCATGTCCGATTACTCTGTGTTAGTACTCCCGTTTGCTGACGTGGCAAATGGAAGCGACTATTTTTCCAAATGGACTCGATTATTTTATGGACGCGAATTCTACAAGAACAATCAGAATCTTATTCAAGAACGAGAATCAATAAAACAGTTACTGTTAATCAGATCCAAATCTGTTTTGATTGATCCCAATGACTATAACTTGTTTTCTATATAAAGAGGGATCAAAGGAACACTTAAATAAAATATACGAATATCATAACATTTCACAGTTTTACGAAATTGTTTTGAGAAATCAATTATGAAAATCATTCATCATCTTTATTGAGCTTACTGTGAAAAGAGTGTTTCAATACTCATAAGTGCTTCAATTTGTTTATTTGACTACTGAGAGTTAGGAATCAACTTTTGTTTTTACTTTTGATTGTAAAGAGAGAGGGAGTCTCTCTAAGTAATTAGGGTGAGGTATCCCTAAGGTTGAACATTGAGGCTCTTCATAAGAGTGTGGTATCTCGAGGTGAAGGAGTGCTCTGTGGTGTGATGGATTTTCAAGCTACCTGGTAAAGCTTGTGTGTTAGTGTGTAAAATCACACAGGTGGAGTGGGGACTAGATGTAGGTCACAGTGGAGGTGACTGAACCATGATAAATCTGGTTGTGTGGTATCCCTAAACTCAAACTCCTTTACTTTCTGTTTATGTTCAAGAACCTGCAACTTTGATGTTTAAAGTTCAATATAATTTTTGTTATTGATCTGTATAAACTGTATTTTGTTATTACTGAGTTATTAAACCCGAACCTATTCTGAACCTTTCTGAATTAATCTTTCTTATCCTCATCACCTTCTATTCAAGATTTTGTAAAAACCCTTCATCGATTTTGTAAAAGATCCTGAGAACACTAATCCGCAACTTTGATTTATAAAGCTTTCTGAAAAAGTTTTAAGAGGGAAATATTTTTTGAAAACTCAATTCACACCCCCCCCCCCCCCTTGAGTCGTTGAAGCCAAAATAACATTTGTCATCATCAAAAAGGGGGAGATTGTTGAAACCAAAGTGATTTGGATTTAATTAATCTCTAGGTTTTGATGTTAACAAAATGATTACATTTGCTTGACAAAGTGTTAGTTGAGATCTAACAAGGTTATCTAGTTTTGCAAGATTACTTGAATCTTATAAGTTATGGAAACATAGAAAAAGTTTTCATATATCTATTTGAACTTTAAATAAGAAATCCGCGTCCACCCGTGTAGACAGGCTGCTCAAAAGCTTGGTAAAGTTTTTTATTTATTTATTTGAGTAGACCGAAACTTAAGTAGACGAGGCATGAGAATTTCTACATAGACGAAATATTAAAATATTTCTACTAGACGGAATCTAAGTTTCAAATTGAATAGACGAGCTTAACTTGCCACGTCATCAGACGAGATCTTTTTAAGTGAGTAGACGGACTTTAATGCCACGTCACTAGACGGAGATCAAAATAACTCACTGAGATCAAAATAACTCACTGAGATATAGCAAGTCCAAAGACTTGAGTAGACGAGAGGATATGCCACATCAGTAGACGAGCAAAATGAAAGAGTGAATAGACTTAGTTTCACATATAACTAAGTAGACGTTCTCATCTTTATGATAAGCCTTTATAAATAATTTCAATCCGGTCCACAATGAATCATATTTATTTCAAATGATTGATATTTATTTCAAGAGAATTTTTGTTCTTCTCATTTGTTTTATATGCTTAATGCTTTGTTTCCTTGTGAGAAAATCATAGTACCATCGAGGAAATACAAAAGGCAACACAGTACAATGGAAAATGTAAAACGATCTGTACGATAGCACCCTTATGACTGGAAAAAGCTGGAAGTTACATAAAGAAAAAAATAGTTTTCAAGCTGCAAATGCTCAGAGCAGTGAGCCTCTATTTTGTACTACCCTGATAACCAAGAATACATTTCAGCATGGCGACGATCAAGCTATCAGTCACAACGGATATTGTGCATTCGATGCTATCTCTAAACGAGAAATTAAAAATGATCGTTGAAGCTTTTCAAGAGTATAAGAAGGTCACTATAAACAGAGGACCTCAAGCGATGAAGAATAACTTTTGCCAATCCAATATTTGCGAGAACAAGCTCTCATTTCTTTCATTCTTTAAAAAGCAAAAGTCTGTATTCTTTAATTTGAATATTGTGAAAATATTCAACAGATCTCAAACTTTCATATCCTCACATATAGTGAGTTAAGAAGATCTTAAGTTAAAATCTCTTTGTTAGAGTTAGTGCCTAAAGAGGCTTGGTAAGAAAGAAATACTTGTAGCCCGGAAAAGTGTTGAATACTTGGTTGTAATCTATTTGGAGAAACAGTGGATAAAACCTTCAAGTCGAAGGGATTGGACGTAGCTCTTGGTGGAAGAGAGTGAACCAGGATAAAATCATCTGCGTGAATCTTCTATCCTTAAACTCTTACAGCTTTATTTGTTTATACTGACTGTGGGGTTTTGATATTGTTTTTGTTTAGTCTCAAAAGCTCTTTTCTAGTGTGTGCATCTGTTTATATATTCTCGTGTGAGAAAAACAGTTTTAAAAGGTTGTTTTAGAAAAATTATTAACAAACACAATTCAACTCCCTTCTTGTGTTTGCCTGTGTCAACTTCATCTACCACATCAATGATTATAACGGCGTACCCAAAAATTATAATACATAACATTCACTCACTTCTGGGAATGAAGTTCAATCCATTTGGTTGTCTTTCTCATTTGTGCTGCTCCAGGAGCATACTTGAGAAGCAAATATGATTTTTCTATCACTTTAATTTGTTTCAAAATATACAAAGATCAAATGATATTTTAAATTTCAATCATGGATTAGAGGTCTTGTTCTTTAGGAACTATAGCACAAATCTTCACATAAACTATTACCAAGGAAAATCATTAGTTAAACAAAATCATTTGTGCAATACTTCAGAGATGCTTGAATAGTAAATTCTTCTGGAATTTATCAAGAGTAACAAGATAAAACATGATAATTGGATTAGTTAAACAAAATTGACCATGAAATTTTTGTGGATGAAACGCTAAAAGATTTTCACACTAAAATTAACATGGAAAAAATAAAGCAATAAGAAAGCATATAATCATAAATTAGATCAACCCAAAAAAAGAATGCAAAGAAGGAGAATTTTCGCGATAGAACCTCTAAGTTGATTAAGCACATCATTTTCATGATAGAATCTTATGTTTTTCTAAAACAAAACACAAAGGATTTTGATACACTATTAGAGACTTGATCATGCTGATAACATGTTATAAATGTAAAAGAAAATAGGGAGATGTAGAGAATAGAAATATAGGCTCAAAAGCAAGTTCTTCTGGAACTAGGGTTCAAAGGCTAGTTCTTCGGGAACTAGCTGTCATATTTGTTTTTGTATTATGATCAAGTGTGTATCAAATACAATCTGACTATTACTTTTTATAATATAATAATAGACTGCTAATATTAATCAGTTACCTATAAGATAAGATAAGATAAGATAATATAAGAAAGGAGATAAGGTGATATAGTCATCTACTAAACCAATATGTTTATAACAAACATTATTTTAAGGATTTGATTTAGAGCCCACTTATTATAGGTTATTTGGGGAAAAATTAATTATTTTTTTAAAAAAATCACTCATGAAGAACTTAATTGTGTTTGTTTCAACTTTTGGGCTTTTTGACCAAACTGGGTTCCTTTTAGAAACTATTTACCAGTTTAGGGTTATTCTGAAACTATTTACCAATGGGGGGTCATTTTGAATATTTTATTATTTTTCGGTCTAACGAGTCAAAGGCGCCACTGCAGTTGGCGCCTACACTTTTATAAAAAAAAAAAAAAATGAAAAGGGGAGGCGCCAAAGGCAGTGGCGTCCTCCCCCCTGCTAGCTACAGTAGCACACTGTAGCGCTACTGTAGCAGCAATTTTTTTTTAATTTTGATTTTTTTTTAAAAAAAATTATTTTTAAAAAAACCCATTCACCAGATAATGAACTGAATTCACTAGATATTTGTACCCGATTCACCAGATATTTACACATACTTAACCAAAAAAATTTATTTCTCAAAAAAACCCATTCACCAGATAATAAACTGAATTCACCAGATATTTGTACCCGATTCACCAGATATTTACACATACTTAACCAAAAAAATTTATTTGACTTTTTTAAAAAAATAAAAATTTTATTTTTAAAAAAACCCATTCACCAGATATTTGCACATACCTGACCTGATTATGGAGACACCGCGGTTTCTCTTGTATTATATATAATATAATGAGAGTGACCTCTTGAAATTATAATTTGTACCCGGTTTCTCTTGTATTTATTTCTCAAAAAAAACTCATTCACCAGATATCTAAACTGGTAAATAGTTTCTAAAAGGAACCCAGTTTGGTCAAAAAGCCGAAAAAGAAAGATAGCAGAACGAACGTGTAGAAAAAGAAAAAGAAAAAGAAAAGGGGAGGTGAACCTGGCGTGTGCATGCACTTGTTTTTCTTGTTGGCAAACTAATGAGTTGACCATGTCTAATCCTCTGATCCTAATAAATGAATCCCTTCCTGATCAAGCAACCAACAAACAAAATAAATAAAATAATAAAAAATAATAAAATAACCAATAAAACAGACAAAATAATAAAATAATTGAAATACAAAAATCCCAAATATTTGTGAGGCCTCCACCTCAGCACTACAGGAGGCATAAAAAAATAATAGCAATAACAATTTACACCAAAAAGCATTCGCTGCCTTCTTCCCACAGAGAGAGGAAGCTTTTTACTGAACCGAACAAAATACAAAGAGAAAAATGTTCGCGGAAGAGAATGGTCTGAAGGGAGACTCAAGGCTCCCAACCATCTCCCAAGCAAGGAACTGATCTCGGTTTTTTGACCAAACTGGGTTCCTTTTTGATAAAGTATCTATATAAAAAAACAAGAAGTAATAAAAAAAATCCCGTATTAATGAGTAGCAAATAATATAGCAGTAGGCATAAAAAAATAATAGCAATAACAAATTACACTAATAAATATTCATCAATTATTACAGTAATAAAAAAAATTATTTGGTGAGAGCATTGCAGAAAAACTCCGGAGTGAAATTAAGAAGATGGGTTTACCTGAGATGAATATTCCTTGATCCTGTCGCTGATGGTTCCGTCTAAAGCTCTCTCAGCAAGCTCATAATATACAGATTCCATTTCTCATTATATTATATATAATACAAGAGAAACCGCGGTGTCTTCATAATCAGTTCAGGTATGTGCAAATATCTGGTGAATTCAGTTCATTATCTGGTGAATGGGTTTTTTTAGAAGTAAAATTTTTATTTTTTTAAAAAAGTCAAATAAATTTTTTTGGTTAAGTATGTGTAAATATCTGGTGAATCGGGTACAAATATCTGGTGAATTCAGTTCATTATTTGGTGGATGAGTTTTTTTAGAAATAAATTTTTATTTTTTTAAAAAAGTCAAATAAATTTATTTGGTTAAGTATGTGTAAATATCTGGTGAATCGGGTACAAATATCTGGTGAATTCAGTTCATTATCTGGTGAATGAGTTTTTTTGAGAAATAATTTTTTTTGGTTAAGTATGTGTAAATATCTGGTGAATCGGATACAAATATCTAGTGAATTGATTCGTTATATCCCAGTGAATGCGTTTTTTAGAAATAAAATTTGTATTTTTTTAAAAAAATCAAAATTAAAAAAAAAACTGCTTTGCTGATGGCGCTTCTGATCATCTTATCAGAGCTAGCAGGGGAGGACGCCACTGCCTTTGGTGCCTCCCCTTTTCATTTTTTTTTATAAAAGTGTAGGCGCCAACTGCAGTGGCGCCTTCAAAGGCGCCATCTGCAGTGGCGCCTTTGACTCGTCAGATCGAAAAATAATAAAATATTCAAAACGACCCCCCATTGATAAATAGTTTCAGAATAACCCTAAACTGATAAATAGTTTCTAAAAGGAACCCAGTTTGGTCAAAAAGCCCAACTTGTGAAAATAGCTAGAATATTAAAAAATTATTAATATGAAAAAAAAATATGAATAGATGAGAGATAATGTTGATAAAAAATAGAATCTTTTTTGGGACCAAATTAGCCTTAAAAAATCTTAGATATTATATCTGTGTCTTTGAAAATAATTTTTATTTCTTTTATTGTAAATTTGTAACAAGAAAAGCACTTTTATATGATTCAATCCAAAAAAGTTAAAATTTATTTTTCATGTAAAAAATAAATTTTATAATGATAAATAAATATAAAATAATTCCTGCTTTATTTTAAATTCTCTTAAAATCACATGAAAATTACTTTATTTAAATTCTTAATATAAAGGGTTGATATATTATAAGGAAAAAATACATATTTTTTTGGTTTTTCTCTTCTCGTGGTCGCAATATTCAGGTTGCGCGCCGAGCCATCAAAAGGAAACAAACGAAACAGGCTCCGTGTCGGTAAAATGACGGTACAATCAATGCCTTTTCATGTACGTCCTTTTCACTTGCTCACTATGTGCTCCTCTCACCTCACTAGAAAAAAGCTTAAAATTGGAAATAAATAATTAAATAAATAAAGTGAATTTTGAATTTTCAGATCCTAAAATTATACACTGCACAATATTTGAAGTAAAAAAGCGTATCTATTCCCCATTTTCCATCACATGATCTTCATGCTCTCTTTCTCTCTGGTATCTACTGTTACCCCTTTTCTGTATAGTAATTGAATTGAATAACCACACGTTTCAGACGTTTATTCTCATTGATTGCGTCCATTTCCTCCATCATGATCCTGCATTAAAGAACAAGATCATTTGCCATTACTATCGTTCCATCTCATTCGTCTTTCTCTGCACCCTGGATTGGTATTGGGTTGGGGTTTCTTCGCTGAAATTCGGTTAAGCTCTACCAACTTCAAACGCTGCCGTTTTCATCTACTGGTTCTGTTTTCACGATTATTGCTATGTGGTACTCCTCCATTCTTGTCTTTTTTTTTTTTGGTAATTTAATTAAAAAATCATTAACGTGTTTATATTTAAATCAAAATATTCTTATTTCTATAATTAATTTTTTATAAATTCTGTTTTATACTTCATTAATCATTTATGGAATCAAAAGGTTTATGTATTTTTAAAATATTTTAATTTAATTCTATTATAAAGTTATATATAAAAAAAAATGATTTATAAAATATCCGTTATTTAAAAAAAATAGCTAAAATTACGAAAGAAAAACGATCAACGAGAAAATTTTTCCACTGAAATTATGACTTCATGTTCTTCAATCATTTAATGCATGTTTTGTTTTCGTTTTTTTTATTCCAGAGTACGAGTTCAGCTGAGTTGACTCGTTGAGCTGAGACGGGACGACTTTGACTCGTTTCCCTCTTCTTCTGCTTAAAATCGAACGATTTCACTGAAACTCTGTCGTTTTAGGTGTTGATCTCGATTTCGGATTGCTGTCTGGAGAGTAAGTAATCATGAACAAAGTGCCGCTCATCGAAATTGAACCCAAGGAACTCGAATTTATATGTGAGTAAATTTTCCATAGCTTCGTATCTTTTTTCTCCACTTTACATGCAACGGAAGCAATCATTGAATTTCGAATTGATTAATTTGACTGATAATAATAATAATAATAATACGAACTGCTACTGGATTTATTCATACTGCAAATGCATGTCTCTAGTTCCTATTTAAGGGAAAGGAAAGGAAGGTCTTGTTCTTTTTTCTTTTTTTGAGAAAAAACTGTATTTTTTTTTTAGTGAAGGAATAAAATGAAAGATGGTCATATAGTCTTTTAATCATTATTTATTTATTTTATTAACATTTTATAATTATCTTAATTTAGAGATGAAAATGAAAAATAAGTCTTCCTTTTTCCTTTCCCTCCAAATCCACACATACCCTTAGAGGCCTCTGTGATCACATGAATTTCTTGTGCTGGCTTCCCACTTTTAAATATAGATGATTGAGTTCATGATGTTTCTGTAATATCAACCATTTGTTTGTAAATTGTCTGTATGTAATGATCAATTGACTAATATGTTGCAATTTTTGGCCTTCATAGTTGAATTGAAGAAGCAAAGTACATGCTCAGTTCAGTTGAGTAATAACACCAAGCACTATGTTGCTTTCAAGGTCTGAGCACCTTCAGTTGTTCACCACTTGATCGTATTAGCATAGAATGCTGGAGAGATTAATCATTTTGGTGTGATGTTTGCAGGTCAAGACGACATCACCTAAGAAATATTCAGTGCGACCAAATGTTGGAGTTATCGAGCCAAAATCTACTTGTGAATTCATCGGTATATCTTTGCCTTTTGTGTTTTTGTTTGTTGTTTTTCTTAAAACTTTGACTTGTTATTCTATACTGGTCACGAAGTCAGTGTAAAATGGATTTTATATGACTGATTGGGAAGGTTCTGTTATAGTTGTTGTTCTAGTTGGTATCAGAAAGATAGAGGTGTTTGTGATTCACTGATGCAACCGAATCATGTTCACAACTAATGCTCTCTTGAGAGTAAGCTTAGCCATTGTAGTCGATAATTTTGGATAGATGCCCTATGGACCTAAATTGGCACATTGTGCTAGAATCAAATACGAATTTTGATTTTATTTATAGTTTTCTTTGGTTACTTAGAATTGCTTTTCATTTATAAACTATTGTAATGCAAACTCAACCTAGCCTTGCAGCCACCAGTTGTTCAACAAAGAATTTCATCCCAAACTAATCACTTATCAAATATCAGTTTTCCAATAATAACAGTTGGAGATGAATCAAAACATTTGGGAATTTATTCTAGCATCTTGGTTTCTCTCGCCCACCCCACCCCCAAAAAAAAAAAATATCTTCACTGTATCTAGTTTTGCATCAAACAGTTACAATGCAAGCTCAACGGGAAGCACCTGATGATATGGTGTGCAAGGACAAGTTCTTAATCCAAAGCACAATGGTTCCTGCTGAAACAACCAGTGAAGATGTTAATTCCAGCTTGGTATGGATGATTAGGCTGTGATTTTGTACTCTGGCCGGTTTTATTATTAATTTATCATTTTAAAAAATTTCTGGCTCTTTCTTTTTAAATGACAGTTTGTCAAAGATGGAAGCAGATATATCGAAGAAAATAAGCTGAAAGTGGCCCTGATAAGCCCACCTGGTTCACCAGAACTCTCTCCTATTAATGGAGAATTCAAGAATGGGCTTGATCATGAAAAAGTTCAGATATATAGTAAAGAGGAAATCCAATCCCCAGAACCCACGGTTAGAGAAAATTTCATTGATGCTTGGGTCTCAGTTCTTTCCTTTCCTCCACCTCTTTCGCTTCCATAAATATTTCAAATCCTTATGAAAGATATTTGAATTTGTTAGTTACATATTTGAAGGGTTTGTCAGTTATATTTTGGGGATAGTTATTTTTCAAAAATTTTAAAATACATTTTTATGAAGTTGTATGAAACACAATTTAAGCAATTTCAAGCCTGTTTCACATTCCCCGTTTCCTTGAGTCTCGTGGGAAGTTATTTTCTTTGAACACGTTACAAGTTACCTTCTTTTTTCGGTATTTTTATCTTGACAATGTTGTTACTCTTTGTGCATGTGTTTGTATTTTCAATTCGACAAGTTCAATTCATGCTTATTAAATATGTCATTCAAATGTTGTATCCTGCTTCTGGAATATGTCAGGTTTCCAAGAATCCAGAGCATAAGATGGTTAACGGGGTATTAAAGCTTGGAGATTATATGGAGTTGAAGCCGGAACAAGACATGTGGATGAAGACTATGAATGATGAAGGGGAGCCAAAAGAAGAAGCAGGGTTTAAAGTGTCAAAAAATGAGGAGTTGAACACAGTAAAGGATGTAGAGGAACTGAAGCCAGAAAAAACAGAGGTAGAAGTGTCGGAAGATCTGGATTTGAACACGGTAAAGAATGTAGAGGAACCAAAGCTAGTAAAAGAAGCAGAGTATAAAGTGTCACAAGATATGGATTTGAGCACAGTAAAGAATGCTGAGGCGCTGAAGCCAGAAAAAGAAGAGTTAAAAGTGTCAAAAGATATGGATTTGAGCACAGTAAAGCATGTAGAGGAGCTGAAGCCAGAAAAAAAGGCAGAGTTGAAAGTGTCAAAAGATCTGGACTTCAAAACAGTAAAGAATGTTGAGGAACTGAAGCCAGAAAACGAAGCAAAGTCAAAAGTTTCCAAGGGTATAGAGGAGCTGAAATTAATGGAAGTTATTGAACAGATGAAGTTAAAACTAGATGGACTTGAGTCAAAACTAAACGAGGTCAGTCAGGCACTCCACCATTCTACTATGATTTTTTTTATCTGCTTGCATATGTGACATAATTCCTAGCAAGTTGCATGTTGAAGCAAATTGCTGCAGGAACTTCTTCTGCAACCAGATCGAGAGTTTGGTTATTAACTCTTTTTGGGATCATGTTTTCATTTGGGAAGTTTGAAATGTCATTTACACTGTTACACCCTTTCAAGCTTACTGAAATATCATTATTTGGCAAACTTGTTTAAATTCTATGGTTTCCCCAGACTTTTGCATGACTGATTATTCATGGATATGTTTAATTCTTACCTGCGTTGCATCGTTCTTCCCTTCCCTTCCCTTCATTTGATTAAATAGTATATTTGTGGTTGGAACTCCGCTACATTGTGTTTCGCAAAATATTAAGTTGGAATTAGAAAAAAGGGTTCGCCTTGTTAAGGAATCAAAAACTTACTTTTTTTTTATTCCTTGACAATTAGCAGAATCCTTAGAACCACAAAGGAGACTGCAAAGATGCCTTTTATGTCTTGGGTGCATGGGGGTGTGATGTGTGTGTTCTGCCCCATGATTAAAGCCCACAATATGGTATAGCTATACTAACAGACATGCATGTCCTTTTAAACTCTTGAAAGCCCATGATATTACTATATGCTCAATCCTTTGAAAATCCTTCTCATTTTATTGCTTATGTTATGACTTATGACAGTGGAAACAAAGCAATGTTGCATATGGGTTTCCTCATATTAAGGGTTTTTTCGTATTAAAATTGGGCAGATGTTTGTTGTAGTAGTTCTTGAGTTCTATGCTATTCTGTATTGATTTAACCAAAGTGATGACCAGGTTTCTGCTTCCTTTGCAGTCTGCAGTAACAATATCAAAGTTAACAGAGGAGAGGAGGCTGAACAATCAAGAGACAAAAGTCTTGCAAGAAAAACTAGTAAGCTTAAGAATCACTGTCTAGTTTTACTAGTAATGTTTTTATGGCCCATTACTCAATTGGTTCTTACCATGATCCCTGAGATGGTTTATGTAATGCAAATTGTCTACCATTCTAGAAATTAATGTAGTATTAAATATTAATATACATGGTGCTAACAGGATTGAAAAAATGAAATACATGTTGACTCTCAGGTATCTGGTCTTCCTATAATTTACTTTGTTTTTATTTGCTGGAGTGTTAATATTGAGTGTAAATAAGATTTGCAATTTCACCTTTTACCATATTGCCTACTACTGTAGAATTCTTTCTCGATAACATGCTTGAACTTGTGCAATTATGTACCGTTTACTCTTTTGGGGTCTTATCATTGTGTAAAACATGAGTAAACTTATTTACATTTGCAGGCAGATCTTATTAACAAAGGTCCAAGGAAAGTTCAAGTTGGGTTCCCACTTCTATATGTCTGTATGGTGGCGCTTGTATGTGTCTTCTTGGGATACCATTTACGCCCTTGATACCTTGGGGATCAATCATCTGCAGGAAGCTACTAACGTTTTGAATGGCTTTAAGTTTGCTAATATCAGAAGTTTAGGCATAAATGCACTTTATATCTATCTACAAATGTGATAGGAGATCTCTATACTTGAGTTCAGTAATGTTCCGATCTATCTAGCCCACAACCATGTATGTCTCTGCTTTTGTGTATGTAAAATTACACAGAGCCAGAGGTAAAGCTTGTAAAGGTACAAATAATGAGATCTATAGCAATCAGGTAGGTGACTTATGTCATTAGTGGAAAACTGGAAACTGCTATGTACGCTTCTTGAATTGGCAATGTTCTCCTTTTGTCTCTGAACTCGCCTTTCATCAGTGTTTCTGTGGAAATAAATACTGATGTTTGGTGTGGGTGAGTGAATACCAGCCGTGACCGAGCGCATGATCTGAAGGTTGGAAAAAAAAAGCTATTCATATAAAATTGAATTTGCTTTTCTAAAAAATAGTATTAGTAGCTGTATGTCTTTATTTGATGGCAGAAATTCGATTCATTTCGTGGATTTTTCCAGCGTCAATTTAGATTTTTATTTTCCTATTTATTGCAAGTTTGATTTGAATTTTCGTTTACCATCGTAGTTTCTTCTTTTTTTTTTTGTTTGTTGTGAAAATTACTTTAGATTTGATCAAATGCTGAGATTGCTCTGTTGATCAGTGCCTACACAGTATTTTTATATTGTTATCTAATTTTATACTATCTTTTTTTTTGACAAAATTATCTAATTTTATACTACTATGTTATTAAAAATATTTGAATTCTATAATAATTATTTTTAAAATCACATATAAAATTAATAATGTAAAAAATTTACGCGTATCAAAATTATAATATGATTACGGTTTGAAAAATGTTATTAAGGAATTAAAAAATGGATTATTTTTTTACCAAAAAAAATTCTTGTTTATAAGAAATTATAAATTTTGAAGTTGAATATGTTAAATATATATAAGTATTTAATTAATCTCTAATTTATTTGATTAATAAGACCCCTATGCTATGTATAATGTATAATGTATTACATTACATTCCAAGTAAAAAATTAATTTTAGAATAAAATAAAAAATAGCGCTGAAGAGTGAGCGACAGAAAAAGTGATTTTCCTTTGGTATCCGTGTGCCGACCCTTCATTCCTTCCTTCCTTCCTTCCCCAGTTAACGTGGAAAAAACAAGAGATCGGGAAAGAATGGTTCGGGAAGTATCAGAGAGTTGCTTGGATAGTGTGGTTGGGGAGATGGTTTCTTCCTATTGCAACGTTTTGTACGCCAACAAGCCTGACCTCGCCGCTCCCAGGATCGAAGCCATTGGATATCAGCTCGGTTTCCAGCTCTCCGAAAGGTAATTATTTATAATCACTTCAATTTCATCATATTCTATTAAGTTATAATGAACATGAAATTTTTTTAATTAATTAATGAATGAATGAATTGTGGTGTGTCAGGTATACGATGGAGCGGCCTCCGTTCAGTGATCATCTAGAGGCTATCAAGTTCATCTGCAAGGATTTTTGGTGTAACCTCTTTAAGAAGCAGATTGACAACTTGAGGACTAACCATAGGGTCACTCACTTTCCACTTTCCACTTTCCATCTTATTGCATTGCAACTAATTGCTATTCTTATTTGCTTTTCCTCCACTTTCAGGGTACCTTTGTATTGCAAGATAATAGATTTCGCTGGCTTACACGCATCTCTATTCATCCTTCCCCTGATCATCATGTTGAAGATACTTCTGTGCCTACACCTGAAAACAAGGCAGCACATGCGATGAGCATGCATCTTTATTTCCCCTGTGGGATCATTAGAGGAGCTCTTTCTAACTTGGGGATTCCTTGTGCTGTTTCTGCTGATATATCTAACCTTCCAGCATGTGGGTTTTTATCATCATTATTTCCTTTCTTCTATTCTCTCTCACATATTCATATCAAATGGGTTTGTTACTAGACCCAAGATTTATGCCCTTCTTATTAGGTTGATGATGATTTTCTCTCTTTGGGTGTGACTCATCTGATTGACATTCTCTCCTTTTTTTTTTCCTCTCTTATGTGAGGGAAATAAACTCTATCCAATTTTGATTGTTTCTTTCCCTCTCATAACATGAACATGAGAGAGAATCCAAATCCGTGAATAATATGAGCTGTTTGGAAAATGTTTAAGTTGGTTCTAGTTGATATCTAATTGCTTACAGTGAGGAGTTGAGATTGACAAAGTGTCATTGACCTCTTTGTTTTGTTTGTAACAAGGTGATTTTCATTTGTAGCCCTCTTCATCCGATTTACGAACTCGTACTTTTTGTCTACGTTTCTTCAAAATTTTCATCCAAGTTTGTTAATTTAGGATCTGGGTTCAATCCTCTATCTGGAATACACATGCTTCCATTGGCATAGTGGTGATTCTGGTGAAGCATTTTTCACTCAAAATATGCTGGTTGATTTCGTTTGTGTCAAATATGTGATTCTTTCTGCTGGATGTGAATTAATATGTATATGTTTGTACTTAAAAGTTGCCTTGTCTGCATGATTTGCTCTGATCATTCTCCTTTTGTACATCATTAAGCAGGTTCATTTGTTGTCAGCATAAAAGCTTGATGAGTTCATGGTTCTATTACTAATGGCGTGCAAGCATTAGCCTTTTCTGAAACAATGATGTGATTTCTGAGATCTCTTTTGTCATGAATTTACTGGACTGGGGAAAATTTCTTTGTTCTCATTAAAGCAATAAATGTTAGTGATTTGTTGTAATAGGAAGGGCTCCTGAGGAAGCATTTTGTTAAGTACGAATTGTTCTTCCAGATGCAGATGTGTCTCACAAACTATGGTGCTTTTGTAAAAGGTCGTTGGGAAT
Organism: Sophora flavescens; assembly: GCA_030762895.1. Lineage (NCBI taxonomy): Eukaryota > Viridiplantae > Streptophyta > Magnoliopsida > Fabales > Fabaceae > Sophora > Sophora flavescens. Next base: position 126,545,760 of record CM061067.1, read on the forward strand.
TTCAGTCATCTTAATGTTAAGTGCGCTTGTATGGAATGAACTAGAAGATGAGCTTAAACCTTAAATTGATTCGTTAAAAAAAAAAATGATTTATCAGGTATTTAATGCTATATAATATTTTTGCCTTATTTTAGAGCAACCTATAAATCAATGAAAGGAATTGGGCTTTGCCGGTGGTGAAGCTAGTTTAAATGCAATTGTATGATTCTCCTATAGGATCTATCTTCTACTTGTGGAGTATGTATGGTGCGGCTTGGGGTCTCTCTTTGTCAGGTTTTAAATTTGCAATCTTGGCTAGGTGGGCTTGACTGAGTTTTTGACTGGTAGTTCTCAATGGGTGGTAGGGGTGAGCATCGGGTTGGAATTGTCGGGTTTTGGTGGATTTGATGTAAGAAAAATGAAATTCATTCCCGCCCAATTGAGACAGCGGTTTGGTCGGGTTTCAGTTTGGGTGGATTGGCTGGTGGGTTGAAGCGGTTGTGGACCAATATTGGGCCAAGTAATTTTTGGGCCTGATCTATTTTTTGTTAGAATTTTTTTATTGAAGTTCAATTTATTTCATGCATTGGGCCACTTCAATTTTTTTTTTTTTTGATAAAGGGCCACTTAAAAATTTAGTTGTAATACATATATGTTGAGTGTAACACCCCTACTAGGTTACATCACATATAACAATTATACGCGTCTAACTATTATATGTGTATCAGAATAAACAAAATCCCATACATCTCTTTAAATCATAATTTGAAAACTTTGCGAAATCTCTTTATGCAAACTCATTTCTTCTAATAAAGTACATTTTTACATCAAAACTAAAATACAGTCTTAGTGACTTTGACATGTCACTGGGCAACTAACTAAAAACTCTAATCTTCCAGTCTTCATCTTCACTTTCTCACGTTCATCCTTGCTAAAACATGCATCCACATCTGATTGTACTACTAATGTGAGATTACGTCTCAATGAGGAATAACAATCATTTTATAAAACAGCTGTACAACCAGTCGGAGAACTCCGGAAAATCCCCTCAAGCTAACATCAATTCTATGAGTATGAAAAGTGTACAATTCATCATAAAATACTTTTATACTTTTACATTAAACGTTTTCATAACATACTTTTGATATTTTAATGAAACGTCATAAATATCCTTAAAGCAGTACAAACTTAAATAAAATACCATATCATAATATTATAACCTCAAAAGCTTTAGTGCAATGCCACGGATGACATTTAACATCTTAAGTTTCAATAAAATATCATCATCACATATGTCTCATCAGATGGATTTATAATTTCATCCAATGGATCTACAATCTCAATAAATGGAGAAAGTAGCCTCAACTTCTTTGGTACGTGAGCTCACTACCTGGCATGACGTCCCACTGCCTTACCTCAAATGCAAATGTTATGCATATGATCATCAATATCACAATAATCACTTTCATAACTTTTAAGAGATTATTCATCAAAACATCATTTTGTACATCAACTCCACAACCGTGAACATTTAGGAAAAACCATAGTCCATGATCATAAAGTCTTATAGTTGCCTCAACTTAGGCATTACCATCAAATATCTTTTGAAACACTTTAACATTAAGTCTTAGAACATATCTTTAACACTTCATGTTTTTCCTTGATTTACCTTCATTTCCCATGTATTGCCCTTCATTTTTGTCCTCTCTCTCTCTCTCTAAAAATCACGTTTTCAGAACCCTAAAACTCATTTCTGCATTTCTGGTTCGAATCAGGGGTTTTTATAAAAATTTGTTGCCAGGACATGGTAATCGATTACACAGCTTTGTTTTTCATTTTCTTGTGGTCCAGAGAACCTCTAATCGATTACACCTATCCGGTAATCGATTACCTCAATGAAATTTCTGTTTTTTTAATCATTTCCATCATCTCTAATCATCCCTAATCCTCCAAATCATCCTTAGGACTTAAACTCAGGCTTAGATGAAGGTCTTCAAAACATTGGGATGTTACATTGAGGGCAAAAAAAAAGTTAAGGACCAGAATAAAAAGGGAATGACTACCCAACCTGTCCACCATCCATTATCCACATAAATGGCTGAAAAATAAAATCTTTAAACATTAAACAATTTAAGAGCACTGCAGACACGTAAATTTAAAACAAATACTTCAACCAAGTGAAGCAACCACCAAACAGCAAATGAGTAAACACATGAAAGCATTTGCAGATTGCTTCCATACGAATATTACCTTCACCATCCTATTGCCATCAAGGTTTAGTCTATTACAAAGTTCAATAAGAAAGATAGTCCTTTCACCATCCTATTGCCATCAAGGTTTAATGTATTACAAAGTTCAATAAGAAAGATAGTCTGGTACATGATAATTATATAAACAGCATTCTTTCATCACTTGTCATTAGAGCAGTAACTCAAGCCTCAACAAAAGAACTTGATGATCAGATTCACCCCCTATTTTCATAAATTGTCCAGTTTAGTTGTAGCCAAGGCAAGGGAGCATGACATGTTGGAGCAACTGCACATAAGGGTTATCACAATTTAGAACACTGCTAGATAAAAATTTAAAAAATAGGAATGCAACCATTAGATAATATATGAGACAGCAGTAAAGGTGATCAACAAGAAGAACCAACAAGCAGTTTGAAGTGGGACTGACATTGATCCACTTGTTATTGTGAAGCACTTGAAAGCCATTCACTCCATTTTGCATGAGGAGGTTCAAGAGGCCATGAGCAGAATGAGGGGGCACCCAAGCTTTATGATATTCCTTTGAGTAGTTCCTTGCCCACCTTCCAAGTTCTTCTGCATTACTCTGCAGATGTAAACCTTGAACAAAAACAAAACAGGTAGTCATTCAACCAGAGACTGAAAAATATGGCTGCAGATTGAAAAATAGGAATGCAACTATTAGATAATAAATGGGACAGCAGTAAAAGTGATCAACAAAAAGAACCAACAAGCAGTTTGGAGTGAAACCCAACCTTTATGATATTCCTTTGAGTAGTTCCTTGCCCATTTTCCAAGTTCTTCTGCAGTACATTGTAGATGTAAACCTTAAACAAAAAAAAAAAGGTAGTGATTCAATCAAAGACTGAAAAATATGGCTGCAGACATTTGTAATTCAAATAGTTACCTTTTAGCTTTGCCAAGTCTTTTGGAAATGAGATCAAAATCCATGTCAAAGAGACTAAGCTGCAATAAATGTTCATTTGATCAGGGTAATGGTTTGTAGATAATCAATGTAATAAACAGAAACCCTTACATAACACTTACTGATCTGATGAAATGAATGCTACACATGCTTGCAGGTTCAGTAGCAAGGCCAAAAACATAGCATGAGCACCAAAAACAGACCAGTAATAACAAGTTCAGATGGTGAATGAGTCATGTATCACAAATGACTCCCAAAAATAAAAAAAACTTGTAGTTCTGTTAACAGATAATAAAATACAAAATAAGTACTTAAAATAAAGTCAATAAACCAATGTTATCGATGGCGGATGGTGGAACATAGCAGAAGGCTAAAAATCCGCCATTTCAAGCCGCCATAAAATGCCATGGCCGCCATGGCGCCGCCATCCTTCACAAATTGGCCATAGCGGTTGGGCAAAAATCCATCACCGCAATCCGCTATTTGATAACACTGCAATAAACTAAGTAAAATTCAGCAAGACTAAGGAACAAACCCTTAACTTCTCATTCACAACCAATATTCATTGGTTGTGATTGAGATGATGAACCAGCACTAGTTGCAGTTCCAGTTGCTGCAGCTCCAACCCCTCCAAAATTTGTTGCTCCGCAATGAAATTCTTAGAAACATTGACAGAAAAGAATTGACTTAACTTACATGTAGAAACACATACACAAAAACATTCAAAGTTGCAAATTAATAAGAAAATGTACCTGATATAATTTTCTCAGATGTCTCAAATTCCTCATTCAGTTTGAGGTCTTTGAATTGGTAGAGAGAGGGCCTCAACCAACTCTGAGCACAAATCAGTGCCTCTGCCATTTCAGGGTTTAGAGAGCTTCTAAAGGTATCCAAGACTCTACCCCCGGTACTAAAAGCACTCTTCGAAGCCACGGTGGAAACGGGAGTGGCCAAAACATCCCTAGCCATAGCTGATAATATGGGAAACCTAGAGGAGTTTTGCTTCCACCACACAAGCAAGTCAAATTTGTCATCCCCGTCCACACAAGTTTCAGCCAAGTACCTCTCGAGTTCATTTTTTTGATCAATTGAATTTTTTCTCTCAAATGCTTCTTAAAAGCATCAGCCGTTGCCAAATGTGTTGAAACTACAGGACCGGGTGTTTCTGCATATGAACTCCCTTCCAACGGACCATGAGAAGTTTGCCTAGGCCTATTTTGTTGCCCATGAGCTGTATCATACCAATCATACATTCTATACATATTTTTCTTTAGACTAGTTGTCAGTTCACTGGAAAATTTTGGATAATCTTTGTACAAGTCTTGAAATGATCGTTCCACATATCTAAACTTATAATGGGGATCAAGTATGACACCAAAATAAATCAGTTGATTAATATTTATAATGTTTCCCCAATACTTGTCATATTTTTTCTTCATTTCCAAGCCCATACTACTCAAGATAGAATTGTCGTTCATGGTGGATTGACTAAGTTCAAAATGGATTGAGGCCAATTGGTGGAATGCAGAATGTATGTTCACATGCAAAGAAGATGAAAATATCTTAGTGGCCTCATAGAATATCTTCAGAAATTTCACAAAGGCTCTTGCATTCTCCCAATCTAAACTAGAAGGGGGACCGGCAGCCCCAAAATATTCCTAATAGCTTGTATCCTCAAATTCAAGCTTTTCAAATGCAGCTTGAAATTTCTCAGCAGAATCCAGCACCATATATGTAGAGTTCCATCTAGTAGGAACGTCACGACACACAAGTTTTTGAGATGAAAGTCTTGCAAAGTCTATACACTCCTTAAACTTAGCAAGTCTTTGAGGTGAAGACCTCACAAACCTAACAGCAATGCGAATGCTTGCAATGGAGTGATGTAGGTCTTTCAAACCATCATTGACTACTAGGTTCAAAATGTGTGCACAACACCTCATATGGAAGAACTCTCCATCTACCACCAATCCATTCATGTTCTTGAAACGTTTTTTCAAGTATGCCACAGTCACATCATTTGATGACGCATTATCTACCGTGATTGTGGATACATTTCTAAGTTCCCCACTCTCTTAGGACTTTCTCACACTACAAAAAAACACGACTTACCGACAGACTTTCCGATGGACACGGTTCCGTCGGTAATAGGCGCGTAGGAAATACTTTCCGACGGATCAAGTTCGTTCGTCGGAAATTTCCGACGGCCTTAACAGTGGGAAAACTTGCCACACATAACCCCTAATTACCGACGGAAATTCCGTCGGTAACTCTCTGTGGACGTTACCGACGGAATTTTTCGTCGGAAAATATAACCAACAGTTACCGACGGAAACAAGGTTTTTTTATTTTTCATTTATTTTGTTTTATATTAATAATTAATTATTTTTATTAAAATTTATATATTCAATATTAAATATTATATTTTATTTATTAATTATTATATTTTCTTTATTAATTTATTATTTTAATTTATTTATTAATTTATATTTTATTATAATTAATTATAATTTAATTATTAATTTATATTTTATACTATCAATTACAAAACAAAATTGAAATTAAAAATAAAATTTAAAAAGCAATTAAATTAAAATTAATTTAAAATAAAAACAAACTCAACATATAAAAAAATGTTTAATATTTTTTACAATTTTATTTTTATTACTACTTACTAATTTAAATATCATATTATAATTTTCAATTAATAATATTTAGTTTTCTGTTAACCTTTAAATATTTGTCAATCTTATGAAGTCTAACACAAATTCCTAGTTCAAATCTAATTGGCATTATTTCTTATAACATAATTAATTAATTTTTAAATTTTATTTTTAAATTAATGATCTAATTAACTTCTTAATTAATTAATATTTATTCTTTAAAAAAACTAATTACTAATTATTATGTTATTAATTTATTGATTAATTCAAGCTTATGTACGTACAAACGATATTGTTTACGCTTAATCGATCACCACTGCTACTATCAGCTCCATCACGTGTGCAAGTATATACATATATATGGGAGGAAAACTATTTTACCGGCTAACTAATCCTAGCTACACTAAAATTTGTCCTTATGAATTTATATTATTCAGTAAATTCATTAATTAATTTACACAATTAGCACAAACAATACATTAATAACTTTACAAATTGTTTCAAACAAAACAATTTTACAACTAAGATACAAAATTTAATTACAAGCTAGAGAGATATATTAAAAAATACACCCATATATACAATTAGACATACATTTGTTTATTCAATAATTTTTTATTATTTTATTTACTCTCTTTTTAATGTAATGTAATTATTTTGTTATTTACAAACTTAATTACTTATTTACAAACTACAATTAAATATTGGATACTAAATTACTTAATTACTTATTTACAAACTTAATTTTATTATTGTTTACTAAAATTTATCTTATTTGCATATTTAACTATTTTGTTATTCAATTTTCTTAACATTTTCTGTTTTAATCCCAAAGGGCTTCATTTGTTTTTTAAATTTTATGTAGTTATTCAATCATTTTTAATTTATTTATTCAATCTAATTTAATTATTATATAATTACTTAGTTGTTTACATATTTTATTTTAATATTGTTTTATATAATTAATTTTATTTTATTTAGATATTTGATCAATGGTTTTCAAATTTTTGTACACTATTTGTTTTAATAACAGTCGATTTCATCATGCACGCTCCCCGATGAGCCAATAAAAGCTTTTCTTGATGCACCATGAGCAGCTAATCATGTTTGCTAGGTACACTTTTGTATTATTTTATAATACTAAAGTCGTTGAGATCCAACACTTAAGCTAAGGTTAAGGTTTTATATTAACGTTGCATCCTTGGCATAATCAAATAAACAACATTATATTATCATAAAATTCGCCATCATCCTCAAGAATTAATCATAAATTAATAAGTAAGGATATGGGTTAAGTTTTATTGACCACAGCCAGAAACAATTCAAAAATACCATTGCACACTAGTAAGACACATTCAAGTCATGAAATTCAAATACAGTAAGTGTCAATTGCAGGAAATGCAAATAAAGGGAAAAAAAAGAATTGAATATATAGATGACTTGAGGTTGAGAGGAGGTGAAAATAACAAGCTGGATGGCTCACGACGGTGGCAACGGTGGCAACCCTCAAACAGATGCACACTTGCAAACAGAAAATGCACAAAACAGTGAAAAAATGCACATAAATAAATACCCAAATGAACAATAACAAAAAAACCACAAAATGCACACCACAAAAGCTGGGGTGGTGGTGCCTGTGTGGTGGCTCGCGGAGGTGGTGTTGGAGGCGCGGTGGCTCGCGGAGGTGGTGGTGGAGGCGCGGTGGGGGAGGGTTTGACCGCGCGGAATAGTAGGGGAGAAGGAGAGGGAGAGGGAGAGGCCGAGAAGAGATGACAATGGGTGGCGGTGGTGGCTTGCCGCGCGCCCGGTGGTGGCTCGTTGCTGTGCTGGGAGGAGGGGTGGGCAGAGAGGTATGAGTAAGAGAGAAGAAGATAAAGGGAAAGTGGGGGGAGATGGGTTTGGCCAACGCTGTTATAATAATTTTTCCGGCGGAAATAACGTTTCTGACGGCTTTAGCCGTCGGTAAGTGAAATTTTTGAATTTCCGATGGAATATTCCGTCTGTAATGTACATTAAAATTTCCGACGAACCTTCCGTCGCTATTGTCCTTAAAGTTTCCGACGGCTATTCCATCGGTAACATCTGGCGCCAAAAAATTGCCTTTCCCACCATACTTACCGATGGAAGTTGCGACGGAATGACCGTCGGTAACGTTTCCGATGGACTTTCCGTCGGTAAAGTGGGAAACTTTTCATATACATCATTACTGACGGCTATTTCCGTCGGTAATGTCTCGATTTTCGACGGGAACAATTTCCATAGGTAAACGTCCGTCGATGATTTACACTTTTCTTGTAGTGTCAACTTTCCTACCAACGGTCTCGCCTCTATGGTTGGGAACTATAGAGAAGCTGATAATTCTCTTTTGGTACTTCCACTCCTTGTCAATAAAATGAGCGATAAGGGTTAGATAATTGAGGTTCTAGATGGATGTCCAGCGATCTGTGGTGAGTGCAACCCTACTACATTCAGATCTGAACAGAGCTTTTAAGCGGACTTTTTCATCTAAATAAAGCTTAAAACATTCTCTAGCCACTGTGTCTTGAAGGGATTGTAAGTTGTGACTGTAATTGTCGACAAAGATGCTTGAAACCCTCACCCTCAACTACCACAATACTTACATGCTGCGGTTGGGTCTTCGGATTCACTCTTAGGTAGTTTGATGAAATGGTCCCATGCAGATGATGTTTTCCTAGGACCACTAGCATTTGGCTTCCTCTTCCTTGTATTTTTAGGAGGAAGAAGAGTGGGATCAGCACTTGCAGCTTCATTTACAGCTGCTGGTTGGTTAGTGGACTGAGTTCCACCACCACTTGCTGCTATTGGTGCAGAACTAGTGGGATTCACAGCCCCTATACCTACAGTTAGTGTTGGTGCTGTTTCTTCTTGAGTTATATTAAGCGAAGGAGGCAAGTTCTGGTTAGAGTGTTCCATTGCTGAAACATATTGAGTGTTTAATGTTAGAAAATAGAACTATTTCAACTAAATGTGTTTATTTTGTATTACAGTCAGATTAAAATAGTTATCCTACTTGTTTTATGCTACCTATTAATATTAATATGTTTTACAGTCGCACACTGGACATGAAGGCTTCAAGATTTAAGCTTGAAGCATATCATTAAGCATGCAAACAGAAAAAGAAAAAGGCATGAAGCATTCCTCTCAAGTAAGGACATGAAAATAGAGGGTCACAGACACAAACATTAACACAGATTAATAGCATCGCATGACAGACCCAACTTATAAATACTTAAAATCGAGCAAAGTGTTGGTGTAAGCCCTAGAGGCCAGTGTATTTCTTAGACTTATATTTGTATCTTGCCATTATATATATATATATATATATATATATATATGATATGAGGCATTCCAGTTTATTGTGTTACTTGATTAAACATAATAAAGTCCTTAGAATAGAAATTTCAGTTTAATAGAATATCAAGTACATGACTTGATCGTGAGACACTATTGAACAATGAAATCCTATTCTTAAATATCCGTAGTCAAGTATTTTATTAATAAGGACAATAATAATACATTGAGACTATTATGTGTGCAGACTGATGACCATATCTCACGGGTCATGGATATGAGATATCGAGTCGCCACATAGGTACACATTAGAGTAATGATGTACTGGATTGACCCACCATGAGAACACTACATGGATCGTTATGTGAGTGTCATAAGTAGTTCTCATAGTGACAATGGTGTATGCAATCCTTCGACCTGAAATCGCTACGATCCCTACATGAGGAGTCGTGTGCTTTAATATCGTCAAACGTTATCTGTAATAGGATGATTATAAAGACGGTCATTGGGCATACCACGAGCCATGCAGAGGGATGTGAGTGACCTAGATGGAATTTGTCCCTCCTACATAACAGGAGTAATATCTGTGGGCCCCCTGATAGAGTGAGACTGTAAAATGCATGGCCTGCTGAAATGAGTCAATATGAGATATTGACCTCATTTGTTGTTAAGTCTACTCGGGTATCAGGGAACATGATATTGAACCATACAAGGGTGACACGTTCTATGTCTTGTGTTCAATATAGATATATGGACAAAGGGATAATAATGCACATGAATATTTGTCACACAAAGGTTTCGTCAAATCACTGACTTTCTCACTACTTAGGTGGCAGTGATGTATTGCTAGATACCGCTCACTGTTTGTAATATTAAATGGGATTTAATATTACTACTAACGTTTTGGGAACCTATAGGGTCACACACATAAGAGCGGATCAAAAGAAGTATTAAAAAGAGAGTTGGACTCTTCTGTTGGGCCTAGCGCATAGTACATGTGGCTTAGGTCAAACGCTGCTCACTAACTCACTTAAGGAGGTGCTACTATAAGTAGACCACTTAAGCTATTGTGCCCACACGGTTTTTACCCTAGCCGCACATAGAGAGTGACAGTGAGCAGCAGGTCTCGGTTTTGGCCAGCACTGTGAGGCAGAGACGCTTCGTGTTCGTGACGTTGGACGTTCACGGGATCTGCTCGTGTGGATACCTTAGAGACATCGTTCGTGCGGTGTTCGTGATAGACGATTTCAATCAATTGTCATCGCATCAAGAGGTAAATCTTCTAACCATGAATCATGACCATTCGCAAGGATCCTTCGATGGGAATTTTTTTTTCCGCTGCGTTATTTTGTTTTATACGCAAATTCCCAACAGTGGTATCAAAGCCGCTTGCGAAACCATGATTCTGTTACGTGGTTTACCTGTTATGTATGATAACATGTTAATAATGTGAATCGTTTTTCTGAAAATTGTTTTCTGAAAATCGTTTGCATCCGTCTTTGCGAAACCTTGTTTCTGTAATTTTCGTATGTATATGATATATGTGTCTATAGCATGTTTATGTATATATATGTGATATGTACATTGGTTCTGGAATTCTTATTATGTTCTGCGATGGCGTCAAGTGTTGATGTTAAACATGATCGGTTTCAGTTCTCTGTTGGCGGCGTTAAAGGGTGTCAGACATGAAAAGTTCATGTTCTTGCGGCTGAGGTTCCAAGGGTTGAAACCCTAGCCGCCGTTCCTTGCAGCGTGAAGTGTTCACGGGCCTTGCGGTTTTAGGGTTGAGAGGTTGAAGCCCTAGCCGCCAAGGAAGCGGGAACCCCGTGCTACCTCTGCGTAGTGTGTTATTTCGAAATTCAATTTTTGAAATCTTTTATGTCACCATTTAATAACAACATCAATTATGATAAATGAGATTTATTATATATGATATGGTTTCAAAATTTAGATTTTGAAATACTTAACTAATAGTAACATCAATTACAATAAATGTGATTTATAGTAACATCAATTACAGTAAATGTGATTTATAGTAACATCAATTACAATAAATGTGATTTATAGTAACATCAATTACAATAAATGTGATTTATTATATATATGTTATGTTTTCAAAATTCAGATTTTGAAATCTCTAATTAATAATAATAATAATAATAATAATAATAATAATAATAATAATAATAATAATAATAATAATAATAATAATAATAATAATAATAATTGTGTATTATTATTGGTTGTTACTATTTATTTGGTAATGTATGGTGAATGGTTATGGCCTTAGTCCTTTAATCTTTTGGTTTATATTTTGAAATACGGCCTGCGTGCCGTGCCTTTCTCTTATATTCCATATGTATATTCTTTTCTCATCTCACTCCCCTCATATGTAAAATGAGGTTTCTGTTTATGTAATGTAATGATGGAGACAAGAAGACGTTATCCTGTGGGAGATCATGCTTGGAGAAGCCTGGACGCTCCTAGGTTTCAGTTTAGATTCTCTCATTGGCTTGGGAGAATCAATGCGTTAGGGGCCATAACCATATCACATTTATTTGCCTTATATATGTATGAGATGCATGTATGTATATAGTAAGTTAAAAGGGGTTTTAACTAATATATGTATGAGATGCATGTATGTAAATAGTAAGTTAAAGAGTTTAACAAATGATGAGATCAAATTTTAATCAAATCCCTCAAGGAAATATTAAGTCACATTTAAAGGCCTTCCAATGCATGACACTCGTCAAGACTATGATCGATTAAGTGTGGGTCCGCCAAAGCGGGGTACCTTTATCTATACTAGTAAGACGCGATGGGACAAATGTAATGTTCAACTGCTATCCATTGGGTCTGACTTAACTAAGCCAACTTCAATAGGATTGAAAGGCTTAGAGGCTTAGAAGTTGGGCTTTAGTCCATGTGATGGATTAGAATAAGAGTTATTCACCCAACTATCCAAGAGTTGCATGAGATGCAATCGGAAAGTGTTTCCTACCTATATAACCGAATTTTGAGTGATCAGCCAAAGCTGACTTAAAGCTAGGTGAAATATGGATCTTGGCCCACTAGAAAATCTTCCAACAGGATTTTCCGAATCAATGATGAGGCTCATTGTTTTGAGTAAAATAGTGGGAGGCGTATTTAATTAAAGACCTTATTAAATTACTTCATGGCATGATACTTATATTTTGCATATTTATCTCTGTAGATTACCATGGAATCAAACACATCAAGTAACCAGTCATTGCGATCCGTCCTTGAGAAGGACAAACTATCCGGAACAAATTTTCTGGACTGGTACAGAAATTTGAGGATTGTCCTCAAACATGAGAAAAAGTTGTATGTTCTTGAGGAGCCTATTCCTGAGGAGCCACCGGCTTCAAGTGCTCCTAGGGCTGACAGGGATGCTTATAAGAAGCATCAGGATGACGCCTTAGACGTCGGCTGTCTTATGCTTGCTACCATGACCTCTGAGCTGCAAAAGCAACATGAGACCATGGAGGCGTACGATATGATCGTGCACCTCAAGTTGCTCTACCAAGAGCAAGCAAGGCATGAGCGGTTCGAAGTTTCCAGATCCCTTTTCCAGTGTAAATTGGTAGAAGGGAGCCCTGTGAGTCCTCATGTACTCCAGATGATCGGGTACATTGAGAATCTCGAGAGACTGGGATTTCCTTTAGGCCAAGAGTTGGCCATCGACTTAGTTCTGCAATCGTTGCCTGGGAGCTATAGTCAGTTTGTCATGAACTATAATATGAATGATCTTGACAAACCTTTGCCAGAATTGTTGAGCATGTTGAGAACTGCTGAACAAAATATTAACAAAGGAAAGGGGAAGGCCATTTTGATGGTCCAGGCTGGAAAGAGCAAGAAGCAGCCCAAGAAGCCCACGCACAAACAAAAGGGCAAGGGCAAGGACAAGGCCATCAACAAGATCAAGCCCAGTACTTCTGGCTTGAAGCCTGTGGGTGGTGTGGCTAAGGAAGGCAATTGCTTCCATTGTGGTCGGACCGGACATTGGAAGAGGAACTGCCCAAAATACCTGGAAGAAATCAAGAAGAAGAAGGGAAGTGAGACTTCCACTTCAGGTGTGTTTGTTATAGAAGTCAATTTATCTACTTCTGCATCATGGGTATTAGATACTGGATGTGGTTCTCACATTTGTACAAATGTGCAGGATCTAAACAGGAGTAGATCATTGGCAAAGGGCGAAGTCGACCTACGAGTTGGAAATGGAGCAAAGGTTGCTGCTTTAGCTGTAGGGACTTATGTATTGACTTTGCCCACTGGGCTTACTATTCAGTTAGAGAACTGTTATTTTGTTCCTGCAATTAGCAGGAATATCATTTCCATTTCTTGTTTGGACAAGATTGGTTTTTCTTTTATAATAAAGAACAAAAGTTGTTCTATTTATTTGGATGATATTTTCTATGCTAGTGCACACATGAGTAATGGGCTTTATGTCCTTGATATTGAAATGCCCATCTATAACATAAATACTAAGAGGTTCAACCCAAATGAGTTGAACCCGTCTTATCTTTGGCATTGTCGTTTAGGCCATATAAATGAGAAGCACATTTCGAAGCTCCATAAAGGTGGACTCTTGGACTCATTTGATTATGAATCATATGAGATATGTGAGTCTTGTTTATTGGGAAAGTTGACTAAAGCTCCATTCACCGGAAAAGGTGAAAGAGCTAACGATATTTTGGGTCTTATACATAGCGATGTATGTGGACCCCTAAACACATTAGCTAGAGATGGTTTTCAGTACTTCATCACATTCACTGATGATTTCAGTATATATGGAGTTGTGTATCTTATGAAACATAAATCGGAATCCTTTGAAAAGTTCAAGGAATTCAAAAATGAGGTACAAAACCAACTTGGTAAAAATATTAAAACTCTTCGATCAGATCGAGGTGGTGAATATTTGAGCCTAGAGTTTGATGATCATCTGAGAGAATGTGGAATTTTATCTCAACTCACTCCACCTGGAACACCACAATGGAATGGTGTTTCTGAGAGGAGAAATCGAACCTTGTTGGACATGGTTCGGTCTATGATGAGTCATGCAAACCTTCCAGACTCTTTCTGGGGACATGCTCTATTAACAGCAGCTTTTACACTTAACCGTGTTCCATCCAAAGCGGTAGAAAAGACACCATATGAGATATGGACTGGTAGACGACCCAGCATGTCTTTTATGAAGATTTGGGGTTGTGAAGCATATGTAAAACGTCAAGTTTCTAATAAGCTTGATCCCAAATCTGATAAATGCTTCTTTGTGGGGTCTCCCAAAGAAACCAAGGGATACTATTTCTATAATCCTTCCGAAGGCAAAGTGTTTGTCGCACGGACTGGTGTATTCCTAGAAAAGGTGTTTATCTCCATAAGAACCAGTGGGAGTAAGATAGAACTTGAAGAAATTCAAGAATCACAGAGTAGTGACCTACCATTGGTAGAACATGAGCGACCTTCACAAAATGCTGTGGAGGAACAACCTGCTCCAGTAGCACAAGACCAGCGTAGGTCTAACATGATACGTCACCAGCCTGAGAGATATGGATTTCTCATGACTCTACAAGGTGATGTATTGCTCATGGATCAAGATGAGCCTGTGACTTACCAGGAGGCCATCACTGACCCAGAATCTGAGAAGTGGCTTGAGGCCATGAAATCCGAGATGGATTCCATGTACACCAACCAGGTATGGACCTTGGTAGAGCCACCTGAAGGGGTGAAACCCATAGGGTGCAAGTGGGTTTTCAAAAAGAAAACTGACATGGATGGTAAGGTACACACCTTTAAGGCGCGATTGGTCACTAAGGGTTTCAAGAAAATTCATGGTGTCGACTATGATGAGACCTTTTCGCCTGTTGCGATGCTTAAATCCGTCCGGATCTTACTTGCTATCGCTGCATACCATGATTATGAGATATGGCAGATGGATGTCAAAACTGCTTTCCTTAATGGAAAGCTTCTTGAGGATGTGTACATGACACAACCTGAAGGCTTTGGCATTTCAGAGGATGCCGGAAAGGTATGTAAATTGCAGCGATCAATCTATGGATTGAAGCAAGCTTCCAGAAGTTGGAACCTTCGTTTTGATGATGCTGTAAGACAGTACGGATTCATCAAAAATGAAAATGAACCTTGTGTCTACAAGAAGGTTAGTGGAAGCATTGTTGTTTTCTGGTGTTATATGTAGATGACATATTACTCATTGGAAATGACATCCCTACACTACAAAATGTAAAGACATGGTTAGGGAATTGCTTCTCTATGAAAGATTTGGGTGAAGCTACCTATGTATTGGGAATCAGGATCTATAGGGATAGATCGATGAAATTGCTTGGCCTAAGTTAGAGTACATACATAGACAAAGTGTTGAGACGCTTTAACATGCATGAATCCAAGAAAGGACTCTTGCCTATGTCACATGGTATATGCCTATCAAAGGCACAATCACCCTCCACTCAAGAAGAAAGGAATCGCATGAGTAAGATTCCATATGCATCCGCAATTGGATCTATCATGTATGCCATGTTATGTACTCGACCAGATGTATCGTATGCTTTAAGCATAACAAGCAGGTACCAGTCTGATCCCGGTGAAAGTCACTGGTCTGCTGTCAAGAACATCCTTAAGTACTTGAGAAGAACTAAGGATTCGTTCTTGGTATATGGAGGCGAGGAAGAGCTTGCTGTAAAAGGTTACATCGATGCTAGCTTCCAAACCGATAAGGATGATTCCAGATCGCAATCTGGTTATGTGTTCTGCCTGAATGGCGGGGCAGTGAGCTGGAAGAGTTCAAAGCAAGAGACAGTCGCCGATTCTACTACAGAGGCTGAGTATATTGCCGCCTCCAATGCTGCAAAGGAAGCTGTTTGGATCAGGAAGTTCATTGCTGAGATTGGTACAGTTCCTAGTATTGTGGACCCCATTGATCTCTATTGTGATAGCAATGGGGCCATTGCACAAGCTAAGGAACCTAGATCTCATCAGCGATCCAAACATATACTTAGGTGCTTCCATCTCATTCGAGAGATTATCGATAGAGGAGATGTGAAAATATGCAGAGTACCAACACTTGATAACGTTGCCGACCCACTTACGAAACCTCTTGCTCAACAGAAGCACGAAGGTCACACTAGATCGATGGGTATTAGATTTATGCCTGATTGGCTCTAGTGCTAGTGGGAGATTGTTGGTGTAAGCAAGGTTTACAAAACCGGACCGGTCATCGAACCGGTGAAGGCAGCGGTTCGAGGTTCAATGGTCAAACCGAGGTTGAACCGGTTATAATTAAATAATATTATTTTAATTTTTAATATAATATTTATAACAATATTAAACAAAAAAACAACATAACAACTAAAATTATTAAGCACAATTTTTATTATTTTGAAATTAAACTAAATAAATATAAAGATATATGTTAAAATCATCTTCATAGGGAAAACCAACCCAAAATCCACAACCATCCCACATATGTTAGAAAACAAAAGAATTGGGTTTTGACTAGGATGATCCAAATCCTTTTATACTATTTTTTTTCTTTTTTTTTAAGAAAACCGGTTCAGGCCGGTTCACTACCGGTTATGACCGGTTTTACCGGTTTTGAACCGGTTTTCCGGTTTTTGCACCGGTTCAATGCATGACCGGTTTTTCCTACTGACCGGACCGGCCATGGTCCCGGTTCCCGGTCGTACCGGTCGGACCGGCCGGTCCGGTTTTCAAAACCCTGGGTGTAAGACCTAGAGGCCAGTGTATTTCTTAGACTTACATTTGTATCTTGCCATTATATATATATATATATATATATATATATATATATATATATATATGAGGCATTCCAGTTTATTGTGTTACTTGTTTAAACATAATAAAGTCCTTAGAATAGAAATTTTAGTTTAATAGAATATCAAGTACATGACTTGATCGTGAGACACTATTGAACAATGAAATCCTATTCTTAAATATCCGTAGTCAAGTATTTTATTAATAAGGACAATAATAATACATTGAGACTATTATGTGTGCAGACTGATGACCATATCTCACGGGTCATGGATATGAGATATCGAGTCGCCACATAGGTACACATTAGAGTAATGATGTACTAGATTGACCCACCATGAGAACACTACATGGATCGTTATGTGAGTGTCATAAGTAGTTCTCATAGTGACAATGGTGTATGCAATCCTTCGACCTGAAATCGCTACGATCCCTACATGAGGAGTCGTGTGCTTTAATATCGTCAAACGTCATCCGTAATAGGATGATTATAAAGACGGTCATTGGGCATACCACGAGCCATGCAGAGGGATGTGAGTGACCTAGATGGAATTTGTCCCTCCTACATAACAGGAGTAATATCTGTGGGTCCCCTGATAGAGTGAGACTGTAAAATGCATGGCCGTGCTGAAATGAGTCAATATGAGATATTGACCTCATTTGTTGTTAAGTCTACTCGGGTATCAGGGAACATGATATTGAACCATACAAGGGTGACACGTTCTATGTCTTGTGTTCAATATAGATATATGGACAAAGGGATAATAATGCACATAAATATTTGTCACAGAAAGGTTTCGTCAAATCACTGACTTTCTCACTACTTAGGCGGCAGTGATGTATTGCTAGATACCGCTCACTGTTTGTAATATTAAATGGGATTTAATATTACTACTAACTTTTTGGGAACCTATAGGGTCACACACATAAGAGCGGATCAAAAGAAGCATTAAAAGGAGAGTTGGACTCTTCTATTGGGCCTAGCGCATAGTACATGGGGCTTAGGTCAAACGCTGCTCACTAACTCACCTAAGGAGGTGCTACTATAAGTAGACCACTTAAGCTATTGTGCCCACACGGTTTTTACCCTAGCCGCACATAGAGAGTGACAGTGAGCAGCAGGTCTCGGTTTTGCCTTAGCACTGTGAGGCAGAGACGCTTCGTGTTCGTGACGTTGGACGTTCACGGGATCTGATCGTGTGGATACCTTAGAGACATCGTTCGTGCGGTGTTCGTGATAGACGATTTCAATCAATTGTCATCGCATCAAGAGGTAAATCTTCTAACCATGAATCATGACCATTCGCAAGGATCCTTCGATGGGAATTTTTTTTTTTCTGCTGCGTTATTTTGTTTTATACGCAAATTCCCAACACAAAGATATCCATAAATTGCATCTCCAAAAACACATTGCTATCTAGGAATAGCATAGACCAGTGAAAGAGAACATTACCAATGAGGGTTCCCTCAAAGTTCAAACCTCAAGTCCAAATTTGTGCTTTCTGTAAAAAAAAAGAAAAAAATTAGAGAAATAAAAACAAAGTAGATAAATAAATAAGAAAATCAATAATAATTAAAAGCTGACCAACAAAAAAAATTATAATAAAAAAAGAAGGAAAAACGAAGATGGTAGGGTCGAAATGCTTACTCTTTGAAATTGATTCAAGTCAGGTTAGAAATCACGATCTGAAATGATGAGGATGAACAGATCTCTGAGAAATTATGTTCGCCGGAGATTGAATCGAACAAAAGAAGATGAAGGATGAAAATCGCACAGAGAAGAGCGTGTGCAAAAGAAGAAATGAATATCAGATAAAGAACATAACCAATGAAAGGAAGGAATGAAAGGGAACGAAGGAAGGAAGGAACAGAACCTGGACGGTGTCGCCACTGTGGTACTGGTTTGGCTGCACCGCTACGGTGCTACTCCCTCTGCTGGCTGCTGCGTCTGACTTAAGAGTAAGACTAAGACTTTAATTACTTAGGAGTTAGGCGTGTAGCAGTGGTTTGGGCCAAGGGCCACGTATTTCTATTCTCTGGTCTTTTTTTGTCTATTATCATCGGGTCGGGTACCGATGTATTAATAAATCCAGACCCGAACCCGACCATGTTTATCCATTTGAACCCTATTTTTCCAACCGCTCAACCCGCTCAACCGATTCAACCCGACCGTTTCTCCAAAACTGCCAGCGGATTGGTCGGTTTCGGGCGGGTCAAGTATTTTTTTTATCAGCCCTAATGGGTGGTGCTACCTTCATGGGCACACGGGTCTCTTTGGATTTCAAATTGCTGTGGGTTTTCCTTATCATGCATCTTGATGTGATTGGTTTCGTGCTCCTTAGGGATGCTATAAATCTGGTCCCTACAGGCTTCATCATTTTCATCTATTCGAGCAATAATTTGTGTGTGGTGGCTTCATATACTTTTGAGGGGTTTGGTATTTACAGGCAGATTTGATGGTGGTTACTTCAATTTGTTTGAGGCTATGGAAGGTATCCAACTTGTTTCAACGTCAGTGGAGGGTTAATTTTACTATTTCTACAGTTTCATTTTGGAAATTATTTGATGGCATTAGGGAGAGTTGTAGTTTTACTTACACTTTTTTGGTTGTAAATGGGTCCTTGTCTTGGTTTGGTTCTTAGTGGTTGCTTAGGGATTTTAGTTATTTTCTCAACCTAGTATGGATATTTTGAGCTGAGTTGGTCATGTATCTTTCGTCCTTTTGTGTATCCGCTACTTTCTGTATTCAGGTTTGGATATCCTTTGTACCCACAATATTTATAAAATCTTGGATTATCAAAAAAATATATATATGCAATTGTATGATTGTATCAGGCGCAGAAGTCACCAAGTCGGTTATACACACTACATAAACAAGGCCTGGCAAAGTGCAGGATTGATTTATAGTTTGCACTTCTCCAACTAGATTTGGTGGGTACAAATTAAGTTTTATTTTACCTTATATACTGGATAAAATTATTCCCAAATTATTTGTAATTGATTTTTTATCTCAAAATTATGGTTTGAGAAAAATCAGATTATTTATTTATTTAAATTCAATATTTTAAACATGCTATCATGTAAGGACGTTTTGGTGAGCATTGAAAAAAATGTCGTATATCAATGCATGTTAGTGTAAGTGGTAAGAAGTTTGGTTTTTCATAAGCAATGTTTCGAGTTTAAATTTTGCGAATGAAGAACATAAGTGTTAGGAGAGCTTAGTCTCTTTAATGAGTCTTCTCAGCTTGATTCGGACTAGTTGAAGTCCAATATAATTTTCAGATATCGATGATATTAGACAAAAAAAAAAAAAAAGATGCATTACATGTTTTATGACTTTTTTTCCGGAATTTATGAATACGGCTCTTGTGAAGTAATTAAAGGCCGTTGGGATTGGAAGGGTTGTTCAGGCCGTTGTGGATGTGGAGACTTGCTATATGAGTTGATGGATGTTGACAAATTTGTGAAAATTTCAATTACAACCTGGGTATTTGTTAAGTATTCAGGTTAAGTTTGAGTTTATATTATTACTTTGATTTGTGAAAAATATGAAATCCTGGTAAATATTAGATTCAGGGTGACTGTGAATTTTGTTGGTATTTCCCAACAGTGGTATCAAAGCTCTCAGAGCTCTGGAATACTAGGTGTCGGATTTATAAGAAAATTCTTAGTATGCTCCGTGGCTGCAGCATTGTATGATCTTCCACATCAGAAAAGAATTATTCTTGTTGTTGGAAATAAAGTGTGATAGTGTGAAAGTGCATGCCTAGAAAAGTTCTCGTTAGGAAAGACTTGGTATTTAAGTGTGCCTATTGACCCACCTCTCTTTCCTGGGAACTTCCTCGGTACGTACTGTTCACAAACTACAGTAATTTTCAGTATTCGGTACAAGTCACCTATACGACACTATTTCACGTATAGTGTTATTTTTATCAAAACCCACCTGGTTGGAGGAGCTATTGGCCTGTGTAACTCAAGATGGAGGGAGCTATCACTCATGATGGAGACATGTTCAAGCTAACTGCAGATAACTACTCCTATTGGAAGTCGTTGATGGAAGATCATCTATACTGCAAAGATTTGTATTTGCCAATTACCCAGAAGGATATGCCGGATGTGAAGACTGACAAAGATTGGGAGCTTCAGAATCGGAAAGCAGTGGCTATGATCCGGAAATATATTGATCGAAGCTTGTTCGAGCATGTATCAACTTATACCAATGCGTATAAGTTGTGGACAAAACTTGAATCCTTGATTCCAAAGAAGACGCCCAGGAACAAATCCCACCTTGTCAGACGATTGGTAAAGTTGGAGTACATGAACGGTCAAAATATGATCGAACATCTGAACACTTTCAAAGGCATTGTTAATCAATTAACAAAGGCATGCATGAGTGTTGATGATGAGTTGCAAACTCTTCTACTCCTCAGTTCTCTACTTGAGAGTTGGGACACTCTAGTTGTCACTCTCAGCAACAATGCTCCAGACGGAAAGCTTAGAATGGATTCTGTTACAGACTGTTTGCTAAATGAAGAGTCAAGACGGAGGGAAAGTGTAATACCCGCAAAAAATGACTTATTTAATTATGAAAGTGGCTTATTTAATTATAAGTAAGGTAAAAATATTATAATTATTGGAAAACACTAAATTTGTTTGTCATGTTGTAAATAATTTAAATTAAGAATATTAGGAGTTTATAAATAATAAATAACTTATGCATTTTGAATAATTTAAGGATTTTATCCTTTTGCCCTCCAGCATCAAGTAAGAGCACATGTTAGGGACTTGTCTTTTTAGTGAGTATATAAGCTTAGTGTGAGGGTTTTGATAGCCGTCAAGAACCCTATTTGTGTTTGTTGTCACTCTTGAGAAAAGGAGGATAGGCACGGTGATCCAATGGTGAAGGAGCACCTTCTTAACGTGATTCCCGCTGTTTGGGTGTGGAGAATTCGTCTCTAATGTATGTTTATTATCCAAATGCATCAAACCAGGTGAGGGATTGTGATTTTTTTTGGGTTAGTTTTCGTGGATATTTTTGAGGGATATGAAATGGGTTGATGATGGTTGAAATAGGGATGTTTGTGAGTTGTTTTGGGTGGATCCCTTTCATGAAAATCGTTTGTAAATGTTTAGCTTGATTATTCTTTGACTAATATGTTAGTGGTGAGTTATCATATCTGTTTGGTTGAACCCTAAAAATTGGGGGTGAGGAACTCCATTGTTGGAGCTTGACGTTTGGTGTTTTCTTAGGGGATCTCAGTTTTTGTCTGAAATTCTGACAGACATACGGGAAAAAAATTATAACTAGAGTTTTAGAAATAAGATTAATATGAAATTGGTCTCGTTGGAAAGCTAACATCTAGATATACATAGTGTATAAATTTCGTGATTTTTGGAAACATGGGCTATTCTCAGTTACATTTTTAAAACAGGGTTAAGGCTGTCCCGAAGGTACCCTGACAGCCTGTGCTCAGAAAATCATATCTTGGTTATTAAAATTCGGATTGAGATGAAACTTGTTGAATTTGAAAATTTAAGTGTAGGAGTATGTTGTGATTAAGTTTCGTGATTTTAGGAGATCTGAGGAGGTCGCAGTTTAATTTTTAAAACAGAGTATTGTATGTCTTGGATGTACTCAAACAGATTTTACTTCAAAATTTATATATGGAGTTGTAGAGTATCTTTTTATGTGAAACTAGTGTCATTTGAAAGTAGACATGTAAGTATTGTTGTGGTTAAAATTTCAGAATTTATGAACCTCTATAATATTCCTAGTTTTCATTTAAAGTTGGTCTTGGCTTGCTGGAAACATTATCATCAGTCATGTATTGGTGGATTTATGACTATGCCATGATGTGTGAATGAAATGATTGTGTTGTTGTCACCATGGCTATGATATGTAATAGAATAGTTGTGAATATGTTAAATTATGTGGTACGTGAATAAAGAAATTTGTGGCGATATGCTAAATGTGACTATGTGTATGTTCATGGTGTAACTTTTGAAATGAACTTATCAAGTGATGATAGTATGTGAATGAAACAACTACAATGTTGCCTATATGTAATTGTGATTGTAAATGTTATGGACTTCATTGAATACCTCTGAGATGGTTATTCAAGATTTATTATGAAGTACAGTGAGCGTACGTTATGATAAGGTATGATTTATTGTACTTGGTGCTTTGGTATGATGCTTAGACATTGGACAAGACTTGGTGTATTCGACCGGTCAACGGATTCGACCGGTATATAAATGTGACCGTCGGAGCGTGGGGCCTCTAGTGAAAAACCTCGGAGTTCGGAGGGTGGTTGTGTAGTGACCGAGGTCACTTTCCGGTTAGCGGACTCGACCGGGATATAAATGTGACCGTCGGAGTGGGAGACTCTAGTGAACAACTCCAAGGGGATACACAAGCATCTTGCCCAATGGCAAATTGACTTCATAGCAAGTGGAGATTTGCTATGTAAGCTTATATACAATATGAAGAACTCAATGAGATATTTATGGAGATGCTTATATATATTGTACTAGTTTGCTATTATGTTTTGTTTATCCCTCACTAAGTTTTGGGACTCACCCCCGCCCTTTTTGGTTTTAGCTTCAGGCATTCCACGAGTGGAGCCATCTCAGGGAGCCCATGCACTTGTGTAGTGCGGGCAGCTGTTGCTGTTTCAGTTTCTTGTGGCTTGGTTTATTGTCATATGAGAATCTTCTATTGTTTGGAGTTTTAAACTTCATTCTAGTTGTAAGCCCATTTGGGCTTTGGTTTTTTTTTTAAAACTATTGATGTTGACTCGGGGCCACCCTTGGCTTACTTTTGGTATAATATTTTACTCTGATAATTACTTATGATATTCAATATATCTTGTTATGATGTGACTTATACGTGCTTGAAAGGCCTTGGGAATGGGACAATGAAGTTCTACTCTGGCCGGTCAGGGACGCCTAAGTCGGGTCCTGACAGAAAGAGGTTTGAACAATCAGTTTGAAGCCAATGTTGTTGAAAATAGAGTAAAGAGTAAGAATTGTAGAAAAGGATGTCGTGGAAAATCACAAGGTAGGTCCAAATCTCGAACCAGACTAAATTGTTATTACTGTGGCAAACCAGGACACGTAAAGCCTGAATGTAGATTCTTGAAAAGAGACCAACAAGCTGGAACAGTCCACCCTGACTAGATTGACTCGAAGAAGAAGAAAGATGTAACAACTACTGCAGTGGCCTCGAATGATGAGAATATATTTCTTGTCAAAGAAGAAAATTATCTAAATGTTGCATCAGATGATTGCATATGGATAATTGACTTAGGAGCATCCTTCCACGTCACGCCTCATGAAGAATTCTTCTCATCATACCAAAAAGGAGAATTTGGTATGGTGAAGATGGGAAACCATGTCACAAGTAAAATCGTCGGTATTGGTGAAGTAACTCTGATGACTGAGAATGGAAATAAGCTTGTGCTGAAGGAGGTCAGACATGTACCCGAGATGTGTCTGAACCTTATCTCAGTGGGAAAGCTAGATGAAGCCGGGATGATAAACCAATTTGGTAGCGGCAGATGGAAACTCAGCCGAGGAAGCATGATTTTGCTCACGGTAGAAAGGAAGGCTCTCTATACATTATGAAGGGAAAGATATGCAAGGGGGAGACGAATGTTGCTCAAGACGCAACCAAAGAACTGTGGCATAGACGACTGGGTCACATGAGCGAGAAGGGTCTGGAGATCCTTGCAAAATATCATCTCCCAAACATAAAAGGGCAGCCACTTGAATCCTGTGAAGACTGTCTAGCAGGCAAACAACACAGAGTATGTTTAAAAGATCAGATGATGCAAGAAGAAGAAATGAGATTCTGGATCTTGTTCATTCAGATGTTTGCTCAACGAAAGGTCTGTTGGCGGTGCTCAATACTTTGTTACCTTCATTGATGATCACTCTAGGAAGGTGTGGGTGTATCCATTGAAGACAAAAGATCAAGTTCTTCAAGCTTTCAAGGAGTTTCATGCTTCTGTAGAATGAGCATCTGAAAGAAAACTGAAATGCTTGAGAAGTGATAATGGCGGAGAATACATAGATCTGTTTGAGACATATTGCAAAACTCATGGGATAAGACATGAGAAAGTTCCTCCCAAGACACCTCAGATGAATGGAGTAGCTGAAAGGATGAACAGAACGATCGCAGAGAAAGTCAGAAGCATTCTTTCTCAAGCAAAACTTCCCAAATCATTTTGGGGCGAAGTAGTGAAAACTGCGGTTGATCTGATAAATTTGTCTCCTTCAAGACCTTTAAATGGAGAGATTCTAGATGAAGTATGGACTGTAAAGAAAGCCTTTTATGGTCACTTGAGAGTCTTTGGGTGTAGGGCATTTGTCCATATTCCTAAAGATGAAAGAGCAAAGCTAGATGCAAAGACGAAGGAATGCATATACCTTGGTTCACCAAGAGATGAACTTGGTTTCAGATTATGGGATCCTGCACACAAGAAGATTGTTCGAAGCAGGGATGTGGTGTTCTTTGAAGATCAAACGATCCAAGACATTAAGCAATATGAGAAGCCAAAGCACAAAGTTATTTCTGATTCAAGTCCTGTTGTGATAAACAATTCAAGGGGAGAGAATCCTCAAAGGAATGATGAACATGATCAGGAGGAACAATCTGATCAGACAGAACAACCTGACCAGATAGAACAAAGTCAGGATCAGATGATGGAGACTGATGAGACAGAAGAAGAATCTCTAGTAAGACGATCCAGAAGAGTCAGACAACCATCAAGAAGATATTATTCAAATGAATATGTCAATCTCACTGATGAAGAAGAACCTCAAAGCTTCATAGAAGCAATTGAGACGAATGATAAGGAGAAATGGTTGCAAGCCATGGAAGAAGAAATGCAGTCCCTGAAAGAAAATCAGATGTATGACCTGGTGAGATTACCAGATGGACGAAAGGCGTTGAAAAACAAATGGGTGTTCAAGCTCAAGACGGAAGAGAACAACCCAAACCCCAAGTACAAAGCAAGAATTGTTGTAAAGGGGTGCTACCAGAAGAAAGGCATAGATTTCGAAGAAATCTTCTCACCAGTGGTGAAGATGACATCTATTAGAGCAACTCTCGGTCTAGCTGCAAAACTAGACTTGGAGATTGAACAACTTGATGTAAAAACAGCATTCCTACATGGAGACCTAGAGGAGGAAGTCGATATGGAGCAACCAGAAGGTTTTGCAGAACCAGGCAAGGAACACCTAGTGTGTCGTCTGAAGAAAAGCCTCTACGTTCTGAAGCAAGCTCCAAGGCAATGGTACAAGAAGTTTGATCTCTTCATGACCCAACACAATTTCAAGAAGACCTCCGCAGACCATTGTGTGTTTGTGAAGAACTATGGGAATGGTGAATCCATCATACTTCTGTTGTATGTTGATGATATGCTAATTATTGGGAAAGATAAGGCGAAAATAGCTGCTCTCAAGAAGGCATTGAGCAAGTCTTTTGCCATGAAAGATCTGGGTGCAGTGAAGAAGACTCTTGGAATGAAGATAACTAGAGATCGTTCTAGAAGGATGTTGTGGATGTCACAAGAAGACTATATCCAGAAAGTTCTTGAAAGGTTCAACATGCATAATGCCAAACCTGTGCATGTTCCATTACCTGGTCATCTCAAACTGAGTAAGACGCAATGTCCAGGGAATGAAGAAGAAAAATAAGAAATGAACAAGGTGCCCTATTCTTCTGTAGTGGGTAGTCTTATGTATGCAATGGTCTGTACAAGACCAGACATTGCTTATGCTATCGTAGTTGTGAGTAGATTCCTATCAAATCCAGGAAAGGAACACTGGAATGTAGTGAAATGGATACTACGATATCTGAGAGGAACTGCCAAAAGCTTCTTGTGTTTTGGAAATGGAAATTTAAAGCTTCTTGGGTATTCAGATGCAGATATGGCAGGAGATGTAGATTCAAGAAATTCTACATCGGGATATCTAATTACTTTTGCAGGGGGAGCTATCTCATGGCTGTCAAGACTACAAAAGTGCATTGCTTTAAGCACTACAGAAGCAGAATTCATCGCAATCACCGAAGGTTGCAAAGAGATCTTGTGGATGAAGAAGTTCCTACAAGAGTTAGGACATGATCAGGAAAGTTATATCACTAGTGGAAAATATACATTAGACGGTAAAGGTTTACGTCAGTTAACCAAAAACTAGACGTTAAAAAGGGGGCGGTGGCGGCAGTTTTCTAAATATCAGACTTCATTAATTCACTGTTAACGTCAGTTGTTTTAAGGACTGACATTAAAAGTGAGGCGGTGGCAGTTTTGTAAATATGAAATCACTATTTGCGTCAGTTGTTTAGTGAACTGACGTTAAAAGTGTTTTGCAAGAAATTATTAAAACTTTTAACGTCAGTTGTTTATAAAACTGACGTTAGAAGTGTGATTTTTACTTCAGATAAATAAATAACTGACGTAAATAATCAACTCATTCCTATCTTTCTTTCGTTGTCATCTCCCTGTTGTCATTCTTAACACAGATCATCACTCCATATAGTGCAGTTTATTTCTAATCTTTTTTTAAAAAAAAGTTTATTTTTAATCTTAATTAATTAGCTTGAATTAGTAAATTAACAAATTCTTGTGCAAATTAAAATAAATAAACACTTAACATAAAACAAGTTATATATGTATAATCAAATCGTATCTCATTGAAGCGATTCATAAGTTACAATTACATGTTTAAAAGATAAAAAATTTCCGCAAGATAGCACTAAAATATAAAAAAGTTTCTGCTTCAACATCATTTTCTTCTCAGTCCTGTCCTCAGAATCTCCAACATTTAATGCATCCATCCCCTCCCTCATTTGAAGTCGATGCTCCATCTGAATCCACAGTCACTTTGGAGCTGTGGCAGAGTGAAGGGTGCACTCGATCTGTTTCAGCAATATTCTTGGAACAGCCACTTGGTTCCAAAGCTGAGGTTTTGGAACTGTAGCTGCTGATTCTCCAGAAGGATGATGGTGTGTTCAATTCACATAATGCGATTTACACACCCTTATCACCCATGTAATGCGATTTACACAACCTCAGAAGTTGTTTGACCATTAAGACAGAGACCTTTAAGTCTAGGTATAGGAAGAAAGAGTGATGAAGTTAATCTCCATGGCAGAGCCATACTGTGAAGCAGAAAATTAAAATTAAAGGAAGGAAGGAAGCTATTTATAGGAGTAGGGGATGAAGTTACTAGGCGTCGTAAGTTGCTAAAAAATTAAATTGATCATTAAGAGCATTAGGTTCCAAGGCGCATTGGGAGTTGGCAGTCATATATTATAAACGTGCAGAAAAGAAAACGTCCGAAGGAATAGGTAGAATACACTTTTAACGTCAGTTGTTTAATAAAACTGACGTTAAAAGTGTTTTAAAATAAAAAATATTTATTTTTAACGTCAGTTGTTTATACAACTGACGTTAAAAGTGTGATTTTTACTTCAGTTAAATAAACAGCTGACGTAAATAATCCTATATCCCTATCTGAAATGCGCGCCCTGTTGTCACTCTTAACACAGGTCTGTTAACGTCAGTTGTTGAATAAAACTGAAGTTAAAAGTGTTTTTAAAATAAAAAATATTTATTTTTAACGTCTGTTGTTTATACAATTGACGTTAAAAGTGTGATTTTTACTTCAGTTAAATAAATAGCTGACGTAAATAATCCTATATCCCTAGCTATCTGAAATGCCCTGTTGTCACTCAATTAACACAGGTCTCAGAGCCATTTTGTGAAGGAATAGAAATATAGAGGAAAAGAAGAGGCAGTATTACAGACTGTTACAGAAGAATGTAACTTTATACAGAGACACAACACTTTTAACGTCAATTGTATTTAACAACGGACGTTAAAAGTGTTTTTTTTAAAAAAAATATTAATATTTAACGTCAGTTTGTTAATAAAACTGACGTTAAAAAATTAATTGTAACGCTCGATTGTTTAGTACAACCGACGTTAAATGTTGTTTTAATATGTTTACACCGCGCGCCTTCTCGCACTTCGCTCCGTACGTACGTCTCTTTTCTCTTTTCATCACGCTCAACCCTAAATCACTCTCAACCCTCACTCTCACTCTCACCCAAAGACAGAACCCTAATCGCGAGCTCATCTCCACCGCATCCACCGCGAGGGCTTCTTCACCACCACCGTGAGGTACACTATTAACCCTAAATCTGTGTTTCCATTCATTCTTTGCAATAAATTGACGTACATCTCTCTTTACCCTTCCCTCGCACTAACTCTCCTTGTCCCTCTGCTCTCGGTAACCACATCGAACGTTGGCCACCACTCGAGCTCCCCCCCCACCACCACGCGAGCACCTATTTCTCGGTGAGTATTTAGGGCACATTTTTGTATTTTTGATTTTGAGTGTATGTTGAAACTGTAGTGTCGATAGTTGAAACTTGAAACCGTGAGTTTGAGTTGTTTGGAATGTACGTCTGTTTTTGGTTTTGAGTGTATGTTGCTCTGCTGGTTGATCTCACACGGCCGTGATGCTAATCACGGCTAGGCCGTGATCGCCCGCCTGCACGTGATGGCATGGTCTGCTCGGTTGGCACGTTACGGTCGTGATGGACATCACTGCCAGCCGTGACCAGTGCTTGGCAATTAATCTTAAAAAACTATAGTTTTCAATCTCCCATATTGTCCTTATATTGGATATATATATGTTTTGTATATCTACAGGACCTATCTAGTTATGGATCGTAGTTGGATGGTTTGTAAGCGTACTAGTCTTTGAGTATTTGAAGGGGGTGGGAGAATTTATAGAATTTGCTCAAAGGAATGTTCCTAATAGTAATGGAATGTTCTGTTGTCCTTGTGTCAAGTGTTTGAATACGAGGAAATGTACGGTGAAGGATATACGTACTCATTTGATTTGTGAAGGGATTTGCTTGAGTTATACAAGATGGATATGGCATGGTGATATGTTGTTGAGTAGTAATACTGGCGAGTGTCTC
This sequence comes from Sophora flavescens, assembly GCA_030762895.1. Lineage (NCBI taxonomy): Eukaryota > Viridiplantae > Streptophyta > Magnoliopsida > Fabales > Fabaceae > Sophora > Sophora flavescens. Next base: position 126,575,691 of record CM061067.1, read on the forward strand.
CCAAAGTGAGGACGTTGACGTAGATATGGAGGATGATCGAGTAGAGGACATGATCCGTGATATTGGACAAGAATCTTTTCATCGAGTGCATGTGTATGATAGGTTGTGCGGTGATGCGGATAAGCCTTTATATCCAGGGTGTACTACTCATACACGGTTGTCGGCGCAAGGAAAATTGGTTTGTGTGAAGGCGAGAAATGGTTGGAGCGATAAAAGCTTCACGGAATTGCTTGAAGTGTTGAAAGACTTGCTTCCGGAGGACAACACATTGCCTGACCGTAACTATGAGGCCAAGAAGGTATTGTGTCCTATGGGTATGGAGTATAAGAAGATACACGCATGCCCCAATGATTGCATATTGTACACCGGTGTTCATGAAGACAAACACGATTGCCCCAAATGTGGGTTATCATGATACAAAGTGAAGGGTGGTGATGATGATGATGATGTGAGAAAAAAGGGTCCTCCTGCGAAGGTGTTGTGGTATCTTCCAATAATTCCAAGGTTCAAGCGATTGTTTGCCAATGCGAAAGATGCGAAGAATCTTAGATGGCATAATGATGAGAGGAAACGTGATGGAAAGGTTCGTCATCCTGCTGATTCTATTCAATGGAAGAATATCGATACTATGTTTCCGGATTTCGCCGATGAGCCAAGAAACCTAAGGCTTGGACTTGCTACGGATGGAATGAATCCTTATGGTAACATGAGTAGTATTCATAGTTCATGGCCTGTTCTGTTGGTGATTTACAACATGCCCCCTTGGTTGTGCATGAAGCGCAAATACATGATGTTGTCTATGATGATTTCGGGCCCAAAGCAACCGGAAATGACTTAGATGTTTATCTAGGTCCCTTGATTGAAGACTTGAAAACGTTGTGGGTGGAAGGTGTTGATGTAGTTGATGGGTATTCTCATGAGACTTTCAAGCTTCGTGCCATGTTATTTTGCACCATCAACGACTTTCCAAAGATACGGTAACTTGTCCGGCATGCAGTGTCAAGGGGCATAAAGCATGCCCTATATGTGAAGAAGGCACATGCTACACTCGGTTGCATCATGGAAAGAAGACGGTTTACCTTGGGCATCGGAGATTTCTTAGACGTGATCACCCATATCGTAAGATGAAAAAAGCTTTTAATGGATGCCAAGAGACAGAAGAAGCGCCGGCGGCCTTAATTGGAGAGCAGGTTTATCAGAGGGTAAAGGACATCGATGTTATATTTGGCAAGTCCAAAAAGAAAGGTAAAGCTGTTGAGAAAAACATATGGAAGAAGAGGTCGATATTCTTTGATTTTCCATACTGGCGCAAGCTTGATGTCAGACATTGCATTGATGTGATGCATGTGGAGAAAAATGTGTGTGATAGTGTGATCGGGACGCTTCTCAACATTCAGGGCAAGACAAAGGATGGTGTGAATGCTCGTCTCGACCTCGTTGCTATGGGTATACGAGAGCAGTTAGCTCCAGTTGTTGAGGATGGTAAGCGGACTTATTTGCCGCCAGCATGTCATACTTTGTCAAAAAAAAAGAGACAAAGTTTCTGCGGGTGTCTTCAGGGCATCAAAGTTCCACATGGTTACTCTTCAAATATGAAGAGTGATGCGTATTTTTAGAATAAAGGCAAGTGCACCTCGTCGCAATCAAGTAATACGGTGGTGAGACCGGTTATCGTATCCACAGGGATCGGTTGCCAATTACCAATTCACAAGCTTAACAACTATCTAGACTAAACTAAGGTATGAAAAGATCAAAACATAAAATAAAGAAATAAAATGTTTTTGGTCTTTTGGGAATTTTATCGAACACTTGGTATGCAAACAGAGATGTGGCTAGAATTGTCAGGGTTAGACTACACTAATCCTCCCTTAATTGCAATGAAATGGCTTCTAACACAAGTCCTAATTCAATAATGACAATCAAGTCTTTTCTAAAATACTCAAGCCTAATGTCTTAGGTGCATTGAGCCTAAAACCCCAAATCAAACCCTAATGTCTTAGGTGGATTAATCTGTGATTTTGCATGAAGTCAAGACTTATAAGATTGCAAGCAGTCAACACCTATGTCTAGATTCTTGAACTACTTGGCATATGATTCATGAGCATGCCTTAACACCAACCTTTCAGTTACCTATCAAAGCAACACATCATTCCTATGGGTAGCTAATCCAAGGAAAGCATTAAGCACAGAATCACATACTCATAAAGAAATAGAAACTTGCATTAAACAACCAAATCAATTTACAAACAAGTTCAGAAAAGTAATCATCTAACCCCAACAATAGGGGATTTAACTACTCATGATAAAAGGAAATACAAAAGAGAATGAGAGAAGGGATGGAGAACACTCATAGAAGAATCCTCCAAGCTTCCTCCATTCCCAGAGCAAGGAAATCTCCCCTTCTAGGGCTGGAACCCTAGTCCAGTCGCAGCCTCTAAGTGCTCCCAAGTGCTCCTCCTCCAAAAGCTTCCACAAAACTCCCTTTTCTGCCCTAAAACAGCAACTTATACCAATCAGTTCTGCGCTCACTCGTGAGGCGAATGTCTTCTCGCGAGGCGAATATTAAAATCTGATGTTGCTGAGAAATGGGCTCTCGCGAGGCGAGAGTGGATTCGCGACGCGAGCCAGTAAAATGGTTCTTCAATATGCCCGTGAGGAGCATCAGGGCCTGGGCGTGATGGCTTCTGGTTTCCAGACTCGCGAGGCGAAACATGGTTCGCGGGGCGAACCAGAAAGATGACATTCTGCTGGAACAGTCAGCTCTCAGGGTCGCGAGGCGAATCCAGTCTCACGGGGCGAATCACGAGTGCAGCTTGGCTCAATTTCTTCTCTTTTTCGTGCTCTTTTTCATCCAAGCTCCATCAAGGCTAATTTCTGAGCATTTTTACATTAATTCCTGCAAAACAACACCAAGAAACCGCTTCACCCGTTCCAAGGAAAATCTAACTAAAATCAAATAAAGAATGCCTAATCTATATGAAAAATGCATGCAAATGTATACATAAAATATGATGTAAAATCACACTATCAAATCACCCCAAGCTTAATCAATTGCTTGTCCTCAAGCAATCACTAAGGCCAGAAGATCAAAATAATCAAAGCATGGATACTGAATAAAGAACCCGAGTAAATACTAATCCAAGTAATAGGCAATTCAAACAATTCAGTAAGAGACAATCAATTCAAGTCCAATTAGAGGCTTAGGTTCCTTAGACTCATATTCTCATTGATTTGAGCACTCTTTCTCACCTGAAGCTCACCCCAAGCTTGTTCATTTGCTTGGTTTTCTTTCTACCTCACTCAAGTGTTTAGGGGATAAGACATTTCGCTCAATTTTCCTCAAGGAATGAATCCTACCATAGGCTTGACTATCAACCAAATCTTTACTTTATTAATGAAAACAAATTAGAATCAAGAGGTCTTTTATTTGGTTGTAACGTGGCCATGGGATTTAATCATTAGGTGGGGATAACAAGAAAAGGACATTTCAAAAGGCTACACAAACATCAAGCATTTGCAAAGCATGACTTCTAAAATACCTTCTTGGGTTTTCAATTTATTTTTCCACCTTTCTTTTCTTTCTTTTTCTTTTTATTACTCACTTTTCTTTTGGTCATCCCCTTCTCTATTTATTTTTATATTTTTTTTTCTTTTGCTTGGAGAAGGGGAGATTTTTCAAATCAAGAGAATTTTTTTTTTCTGATTCTTTTCCCAAACTTTTTCGACTACCTTTTTACCCTTTTGTAATACTTTAGAAGGTCCCTTATCAAACATATTTATCAAAACATTTCAGGGTACCAATAAAAGTATTTTATTCATTCAGGCTCAAAATTGGGCAACTAAGGGGTAGCATTTCATCATTCAAAGCTCAGAAGGCCAGAAAAATTCCTATTGCCTCAATCATTTTCAAAAATGTTTTCAAAAATTTTTAAGCTTTAAAATGGTTTCAAGTCAAGTTCTAGAGAAATTTATCCAAGAGGAATAACACTCTAACACAAAGAATGGGGTAAAATTTTGTGAGTACCCATTTGGCTCAAAATCTCACATTTTAGTTCAGAATCAATGAAAAACACAAATCCATAGAACCATATGCTAATTATCAACTATCCAAGATTATCTCAAACATTTACATTTGCAGCCATATCACAAGAATGAAACCAAAATTGGGTTCAAAAATTCACTATCACAATTTATTTGGCACTTAGTTCTCACAATTGGATGCAAAATTCTAAACAAGGGTAATCTAATTGTGTGATCATGCAAAGCTATCATGCAAAACTATATGAATGCAACATGAAACATGCAAAATGAAAAATTCAAAAATTTACACCAAAAATACCCCTACCCCAAGCTTAAAAACTTACATTGTCCCCAATGTAAATAATTAAGTTAGAGAGGGGAGAAAAATTGGAACGGCTCACCGAGGCGGTAGTTGGTACTGGTTCACATGCTTTTTGGCTTTGTTTCTTCCTGCTCTTTTTGCTTCTCCTTCCTTATTATCCTGAAAACACTTAACAAATTTATTAATAAAAGAAAACTCTTGATCTTCTCAAATTATTCAAGAGTTAAAATCAAAAACAAAATCTAACTAAAGAGAAGGGTTAAGAAAAGTTGGGTTGCCTCCCAATAAGCGCTTCTTTAACGTCACTAGCTTGACTTATTAAGAAGCATCCACCTGGATCCCATAACCTGTGGTATAAGGACCAAGAGATGCTACTCATGTGAGATCCTTCACCTGGATCCCACAGTTTGCAGCATAAATATGGGAGTGAGCGCTTGAAAATCATGGTGACCTCACCAAATGTGGCGACCTTCTCACTCCCTCTTGGGTCAAAATTGACCCCTTCATCAACAAAATCTTCCCAATAAAAATGGGGTTCAACCTCTTGGACTGGCCATAGTGCCTGCATATTTAAAGATCCAAAATCCAATTTCTCAGGCAGAGGCTTGAACTCCATCGTGGGTCGCTTCACAGTGTGAGGTGGCAAACAAGTCGAGAGGATCATTGGTGCTGTTTTGGCTTCTGTACAATCTTCACTCTCAGCATTGCCAAATCCATCACCTTCCAAATATGCAGAAATCTCGGCACAAACCACACAAGTGTTTCTCCCATCACAATCAACACATGCATAGGAACTAATAGAATTATCTAATTCCAACAGTTCTTCATCATCCCCAAGCATGGTGAAATAGATGTCCTCCAAATGCCTCTTCTTTTCAGTCTCTTGAGTCAAGGGTTCAATGGGAGATGGGGCAACTTTGTTCTCCAAAACAGAGTCTTCATTTCTTAATCCGGTTGCTCCCACTTCTTCATCTTCCTCATCATCCATCATTGCATCATCTTCATCATCATCCATCAAGTTCCCATTTGGCATTTCGGATAGTTGGTTAGAGAGTTCCTCAATACGTACCCCGAGACTTCGAATGGTATCTTCTTGGTTTTCTAAACTTTCCATTGTTGTTACCATGAAGCTCTCCAAAATATCCTCTAGGTGAGACCGACTATCCGGAATAGGTTGCTCAGAATTGACTACGAATTCAGATTTGAAGTTCTCCCAAGCAACTTCCAATGGTGATGGTTGTGGTTGATATGAAGATGTGGAAGGTTCCCAATGTTCCTCTTGATCAATCCAAGTATTGTTTGGAGGATTCCCACACCATGGAGTGTAAGTGTTGGGAAATTGATTTCCCCGTTCAGAATAGGCTACCACTGGTGGAGGAGAGACAATTGCCCTTGACAACTCATTATTCACTTGTTGGATGTTTATGGCTAATTGCAGCATATCTACCCGTAGCTGCAGCTCAGATATTTCCATTTCTGCATCAGATGGCTGATAATAATTGTAGTCCATGATCCTGTCAAATCAATTCCCACCTCACAGACAAATAAGCCCAAGATCAAAGAAACACAAATTAAAAAAAAAATATATATATATATATACAAAACTAACTAAGAAGGATATCAAAAATATATACAGAAAAATAAAATAAAAAAAATGTCTAAATTAGTTATCTCATGTGTTACTACTGATATTGGCAAAGCCGATCTCCGGCAACGGCGCCAAAAACTTGATGCGTATTTTTAGAATAAAGGCAAGTGCACCTCGTCGCAATCAAGTAATACGGTGGTGAGACCGGTTATCGTATCCACAGGGATCGGTTGCCAATTACCAATTCACAAGCTTAAAAACTATCTAGACTAAACTAAGGTATGAAAAGATCAAAACATAAAATAAAGAAATAAAATGTTTTTGGTCTTTTGGGAATTTTATCGAACCCTTGGTATGCAAACAGAGATGTGGCTAGAATTGTCAGGGTTAGACTACACTAATCCTCCCTTAATTGCAATGAAATGGCTTCTAACACAAGTCCTAATTCAATAATGACAATCAAGTCTTTTCTAAAATACTCAAGCCTAATGTCTTAGGTGCATTGAGCCTAAAACCCCAAATCAAACCCTAATGTCTTAGGTGGATTAATCTGTGATTTTGCATTAAGTCAAGACTTATAAGATTGCAAGCAGTCAACACCTATGTCTAGATTCTTGAACTACTTGGCATATGATTCATGAGCATGCCTTAACACCAACCTTTCAGTTATCTATCAAAGCAACATATCATTCCTATGGGTAGCCAATCCAAGGAAAGCATTAAGCACAGAATCACATACTCATAAAGAAATAGAAACTTGCATTAAACAACCAAATCAATTTACAAACAAGTTCAGAAAAGTAATCATCTAACCCCAACAATAGGGGATTTAACTACTCATGATAAAAGGAAATACAAAAGAGAATGAGAGAAGGGATGGAGAACACTCATAGAAGAATCCTCCAAGCTTCCTCCATTCCCAGAGCAAGGAAATCTCCCCTTCTAGGGCTGGAACCCTAGTCCAGCCGCAGCCTCTAAGTGCTCCCAAGTGCTCCTCCTCCAAAAGCTTCCACAAAACTCCCTTTTCTGCCCTAAAACAACAACTTATACCAATCAGTTCTGCGCTCACTCGTGAGGCGAATGTCTTCTCGCGAGGAGAATATTAAAATATGATGTTGCTGAGAAATGGGTTCTCACGAGGCGAGAGTTGATTCGCGACGCGAGCCAGTAAAATGGTTCTTCAATATGCCCGTGAGGAGCATCAGGGCCTGGGCGTGATGGCTTATGGTTTCCAGACTCGCGAGGTGAAACATGGTTCGCGGGGCGAACCAGAAAGATGACATTCTGCTGGAACAGTCAGCTCTCAGGGTCGCGAGGCGGATCCAGTCTCGCGGGGCTAATCACCAGAATTCTGCTTGGCTCAATTTCTTCTCTTTTCAGGCTCTTTTTCATCCAAGCTCCATCAAGGCTAATTTCTGAGCATTTTTACATTAATTCCTGCAAAACAACACCAAGAAACCGCTTCACCCGTTCCAAGGAAAATCAAACTAAAATCAAATAAAGAATGCCTAATCTATATGAAAAATGCATGCAAATGTATACAGAAAATATGATGTAAAATCACACTATCAAAGAGGCTTGTCTCTAGTGATCTTAAATTGGTTGGCTTGAAGTCTCATGATTGTCACATCTTGATGCAACAACTTCTGCCCGTTGCTATTCGTGGTATTGCTACAAAATATGTGAGACATGCCATTACTCGGTTGTGCTCATTCTTCAATTCTATATGTAGCAAAATCGTTGACCCCCGTATGTTGGATGACTTGGAAGTTGAGGCTGCTACAATCTTGTGCCAATTGGAGATGTATTTTCCTCCTTCCTTTTTCGACATAATGGTTCACTTAATTGTTCATTTGGTGAGGGAGATTAGATTATGTGGGCCGGTTTTTCTGAGATGGATGTACCCAGTTGAGCGCTACATGAAGATCTTGAAAGGGTACGTGAAGAATCCTCATCGTCCGGAAGCATCTATTGTTCAAAGGTATGTTGCAGAAGAAGCTATTGAGTTTTGTTCGGACTACCTTCATAACACGGATCCTATAGGGGTTCCTAAGCCTCGGCATGATGAGATCAAATGTCAAGGTAAGGGTACACATGGCTTAAGAATTAATAGGAAGGATCGGGAGGAAGTGCTTCAAGCACATTTGTATGTATTGAACAACATCGAATGTGGTCAGCCTTTCTTATTTGAACATAAAAGAAAAGTCAATCAAGAAAACCCTCGAATGAGCGAAAGGTGGTTGTTGAACAAGCATAACAAGACTTTCTTACCATGGTTCAAGGAAGAAATGCTTAAGGATGGTAGTCTTCGCTCGATGACGTAAAATGACTAGCACGTGGGCCTAACTTCAACGTCATATGTTGGAGCGGATACGACATAAATAACTTTTCCTTTTATACAAAGGAACAAGATAACAAGAGTACCATGCAAAATAGTGGGGTTATGATCGTGGCCGAAGCAATGCACTTCTCTAGTGCAAAGGACACAAAACCCGTTACAGCACCGACACCTTACTTTGGATATATTGAAGATATTTGGGTGCTCGATTACACTAAGCTTACGGTGCCGGTATTCAAATGTAAGTGGGTTGATAGTAACGGTGGTGTACAAACCGACGAATTGGGGTTCACATTGGTAGACCTCAACAAGTTAGGTCATATAAATGAGCCTTTCATAATGGCTTCCCAAGCAAAACAAGTGTTCTACATCACTGATCCTTCTAACAAAAGGTTGTCTGTGGTTCTCCAAGGAAAAAGCATGTATAATGGTTGTGATGAAAATGAAGATTCAAATCTTGATATTCCTGAGACTCCTTCTTTTTCAACAAACATGCCTACTATAATCGAGGAGACACAGGTGGACGATGTACATGTCACTCGTGATGATCATCACGAAGGGATATTGATATAGGTAGTTTAAACTTAGTATACATTTATAACCTATGTTAATAAATATATATTGTTTTGACCTGGCATACATATGGATCATTGTTCCATTTTTCCTTTGCAATTCTGTAATGTGTGTGATATTCTGTGTTACTGGGATATTTACTGAATGCAGGGATGGCTTAGGGGAGTGATATTTTAAAACTGAATTTAAAAAAAAAATACTATTAACGTCAGTTGTATCATACAACTGACGTTAAAAGTATTTTATAAAAATATACAATACACTATTAACGTCAGTTGTTTATTACAACTGACGTTAAAATTAAGACCTTTAACGTCAGTTCTTTATAACAATTGACGTTAGTGTTAACAAAATTTACGTTGGTTTTGTTAAAGAACTGACGTTAATTTTGACAAAATTAACGTCAGTTGTGTTAAAGAACCGACGTTAATAGTGTTATATTTAACGTCAGTTCTCAACTGACGTTAAAAATTAAACTTTTAACGTCAGCTGTATTTACGTCAGTCAGTATTTTGACGTAAAAAATCAATTTTAACTGACGTAAAAAGCACTTATTGCACTAGTGTATTCTCTATTGCGACAGTCAGAGCGCAATCCATCTCAGTAAGAAATTGACATTTAATTCAAGGTCGAAACACATCGACGTAAGATATCACTGGATCCGTGATGTGTTGGAAAGTAAACTGCCGCAGATTGAGAAAACACACACAAAAGATAACGGGGCGGATATGATAACAAAAGCTTTACCGAAAGAGAAGATAGAAGTCTGTAAAGAAGTTGCAGGCTTAGCATCAACCCCAAACTGATTCAAGGATATTTTTCCTTTGGCTGAAGGGGGAGATTTGTTGGAAATTTCAGCCAAAGCAAGTTCCACATTGTATGGGAGCTCACTTGGAGAGCCCCCTTAAGCCTATATAAAGAAGCTTAAGGGGTTCTAACTAATCACACCAATCCTCACAAGAGAGAGTGAGAGAAAAATAGAGAGATCCTTAGAGAGAGTTTTCTCAGAGAGAAAAATAGTGAGCCAATTTGTGAGAGTGTTATCCACAAATTGAGGATACAATATTCTTGTATTTTTGTATTCCCATTATTGTTATAATGGAAGTTTAAGCGGCCTACGGGTCCCGTGGTTTTTTTTCCTTGCTCACATTGAGGAGGTTTTTCCATGCTAAAAATTGTCCGATGTTATTATACTTATTTTTACGCTTCCGCTTAGTGCTTATTTTTGAGTTCACAGAGGAGGGAAATTATGCTGGTATTTTCCAACAAATTTTTCATCAAAGAGTATCTAATTGTACAATACATTCGAGCTCTGATATTGTTAACTCATTGCTCATTGAGAATAATGCATGTGAATATTTTTATCAAAGCGAGTCACTCGAGTTTTCTTTTAATTTCTTCTTTAGCGAACACACTTTACCATCCACTCCATGATCCCAATCCCTTTTGGGTGATATGATTCACGTCACGTACCCTAAAGTTACCTTAGAAATAGAACACACATTCTCTCTCGATGGACTAGGTGCTCACATCAAATGACTATCCGCCTTCATCTAAAATATAAAACAGAGAAGAACAATTTTGAATTATAGGAGGAAATATTTATTGATCAATCAACATGTTATTTATACAGCAAAGAACTGAAAATAACTAGCGTTACTACATAAGCATAAAACAGTGGATAAGTGCCTAAACAATAGGGGATAAACCTATCAGCCACTATCACTTTTATTTGCCTAAAACATAGCATAAAAAACAGACTTCCAACAACCAGCTTCGGGTCATTCAAATCAACACTCCTCCTTGACTTGAAGCTGCATGCATGATCCAAGTTCAATTTCAAAAAAAATCAAATCTGCCTCTTTTTTTTTTTTGTGCTTGTAATTCTGACGATAATCCTTTTTGGGTGGGTCCACCTCCACATTCCACTTCAGCTGCTTCTGGTCATTGGGTTTTTTCTCTGGCTGTTTTTTCTCGGCATTGTCATCTTTTGGAAGTGATGAATGTTGTGTGAGAGCTTTTGAGATCTTGTCGTCTATCAAGATTGCACTCTTGCAAGCATGTTCCTTGCCCACTAATTCCAACGTTTTCTTCAAAACTTGCACTTCTTTGAACTCTTCTTTTGATTCTGGTCCTTCTTCTTTGTCCTCTTCATCTCTAGTTTGCTCCTCCCTCATTAAATTTAAGGAAAAGCTCTTACCTTCCATTTGAACCTTGACCACTTGTAAGTTGTTGGCATCTTTAATCACACAATTCTTGTTTTCAAAAAACACCTTATCTCCTTTCTCCAACAGCTGAGCAACACTTAATAGATTTGATTAATTTCAAGAACATATAAAACATCAGAAATAAATTTCAAACCTGAATGGCTTTCAATTGCGATTGTTCCTTTTTCCTTTCACAGCAATATATTCTCCATTTCCATTTCTGACTTCAGAGATAGCAGCTTTGTTGAGCTCTTTGAAGAGCCCTCTATCATAAGTCATGTGGTTTGTACAACCACTATCTATGAGTCTTTTGAGGAGTTGTTGGTTAAAAAACATGATGCTACAAATAGTTCTTCTTCTTCGGGTTGATTTTCAGCAACCTTGACTTCTTGTTGTTTAGTCTTGCATATTCTTTCCACATGCCCCATGTTGCCACATTTCCTACACTTAACATCAGGCCTCCACCAACATTTCATTTGGGGGTGATTTGTTTTCTTGCCGTGCGGACAGGATGGAAAATCTTCATCTTGTTACCCAGATTTCTTGTATTACCTCCTTTTATTGTCTCTCGATCTTGTCTCTCTTGTCTCATCATCCTTTTCTGCTCTTGTGCCTGAAAAGCATTTACTAATTCTCTCAAGGAGATTGTTGACAAGTCTCTTGACTCTTCTAAAGATGATATCTTTGATTCATAATTTTTGGGAACAGTAACAAGAATTTTTTGCACTATTCTTTCATCAGAAAAATCCTTACCAAGAATTCATACCTTATTTGTAATGCTTAACGGTCTGTCAACATAGCCTTTTATAGTTTGTTTTCTTCATACTCTGCATCTCAAATTCTCTAATCAAGTTGAGTACCTACATGCCTATGGTCCTTTCATTGCCTTGATATTCTGATTTGAGATAATCCCAAATGTCCTTCGCAGACTTCAGATTCATGATTCTTGTAAATATTATTTTTGACACCGCGGTACCGTAAAAAGACAAGCTTTAGCCTTTGCCTTTCTTGTCTTCCTTTCTTTGTGATTCTTCAACTGAGCCATTGTAGGATTTGTGGGTAATTCAAAAACCTCACAGTCTTCTTCTACAGCCTCCCAAAGATCTAGTGCTTCAAGATGAACGGTCATCCTTGCAGACCACTCTTTATACTCCTCACCATCGAAAACTGGTGGTGTAATTGTTGTGAATGATGTATCTCCTTCCATTATGGTTTCTCTCAACTCACAGATCCCTCAAGATAAGGTGGCTTGGTGGTTTTTTTTTTGGGGGTGGGGGGGGGATAGGGTTTGGAGTGACAAGGAGGTTGTGAGTTCAACCACTCTCACTGACATAACAAATACTAACAATCTAACATTTGCCCATAAAAAAAAAAATATCCCTCAAGATAATGGCTCTTGGTACCAATTGTTGGTTTTTAAAGGAATATGAAATGTTGAAAAAATATAAAACAGGGAAGAACAATTTTGAATTGTAGGAGGATATATTTATTGATCAATCAACATGTTATTTATACAGCAAAGAACTGAAAATTTGAAAATAACTAACGTTACTAGATAAGCATAAACCTAAACAACGGGGGATAAACCTATCGGGCACTATCACTTTTATTTAACAACCAGCTTCGGATCATTCAAATCAACAAAATCCAACAGCCAAAGTCTGAATTTCAAGTGTACGTTCCTTTGGCAAGTGAGAGACTATGGTTTTATATTGAACAGCTCATTAAGTTGTTTAATTTTCCTTAAAAAAATATTTACCACTATAATTTATCATCATGAAAACAGACATTATAGACACTATATCTAACAGTCATCCTGTAAGTCTGAACAAATAGCAGAAAGGAGAAAGGTAGTACCATCGTGATAATAAATATATCATCATGAATATCTACAATCTACATACCCTACCCGCCATTTCTAATTTGCCTCTTTCCCAAAACAAACACGTTTCTATCTTCTTCTTTTTCTCTGCAGCATAGCATAAGCACTAGCACTCGTTTCAGCCCCAAATGACTATCAGCACCGTGCCGGTATATACATATATTTTACACCTAAGTCAATGTGTCAAAGAGTTAATGATTTAAACTATAAGTACTTGATTAGTTGAGTAGTAATTCTTATTTCATCAGTCACGTGTTATTTTATGTTCATCTCAGCTAGCTCCGTAACCGCTGCAACTACTTAGAAAGTTCCAATAAAATTTTCTTAATATTGTGAAACTTATGTTGTTAATGTATATCTTGATGAATTAATATTACATGCTGCGAAAATCCAGCGGGTTGCCACTGATCTTGGAATTGTGAGTAGTGGAGGCAGAAGAAACTGCCATGCAAAAGATATTAAGCTGAAAGCGACGTTTCACAAACAACTTTAATATCCGTACGTGTTTTGTGTATCGAAGGTAGCTCTTGACTTTTACAATTCCTTTGGAGGGAAGAAGTCTGACAATGTCAAAATCATTGTCTCTTCACACAACTTTGAAAACACTCCATCTGTGGAGGAATTGGGTAATCTTGCTGCAAGAATTCAGGCTTGTGGGGCTGATATAGTGAAGATTGCAACAACTGCCTTGGATATCACAGACTCTTCACGTGTTTTCCAAGTCCTAGTGCATTCTCAGGTAATTACCACGGATCAATCAACACAAACTTTCATGTGTTTTTTGTTTTTTTAATCTACTTTACATTGGTATTTACTTCTCTTTCTGTTATCTTTAATAATGCTATTGACACTCCAAATTGTTTTTCTATGTTCTCACTAACTAATCATTTTTTAAGTTTGTATTTTACAAAACTATCATTGGTGTTAACGAGAAATGTGATTACAAGTGTCAATAATTAACCCCATCTCATATATCATCAATATATATCTGCTATCTTATCAATATCTTATAACTTACACAATTATGGGTTCAAAACTTTAGTTGAATGTAAATGACATGATATGATTGATTAATTGAATAATTATAGGTCCCAATGATAGGAACTGCCATGGGTGAGAAGGGATTTATGTCACGGATACTATGCGCCAAATTTGGAGGATTTCTCACATTTGGTTCTATTGAGGCTGGAGCTATATCAGCCCCTGGGCAACCAACTATTAGAGAGTTGTTGGATTTGTACAACTTTAGACAGATTGGTGCTGACACCAAAGTACATGGTGTCATAGGAAATCCAATTGGTCATAGCAAAAGTCCTCATCTTTATAATGCAGCTTTCAAGTCTCTGGGATTTGATGGAGTTTACTTACCTTTGTTGGTCGATAATGTCTCAGAATTTCTCAACACTTACTCATCTCCTGATTTTGTTGGATACAGGTAAAATAACATTCTCTTACATTAATCTCCCATTTGTAACATATATTTGTAGTTGGATTGAATGCCCTCTAGTCACCTCTATATTTTTTTGAAAGGACAAAATTTTGGTGCAGTTTCATAACTGTTTTATGGTATTGTTTTCCAATAAGGAGAATGCATATCAATAAATATGTAACATGTGAAAGAGCTGTTACACATGTATTCTACTTGGTCGATGATTTTATGAAGTCTTTCGGTTGCAAAAGATTGGCAAGACAGCATGTTTTTTGAAACTTGCCAGGACTAAGTCAAAATTCTGATTTTAATCTCATGGTTACTTCAAGTAATTCTTATTTCTTTTTACTAAACAGTTACACGATTCCTTTCAAAGAGGATGGACTTCGATGCTGTGATTTGGTCGATCCTATAGCTAAGGTATTAAGCCTTTAAGCCTCTCTCACATCCAATCATTTGTGCTTAACATAGCTTCCTAATCAAATCTTTTTTTCCAGGCTATAGGAGCTATTAGTTGCATGATTAAGAGGTCACATGATGGAAAACTAATAGGTTATAACGTTGATTACCTTGGGGCCATTGCAGCTATTAAGGAACAACTACAAGGTTTCTATGCTTCTTTATTTTATTTGACTCATTTGAGTTAATCAATAGAAAAGAGTGTGTTAACAAGAAAGTGTTAGAGAACGTGTTGCTAGCATTCCTCTTGCAGCTATTGAGGAAGGACTACGAGGATTTATTTATAAGCTTCCATTACCTTATTACCTGTCTATGCAGAATCAAAGGGAAGATCCATATCTGGTTCACCTTTATCTGGTAAACTGTTTGTTGTCATAGGTGCTGGTGGGGCAGGAAAAGCACTAGCTTATGGTGGAAAAGAAAAGGGTGCAAGAGTAATTGTTGCCAATCGAACATATGGTGTGAAAATCTTGTCGGTTTAGATTATTATTCCTGGTTGATGAATGATGATGCAGAACATGATATGTTTCTTTTCCTTTGGCTGCCTATCAGGCAAAGCCAAAGAACTTGCTAGTAAAGTGGGAGGAGAGGCTATTACTCTATCTGAGTTAGAGAACTTCCACCCAGAAGAAGAGATGATTCTTGCAAATACTACATCTGTTGGAATGAAACCGAATATTGATGAGACACCCATACCAAAGGTTTGGAGTTAATGTTGCATATTCTGTTACTATTGATGGAAATTAAAGTCCTATCTCTTCACCAACATATTCTAGGGGTTTTAAAATGTTATTACTCATTATTATATACCAATTTTTTGTGTATTTGCATGGCTTATTACTGAACTACACTACTTTTCATATTTAGCATATTTAATGAACTATACTACTTATCATATTTAGCATATTTACTGAACTATATTTAGCATTATGTTCACTTTACAGCATAAGATGGTTGATAACCAAAGATTTGTCTCGGTTCAGTATCTTGCATAAGTATTGAAAGTTACGAATCTTCAAACTTGCTATAGGAATTTAGATGACAAATGGAAGAATCATGGTACTAAAACTCTTCAAATAAGAGATGAGTCTGAATTTGGTTAAGCAAACAGAATTTGATAGTTCTCGTGTTACTTTTAATTCATCTCTAAGTTATAGATGTCATGCCACTTCCTGTTTCTATGTTCTAACAGGAAGCCCTGAAACACTATTCATTGGTATTTGATGCCATTTACACACCCAAATTGACGAGACTCCTTAGAGAAACACAAGAAGCTGGAGCTGCCGTCGTCTATGGTACAGAAATGTTCATCAACCAAGCATTCGTGCAGTTTGAAAGGTTTACAAATCTGCCAGGTTGGACAAAAAATGACATTTTAATAAACCAAGTTTTGTACTCATTTCTCACTTTCAAGTTTCACCTTCTACTGAAATTCACTTCATAATTTTCTGTCACAGTACCAAAGCAACTCATTAGGGATGTGCTGGCAAGAAATACATGAGAATGAGTACTGGTTAGACTGCAGTGTTAAATTTTAATGGGTATAATATGTGGATTAGCATTAATTGGTTATTAAATTATAATTAAATTATTAATATATCAGTTATAAAATTAATTCTTAATTACGTAACCAATTGGTGAAATTGTTGTTGGGTATTTACTAAAGAGTGACCCTATGATGGGATGGGTCATTCTAATGTTAACCCGTTGAGAGGTCCTCTTTCTCTTTGGTAGGTTATAAGAATAGCCTCCCATTATTAGGCATTCTAACATATAGAAACACAAAAACTGAACCAACTGAGAAAGAGAGGAGTAACCCTCTCACCTTCTCTAACATTCTGATCCACTATTCATCTCCCTCTCACCCTCTGATCTGCTGTGATGGATTCTGCGAATCTCCAAGGTATGAAATTCTTCTCTTTCCTTTGATTAACATGAATCACATGCTATGATTTGTATCTGTATGGTGTTTAGAATGAAAGGTTTTCCTTCAATTGGTATCAGAGCCTTATGTGAATTAAGTTGTGTGTTCTATGCTGCATTTGTTATACAATTTAATTATTCTAATGTATAATTGTAGCATGACTGTTGATATTTTGTATAGTTATGAACTCACCTATCGTGGGTATAATTATACAAAATTTGTGTTGTTAAACAATTAATTATTCTAATGTATAATTGTAGCATGACTATTGATATTTTGTATAGTTATGAACTCACCTATCGTGGGTATAATTATACAAAATTTGTGTTGTTAAATAATTGATTATTCTAATGTGTTATATTTGTATTATATTAATAATAATTATACCCTATCGGTGTACTATTATTAATGCAATTCGTTATTATACATCGTACTATTGTCTCAAGCTTATGTCAATTTTGGTTTTCAAGTACCCTATCGGTATTAGAAATTTTGGTGATGTAAGTTTTGTACATTGTATTATTCTTCTTATTATATTTCTTATTTATTATGATTCGGGACCCTTAGGCGGAATTATAATGAATAAGAAATTTGTATTATGGGTAAGATCGGCTGAACATATATATGGAATCATATTACCCTTCAATTCTTAATGATTCCTTATTCTCTGTTTATGTCAGCCTCCTTCCCAAATTCTGTCAAAACTCTAAATGGGACAAACTATGAGGACTGGAAAGAGTCTCTAGATCTCTACTTAACCATTGCTGACTTGGATCTGGCCTTGAGGGAAGACAAGCCAGCTGCTCTCACAAATGAGTCTCTTTGCACACAGAGGATTGCTTATGAGAAATGGGAATACTCTAATAGAGTGTGCCTGAAAGTGATGAAGTATACTATGGAAAAATCCATCGGGCAGAGTATCTTAGAGACCGATAATGCTAAAGAATATCAGAAAGTTGTTGGGGAAAAATTTATGACTTTTGAGAAGGCTCTAACATGCTTTGAATCCAATGTCATTGATGTTCCTCCAAATACTTGGTGGTTAGATTCAGTGCAACCATTCATGTTGTGAATTCCTTGCGGGGTTCACAAGCTCGAGGAAACCAAGTGATCTTGAGTCTAAGATTATTATGGGAGATGGAGCTGGAGTTTCATTTATTGACATTGGAATTGTTTCTTTACTTTTGCCTTCTGGGCATAATTTGTTTTTAAGAGATGCTGTGTATGCACCTTCTATGAGAAGGAACTTGATTTCTGTTTCTGCTTTGGATGAATGTGGTTACACCTTTAAGTTTGGTAGTGGAAAATTGATTGTTTATTCAGATTCTATTTCCGTTGGTTCAGGAGTTTTACGTGATGGCCTTTATATGTTAGATCTACATGACATGTTCATCACATTTCTGGTTGGAAACAAACGCAGAGGGATTAATGAACATTCTTCTATGTTATGGCATCGACGTTTGGGGCATATTTCTAGGCCCCGTATTGAGAGGCTAGTCAAGGAAGGTATTCTCCATGATCTAGACTTCTCCGATTTTGATACATGTGTTGATTGCATCAAGGGCAAATTCTTTATGCCAAGGTTAGGAATAAAGCGGCAAATAGGTGTGATGATGTGCTACGGTTGATTCACACCGGCACTGTGTGGACCTATTACACCCACTTGCCATGGGTGGATATGGGTATTTCATTACCTTTATAGATGATTTCTCGAGATATGGATGGATAGATCTTCTTCAAGAAAAGTCTAGTTCCCTAGATGCTTTCAAATCCTTTAAGGTCATGTTGTTGAGTTGAAAACAGTAGGAAGATAAAATGTGTAAGATCCGACGAGGTGGAGAATTCTATGGTAGATATAATGAGACGGGTAGAAACCCAGGACCTTTTACCAGATTTCTTGAGGAATGCGGTATTGAAGCTCAATACACTATGCCTGGTACTCCTGAGCAAAATGGAGTTGCATAGAGGCGTAACCGCACACTTATGGATATGGTAAGATGTATGTTAAGCCATTCATCATTGCAGACTTTCTTTGGGGAGATGCCTTAAAAACTGCTGTTTATATTCTAAATCAAGTACCCTGCAAGTCTGTACCAAAAACTCCATATGAGCTCATGAGTGGAAAGAAGCCGAGTTTGAAACATTTTCATGTATGGGGTTGTAAGGCAGAAGTTAGACCTTATAATCCTCAGTCTAAGAAGCTTGATCTTAAGACTGTTAGTGGCTTCTTTATTGGCTATTGTGTGGGTTCCAGAGGTAGCAGATTCTATTGTCCATCTCATTCTATGCGAGTCGTCGAATCGATCGAGCGGTCTTCTTTGAGGATGACTTGGATAGTGGGAGTGATATACCACGACCGATTACTCTTAAAGAAGATCGCACCATTGTTCCTATACCAGCTTGTTCCTTTTCCTACGAAGTTATGATTCCAGCTAATGATGTTGATCGAGAATCTTCAACATGAAGATGGTGTGGCAAAGACCACCGTTGGTAGATGAACAAGAACATGATCTTATTGTTGATGAAATTCCACCGAGACGATCTCAAAGAGTGCGCAGACCTTCCATACCAGATGATTATGTTGTATATCTTCGGAACATGAGTTTGACCTCAATGATGATGATGATCCTATTACCTTTGAGGAGGCAATTTCTAGCTCTCATGCTTCGATTGGCTGAATGCTATGCATGATGAGTTGTCTTCTATGTCTCATAATGGTGTTTGGAGTCCGGAGGAATTACCAATTGGTTGTAAACCTGTTGGATGCAAATGGGTTTTCAAAACCAAACGTACTCCGATGGTGGTAAAGTTGAAAGGTACAAAGCCGACTAGTAGCTAAAGGCTATAACCAAAGAGAAGGCATTGACTATAAGGAGACTTTCTCACCGGTCTCTACGAAAGATTCATTTCGAGTTGTCATGGCTTTGGTAGCTCATTTTGATCTAGAACTTCACCGGATGGATGTGAAGACGGCTTTTCCGAATGGAGACCTTCATCAAGATGTTTACATGGTTCAGCCTGAAGGTTTTATCTTGAAACAGGCAAAGAGCACTTGGTTTGCAAGCTGAATAAGTCTATTTACGGACTGAAACAGGCCTCCAGACAATGGTATTTGAAGTTTGATTAGGTTGTCACTTCTCTTGGCTTCAAAGAAAATGCCTCAGATCAGTGCGTTTACTTGAAGACTTGTGAGGGTGAATTCATCATTCTCGTTCTATATGTTGATGATATACTTCTTGCTAGCAGTTGTGTTAAAATTCGACCGAGACAAAACTCATGTTGAGTGGCCACTTTGATATGAAAGACCTTGGTGATGCTTCATTGTTTTAGGCATCCAGATTTATCGTGACAGGTCACGTGGTGTTCTTGGATTGTCTCAAAAAGGATATATTGAAAAGGTCCTCAAAAGGTTTAATATGCATTCTTGCTCCCCATGTGCTGCACCTGTTCAAAAGGGTGAGGAAAAATTCTCTAAATCTCAATGTCCTCAAAATGATGTAGAAATAAATGAAATGAAAAAGGTCCCATATGCTTCCGTTGTTGGCAGTTTAATGTATGCTCAAGTTTGTACTCGTCCCGACATTGCTTTTGCTGTAAATGCTTTAGGGAGATACTTGAGCAACCCAGGTTTGGGTCATTGGAAAGCCGTAAAAAGGGTCATGAGATATTTGCGGGGAACCAAAGATTATATGTTGACCTATAAGAAGTCTCGATCAATTTCAGGTCACTTTGGTTATTCCGATTCTGATTCTGATTTCGCAGGTTGCCCGACGACGAAAAAATCTACTTCGGCTTTATCTTTATGATGGCGGAGGAGCTATTTCTTGGAAAAGCGTCAAACAGACGCTTACAACTACTTCTACCATGGAAGGCAGTATGTTGCTTGCTATGAGGCTACTTGTCAAGCCATGTGGCTGAAAAATTTGATTTCCGGCTTTCATATTGTTGAAAGCATATCTAGGCCACTTGTGATATATTGTGACAATACTGCTGCTGTGAACTTCTCTCATAACAATAGAAGCTCTTCTCGCACTAAGCATTTTGATGTGAAATATTTATTCGTTAGAGAGAAGATTCAGGAGTTTCAGACTCGTATTGAGCATATTGATACAGGAAACATGCTTGCTGATCCACTAACCAAAGGCTTAACTGTTGGAATATTCCGGAATCATGTAATTCATATGGGCTTAGTTAAGTCTTTTGATGTATTGGATTAGTGGGAGTCTGAAACCATTATTTGCCCATTATCTTTTTTGTGAGATATGTAAATTGACGTCATTCTTGTTTTCATATCTCTTATAGCATTTTAAGATGCTTGGACCATTTTTTTTGAATTGCATATTTCTCTTTATTAGTTATATGCAATTTTATATTCATCAATCTTTATGTGAGATATGAGTCTTTAGCATGTATGATTTACTTCCCTATCGGATACTATTTCTGCATTGTTAAAGCTTATATTTCTTATATGCTGGTTAACGTGTGCTTTGATCGTAACTGGTATTTCTCTTTAATAATTGATTAATGCTATCCAAGTGGGAGAATGTTAAATTTTAATGTGTATAATATGTGGATTAGCATTAATTGGTTATTAAATTATAATTAAATTATAATATATCAGTTATAAAATTAATTCTTAATTACGTAACCAATTGGTGAAATTGTTGTTGGGTATTTACTAAAGAGTGACCCTATGATGGGATGGGTCATTCTAATGTTAACCCGTTGAGAGGTCCCTACTCTCTGCTGGTAGGTTATAAGAATAGCCTCCCCATTAGGCATTCTAACATATAGAAACACAAAAAACTGAACCAACCAGAAAGAGAGGAGTAACCCTCTCACCTTCTCTAACATTCTGATCCACTATTCATCTCCCTCTCACCCTACGATCTGCTTTGTGATGGATTCTGCGAATCTCCAAGGTATGAAATTCTTCTCTTTCCTTTGATTAACATGAATCACATGCTATGATTTGTATCTGTATGGTGTTTAGAATGAAAGGTTTTCCTTCATGCAGCTGGTTAGATGAATCTTCTATGTAGTTTTAATTTTCGTTTAGCTTGATTGGGTACTTAGCAATTTGTGGCATGTAACAGAAATGGGGTTGTAGTGCTCCATTGAGACACGTGTACTTTTAAACTAATATTATTCATAAATTTATGCAAGTGGAGGACTCGGTTCCCTCGATTTTTATTTTTATTTTAAGGCAAGATGACCCTATGTCATCATAATTTATTGATAAAAAGAAGGGAAATAAAAAAAAAAAAAAATCATAGGGGACATAAACCAAAATCCATGTAAAGGAAATCATTTAAACCTAATATTATGTTTTCTATTTCTCCTCATATTATACTTCAGAGATTTAGACATAACCACCGTGAAATCATAATCAACTTCAACAGTATTATCATTACTCAACTGTTGTGCTAAGAGAGTCATTCTCTGGGTCTTCCTCATCCCAATTTCTAAAAAACTTTGCAAGTATTTTCATATCATGAGCAACATTATGATGTATAGGGGTTGAATTAGTCTCAGGAATCTCAAGACTCTTACCACTAACTGTTAAATCACAAGTCGTCTTGGATTGCTCAGGCACTGGAGTTAGAGTACCCTTGCCTGTAGAGTCAAAAATAGTTGCAACAAAAGTTGAGATATGTGGAATGGAAGTTGAGACATGATCAGAAGACTCGACATAAATGGTCTCAACCAAATCATTGTCAATCAAATTTTTGCCTGATGATAAATCAATATGTCCATTATTTTCAACTGATTTTTGCTCTGGAACCTTAGGGGCATGTATTTGCTTAGTCTTCACCGGTGGTGGATCAATATGCACCTCATCCTCCTTGGCAATTTGTCTACAAGTCGTAATCAAATGCCCAATTGATTAACAATGAGAACAAAAAGAAGGAAACTTCTCATATTCGATACTGACAGAAAATGCAAAACCTTCACGTTCGACCATAATCTCCTTGAGCAATTTCCCTATTAGGAGTGTGTTTGGGAAAGCTGGAAAAAAAAAAGATTATGCTGATAATCAATTTTTGTATAATCGATTATTGTGATAATCGATTATAATCAGAATCTGTTTTTGTTTGGGTCTGTTTGCTGAAAAGCGATTTTAAGATAATTTATCTCGTTTGGGTGGTGCAAAAAAAAATCACTTTTATACAATAAATTACGAAAAAAGGGTATGATGTTATTTGTATAATTTAATAATATTTGTTTAGAAGTTACTTTTGTAGGGGTAAACAGGGAAGAGAGTTTTGAGAATGAAAAATAATCAAATCACAACAATCTTAAGCTAGAAAAAATTAGATGGCTGATCAGCCGCTGGCTCGTCTAGTTTTATGGCTAGTATGACCGTGGTTTTGTGCCAATTATATCCCGTTTTCGCCCAAATTAGACTTGATTGTCTTCAAGCAACATTTTGAGTCTGTAAAGTATTTTTAGGCTAATTTAGTTAGTTTTGAGTCAAATAAAGCATTCACTGCTATTTCCTATTGTTTCAGGTTAGAATAAAGCACTTAGAGCCAAGGGAATGAAGAAAATAATGAAAAAATGCAATTCTGGAGGATTCGCCTCGCGAGAGGATTCTCGCCTCGTGAGCCCGAAGACCAGCACGATTAGCAACAGTCGCCCTCTCTGGCTCGCCTCGCGAAACCTGTTTCGCCTCGCGAGCGACCGCAACCCAGAATCTGTATTTATAGTCTGTTTTAGTACAGAACTGATCATCTTCTCTGATCTTCTTCTTTCCTTTTCATAGGCGGCTACGAAATTAGGTGTAGGTTTATGTTTGTAATGGAGAGCTAGTCTCCTTTGATTAATCTACTGTGATTGGGTTCCATTGACGCTTGAGGTTTTGTAATTCCTGTTTTATTTGCTTTTCCCTTTCCAATACTATGCTGTATATTTCTGTTTGTTTAATTCAGGAGTGTATAGTGTTGTGTTGATTTATTTCGGTGATGTTATGTTCCTATATTGAATCGCGTTTGTTTAATTCGCGTGTGTTCGTTCATGTTCGTTTAGTTCATGAGGGCTTAACCCCGTTTGTTTAATTCGGGAATAGGAACATATATCTCGTAGTAGCGATTTCGTTTGTTAATTGTTGCTACAACCGAAAGGTGATTAGAATCTGCTTAGGGCTTTGAATTTACATGAACCAATGATAGTGGGAAACCGAGAACAGTAGGTTAATCATCCTTAGCTTATTTGATAATCCTTTAAACTGCTTTGTTTTTTTTTGAATTGTTTCGTGTTTTGTTTCCTTTATTTTATTTCATATCCAACCCACCCCCCCCCCCCCCCCCCAAAAAAAATGATTTTGTGTTAATAACAACAACCTAAGAGTCCTTGTGAGACGATATCCGAGTTGTCGCCCTAAACTACGCTTTTATAAACCGCTCGTTCTTTTTGGCGCTTGCGCGACAGCGCGACCAAAAATTGGCGCCGTTGCCGGGGACTCTTGCTGTTATTAGCACATTACATAAAAAAAAAATATATATTTGCTGAATTAGTTTTGGCTGCTTTGTCTGGTTATGAATCTTAGTACTGCTATGGATAATTTCCTGTTTGGTGATATGCCTAATGTTGATTATAAGCCACCACCATGCATGTATTATCCTGATTTTAGCATACCACCACCATACATAAATTATCCTAATTTTGCTGGAAGCTATGAGTTTAGCAGTGGTTTTGACATGATTGGAGTGAATGAGGAGCAACCTTTCTATCATAGCCAACATGTTGGAGATCAATGCAACAATCAGAACAGGCACAACATTCTCCACCTTTCCACTGATGAGTACCACCCCAGCCAAGCGGCCACCTCTGCACCTTCCGGACCTTCACTAGAGGACCTGTTCAAGCAGATGACTTCACAATTAACTGCACAATTGACTGCACAAATGACTACACTTTTTCAGGCCTCATAGACACAGTTTCAGCAGCAAACAGATGCTAGCATTAATATTTTTCAGCAAGTCAGCGGGACTACACTGCAAACTCCACATTCCTTTGAAGAACATACAGATTCACAAACAGTTGTTCTTGACAATGCTCCCTCTGAGGATGATTTTGATAATACTTCTGTTGATGAACTGTGTGTTGAATCTCCAGATATTCACTCTTCCCCTGATTCTATCTATTATACTGCATGTACTGATTGTAATGAATTTGCTTCGTGTGTAGCATGTTTTGAAAGGTATGAAGAGCAAAACATCCATATGGAACAGGAGACATATGAGGTTGAGGGCGATCAGGAGGACATCTGCTTCACCATGCTTGAGGATAATGAAGAACCTTTGGAATTAGATGCATGTGTTGAAAGTGATGTGGTGGATGAACTGTGTGCTGAATTTCCAGACATTCTAGCCTTTACTGATTCAGTTTATTGTACTATATGTACTGATTGTACTAACACTAACCTTTGTGTGGTGTGTGCTGAGATTTCTGCAGGTTTAGCAGGTGATGGATTTGTCAGTGCAGTGAATGAAGATTGTGCAGAAGTTGAAGCAGCACCAGAGACCCCAGCTACCTGTTTGCCACCTCCCACTGTGGAACAACCGGTGATGGAGTTCAAGCCTCTGGATTTTGCACCATGGCCAGTCCAAGAGGTTGAACCCCGATTTTATTGGGAGGACTTTTTTTAGAAAGAGGTCAACCTTGACCCAAGAGGGAGTGAGAAGTCCGCCGCACTTGGCGAGGTCACCATAACTGTCAAGCACTCACCTCCATATCAAGGCTGCAAGTTAGGGGACCATGGAACAAGCTTTCGACCTTTGTATATCACGTGGGCATTAAGCTACAAGCCATGGGATCCAGGAGGATCATACTGCAATTTGGGCATTCCGTGGCCACTGTATCACAGACAGTGGGATCCCGGTGGAACCGCCCCAATGAGTTTTCTTGAACCCTTTCTCTTTAGTTTACTTTCATTTTCTTGTTAGTTTTGGCTTTTCTTTATTTTTGTTTTGTTTTCTTTTAGCTCCTGAATAATTTGAGAAGATCAGGAGTATTTGTGTGTTGAGTCTTGTGTCGGCAAGCTTGACTGGGTTTGATTGAATTTTGCATAGATGGATTGCATGTTATGTGTTGACTGTTTTCCCCCTAGGTTGGAAAAGAAAATTTTTTGTTTTTGAAAAGTGATCCCCATGAAAAAAATTGAAAACTGAACTTTGAGATATTTTGTTATGATGGCATGATTTATGATAAGTTTGGGGTGATGGGAAGCACACACTAGGGATAGAATCTCGGTCAAACAATTTGCAAAAATGTCCAGGTGAGGATTTGAGCCTCCAACATGTTTTAAACTGTGTGAAATCACTTTCAAGTTGCACTTTCCCGAATTTGATTGAATCTCTACTTGGTTTGCATGTTTATGTGTTTGCTTCAAATGATTTAGGCATATTTTCTTTGTAAATAACTACTTAGCCTAAAATAACCATCCCTAATGCATGTTTCCTAGTTAGCCCCATTGAGCCTAATTAGCCTGTTAATTCTTGATAACCTTATGTTACAAGCCAAAAATCTGAAAAACCATGTTAACCCGATCTTAGGATTAGGAGAGCATGGAAGCTTAGCAAAGAGAATGGTTGCAAGAAACTAAGTTTGGGGTGGCTACAAGGTGTAATGTGTTGTTTGGGATTGAGAAAAAGGAAAAGAATATAATAAAAAGGTTGGAGCCAAAGGCAAAAAGAAAAGAAAAGCAGAAAAAAAAAAGAAAAAAAAAGTGCAAAAATGTCAAAAAGACTATTTGAAGGAAAAGGCTGAAGTCACCCAAAAGCATAAAGAAAAATGAAAAAAAAAGAACTTGAGTGTAAATTCGCTGTATAAAAATGTTTCATGCTCTCTTAGTTCCTAGGGACTTAAGCCTAGTTCCTTTGTATATCCTACCCTTAGCCAGGCCCCATTACAACCTTTAAAGACCTTTTGATGTTGCATGCATGTTTCCGTGGGAACCTTGATTGAGATGAAAATCAAATTCATGGGAAGTGTTCCTGAAAGGTGAATTGAGTGAAATGTTGATAACCTAGACAAACTGAGCGGATGAGTGAAACACTAAATGCCCTTGTGAGGAAGGCGATTGTTTGAATTTGGTGATCTCTTTTTTTGTGTGTAACTTGGATCCCTTGCTTAGATTAATGATTGTTTGAATGATGAAATTCTCAAATGTTTAAAGTAGATGCATGTGGGGATTGCTTTGTTGAAAAGGGGGGAATCATTGAAGAAAACTGTTTTGATGAATTACATGACATTTGTGCGAAATTGATTAAATTATTTAAGCTTGCCATGTCTTGAGTCTTTTTAAGTTTTTGTGTTTTAGTTTGCTTGGGGACAAGCAAAGTTTAAGTTTGGGGTATTTTGATCAGCCGCTGGCTCGTCTAGTTTTATGGCTAGTATGACCGTGGTTTTGTGCCAATTATATCCCGTTTTCGCCCAAATTAGACTTGATTGTCTTCAAGCAACATTTTGAGTCTGTAAAGTATTTTTAGGCTAATTTAGTTAGTTTTGAGTCAAATAAAGCATTCACTGCTATTTCCTATTGTTTCAGGTTAGAATAAAGCACTTAGAGCCAAGGGAATGAAGAAAATAATGAAAAAATGCAATTCTGGAGGATTCGCCTCGCGAGAGGATTCTCGCCTCGTGAGCCCGAAGACCAGCACGATTAGCAACAGTCGCCCTCTCTGGCTCGCCTCGCGAAACCTGTTTCGCCTCGCGAGCGACCGCAACCCAGAATCTGTATTTATAGTCTGTTTTAGTACAAAACTGATCATCTTCTCTGATCTTCTTCTTTCCTTTTCATAGGCGGCTACGAAATTAGGTGTAGGTTTATGTTTGTAATGGAGAGCTAGTCTCCTTTGATTAATCTACTGTGATTGGGTTCCATTGACGCTTGAGGTTTTGTAATTCCTGTTTTATTTGCTTTTCCCTTTCCAATACTATGCTGTATATTTCTGTTTGTTTAATTCAGGAGTGTATAGTGTTGTGTTGATTTATTTCGGTGATGTTATGTTCCTATATTGAATCGCGTTTGTTTAATTCGCGTGTGTTCGTTCATGTTCGTTTAGTTCATGAGGGCTTAACCCCGTTTGTTTAATTCGGTAATAGGAACATATATCTCGTAGTAGCGATTTCGTTTGTTAATTGTTGCTACAACCGAAAGGGGATTAGAATCTACTTAGGGCTTGGAATTTACATGAACCGATGATAGTGGGAAACCGAGAACAGTAGGTTAATCATCCTTAGCTTATTTGATAATTCTTTAAACTGCTTTGTTTTTTTGCATTGTTTTGTGTTTTGTTTCCTTTATTTTATTTCATATCCAACCCCCCCCCCCCCCCCAAAAAACTGATTTTGTGTTAATAACAACAACCTAAGAGTCCTTGTGAGACGATATCCGAGTTGTCGCCCTAAACTACGTTTTTATAAACCGCTCGTTCTTTTTGGCGCGTGCGCGACAGCGCGACCAATGGCATAAGAGAAGGAATTGACCATAATGAGATTTTTTCTCCAGTTGTGAAGCATACAAGCATCAGAATCATCTTAGCACTAGTTGCAGTTCACAACCTTGAATTGAAGCAAATGGATGTAAAAATAGCCTTTTTTACATGGGAATCTAGAAGAAACAATCTATATGAGTCAACCTGAAGGATATGAGGTAAAAGGGAAAGAGGAGATGGTATGTTTGCTGAAGAAATCTCTGTATGGACTGAAACAGTCCCCAAGGCAGTGGTACAAAAGATTTGACTCTTTTGTTGTATCAAATGGTTTCAGCAGAAGTTCCTATGACAGTTGTGTCTACTTCAGAAGGTTGAAGCGTGATTGTTTTATCTACTTATTGCTCTATGTAGATGACATGTTGATTGCAAGTACAGATATGAAAGCCATCAAAGAGTTGAAGAATCTGTTGCAATCTGAGTTTGAAATGAAGGATTTAGGGGCTGCAAGGAGAATACTGGGAATGGATATTATCAGGAAAAGAAATGAAGGCCTGTTATATCTATCTCAGTCAAGCTATGTGCAGAAACTACTAAGGAGGTTCAATATGCTTGATTCAAAACCTGCATCAACACCTATTGCTGGACATTTTAAACTGTCAATCACTCATTCTCCAAAAACAGAAGATGAGATCAAAGATATGAGTAGAATCCCCTACTCGAATGCTACAGGTTCCCTTATGTATGCTACGGTCTGTACAAGACCAGATTTAGCATACTCAGCTAGCATTGTAAGTAGATTCATGGCAAATCCTAGAAAACAACACTGGAGTGCAGTAAAGTTGATCTTTAGATATCTAAAGGGTTCAAAGTCTGTTGGTCTGGTCTATGGAAGAAAGACAAAGAATCAATGGTCTGTCAGGCTATGTTGATGCTGATTATGCAGGTGACATTGACAAAAGAAGGTCCTTAACAGGATACTTATTCACTTTGTATGGAAGTGTCATAAGTTGGAAGGCTAATTTGCAACCAGTTGTGGCTCTATCTACCACTGAGGCAGAGTATATAGCTCTCACTGAAGCTATAAAGGAGGCCATATGGCTTAAAGGTCTTGTTCATGAGCTCGAAGGAAAGACTGGTCCTGTTGAAGTATGGTGTGATAGTCAAAGTGCAATTTGTCTCTCTAAAAACCAAGTTTTTCATGAGAGGACAAAGCATATTGACATTAGGATGCATTACATCTGAGACATCATAGCACAAGGTGAAGTTGAAGTGAGGAAAGTGGCTGGAGCAAACAATCCTGCAGACATGCTGACAAAAGTAGTTCCCTGTTCGAAGTTTACTCATTGTTTAAACTTAGTGAACATTGGAACTTGTGACACTTGAAGTCTCTGTAAGAGACTGTAGGAAGGAGAGCTTGCTGGTCCTAATATTGAAGATCCAAGGTGGAGATTGTTATGAAGATGGATCAACAATAGTTAGTTAGCTAAGCTCTAGCCTTGTAACATAAATCTGTTGTAAACCTATTAGCTGTGTGATACCTATATTTGTAACTAGAGTTGGTTAGTTTTCAAAAGTTAGTTACAGGTTGTTAATCTTCACAACCATATTCAGGTGGTTGAATATGCATAGGTGTATATAAGTCTCAGCTGATGTAATTCTTGTAGGATATTCTTTAGATTCATTATGATCAAAACAAACTCTGAGTGCAAGTGAGGAGAGGCTACTGTAAACTTCCCTAGAAGTCTTGCGACCGTATGCTGTGCAGTTGTGATCATGGAATGGAATAAGAATCGGCTACAGTGTGGATGTAGGGGTCTCCAATTGCCCTGAACCACGATAATCTTCTTGTTGTTTTGCTCTTTCTTTAGCTTCTTTGTACTTAGCTTTCTTGCTGTGTGCGCCAGCATATCACCATATCTGCTGTAATATCATCACAGTTTTTTCAACAGGTTCTTATCTGGTATATCCTAAGAAGGGAGAAACTTGGGCAATTTTCAGAGATTGGGATATCAAATGGAGTTATGATCGAAAAAAGCATCTGGAGTATGAATTAGAATATGTGGAAATTTTATCAGATTTTGCTGAGGATGTTGGCATAGAAGTTGCTTATCTCGGCAAAGTGAAGGGGTTTGTTAGCCTCTTTCAGAAAACCGAGAAGAATGGAATGAACATATTTCGTGTTCTCCCTAATGAGCTGTATAAGTTCTCACATCGAATTCCTTCATATAAGATGACTGGTAATGAAAGGGAAGGTGTTCTCAGAGGATCTTTTGAACTTGATCCTGCTGCCCTGCCTAATCTCTTCAAAGTTGGTGATTCTGGTGATGTGAAGATTGTGAATGTAAACTTAAACACTGGAGTGGAAGAATTGATGGCTAATGAGAGGATTAACAAGACAATTATGCACGGGTGTAATGATGCTGCAAGAGATTTCACAATCCATGGAAAATCACCATGGGGACAGTAAATGTACGGATAAACATATTTTGTGTTATGAGGAGGTAAAACACCAAAGGAGTAAAGGACAGAAGGTTTCCTCATTGTGTTTTGATCAGTAACATTCCCCTTTTTTTTGTACATTGTAGAAAAGAAGACAAATAAATAGTAACATTGTCTTATGTCCATCTTTTTGTTCTGGCACGCCTTGTCTGATCTTGTGTTGTGGCTTGGCATTCCTTAATTGTGCCTATTATAAATGAATGAAAATCAAATATTTCAACATACCATGGTTTGACATTACTTTAATAATTAACTTTGGACTCAAATATATGTTACACAGCCTTATTATTTTTCTTGAGCTAATTGAGATAGTTGTCTTGTTCGAACTGAGATGCATATACGAGTGTTCTTTCACTGCCTATCACATTAAGGTCAATAATTTGATTTGATATCAATTTTTCTGTAGTAAACACTACACACTGCTTTATCGGTACGTAACTGACATATACATGCAGTTTGCCGCAAGCAATATTTATCCACTCTGCTTTGTTGCATCTGCATCAGTTTTTTTTTAATATTTAATGGAGGAATTTTCTTTAGGGTTATAATGTGTTGAGGATCCTCACGTTACTAGTACTCGCATGCATATTCTCAAAATTTACATGATAAGTATATCAGGTTCCATCCAACTATCAAGCCGAAACCTTGCTGTATTTCCTTTTCCTACCTCCACAACTCCATTGATTTGTTTTGAATAAATCAATCATTGGTCAATAATATTCTCTTTTATATGTTCTATTTTGATTAATCATATTCTCTTAATGGTCAATAGAATATGGTCCCTGTATATGATTAAAAGTGTACCCTGTATATTTATATATTTCGATTTTGTTAATATGATTAAAAGTGTACCCTTCTCAAGGTCAATAACATTCTATTTTGATTAATCATATTAACAGAATCGAAAGTCTGGATTCACTAAAATAGAACTTGCTCTGAATGTTTATGCAAAAAAAAGTTACATAATTTGTTCCTGATAACGAATATGAACAAATCAGCTAATATACGGAAGTGTCTTTAGTTTTCATGTATTTTCATACCAAAAAGTCAACGAAATTTTTCTTTGTTGAAATCTGAATGGCATGCCTGAATGTAATGGTGACTGCAACAAATTAAAAAAGGCATTGCTAAATTGTTTATATTTTGAACAACTCTTTCCCTGACATGGGTAGTTAATGATTAGATATCTATTGACTGATTTTGACGTGTGTCATGGACAACAACATAGGTACATCTTGAAAGCTCTTCTAATTGATGTCAATGATGTCTTTGCCGATCTTTCTCCCTTGACGAGTAAGAGGAACCATGGTAGTCACGATCTGAAATCAAAGTGCATTAGAAGATAGATTGATTGCCAAAAGGAAAACAAATGCCAAACTCATGAGGTCGGAGATTCATACCACGCGATGAATGGTGTTTTGACTTGTCTGAATGTCCTGCATCCAATACAAAAAGTTGTCTTTTACCCAAAATACACAAGAAAATAATCAGACGAGAAATCTATAAATATACCTGAATCCTTTGCTCTCTCCCTAGAACGGTGACCATGATCCTTGAGTTTGTCCCTCTCAGCCTCCTCTCTTTCACGTTCTTTGTCAGAATCCCTTCCCCTATCACGATCCCTTGATTTTCTTCGATCCCTGTCCCTGTCTCTGTCCCTATCCCTATCTCTTTCCCAATCCCTCTCCCTGCCCCTCTCCCTATCCCTGCGTGTCTCCCCACTGGCCTCCATTTTACGGTCAGACTTGGACTTCAGCACAGGTTCATCTCTTGCCTCTCGCTCTGTAGACATGCTTTTGGATTCATCATCAGCCTTCTTAGAATCTTTCAGCTTATCAATGGCTAGCTTTGCTATTGCAACCTTGCCACCAATCGATTGATTATTAGCTTCCCCAGGAGCTCCCTTAGGCACTGAGGTGTCACTATCAACTGGGGGACTACTTTGTGGAACATCCTACAAATTGGCAGCGAATTAAAACATATATCAGATCAACAACTTTTAGTTGATTGTGAATAATATACGTTTAAAAATCCCCATCATAGCAAATATTGTCATATAATAGCCAACTGTTACTGACAATGCACCACCAAGACAAGTACAAAATGAATAGGAAAAAGTTGCCTTCACCTTTGGTGTTGACTGAGACTTTGATTCCGATGATTTGTTGAACGTAAAGTCCCCATCCTTGCAGACTGGTATATATTGTGCCTTTGGAAGGCTATAAAGGTGAGCCAGAACCCTGCAGACTTCATCAATCGCAGACTTGTCTCCATCAAATGCCTTCCACCATGGTGGGTTCTCAGGAAGGGGTACCTGGAACCTCCGAGCAGCAGCATATACAACTCCACAAGCCACAACCTCACTTTTAAATCGAACACACAATGTAGTGCGCAAACTGCATCACAAAGAGAATAAAGGAAGCATAATGTTGAAAACAAGCCATAACCAAAGATACTAGCACATTGCAGACAGACAATTGAATGAGTAAACAGATTTTTTACTCCACTGTGGATTGTGCTTGGTTCAGATGTTTGCCACAAAATATTATCAGACACATCAAGAGTTTACTAACAACCACAAGTTCAACAAATCCAACAACTTAATAAGAACCTTGGATGGAAACTCCATGTGTGCTAAAACTTAAACTCATACTTATCCAAATTTTCAGCCGAGATGGTATGATATTATACAGAACATCCATTCACAGGATAACAACCACAAGTTGAACAGGTTTAACAGCTTTATATGAATCTTGAAACTTCATACCATATTACAATCATACTTTCAGCCAAATCTTCTTCCTAGACAGTACGATGTTCTTCAAAGCATCTATTTATTTTTATAATAACTGCTGTTTTCACTTTCACATTGCAAAGTTTAAATTGTTAAGGATGAAATTGTATTATCAGGTTGTCAAAAATGTCATGGACAGCTTTGTCAAGATTTTGTTTTTCTACCACAGATAACCTTCTGAACTTTGAAGAGTGTTGATTAGAGACACTGCAAGTTCCCTACACGCATTCTGAGGAATAACCCATCTCTTAACTTGCAAACAAGTACAGTCATCTTAATATAATATCTAAACTGGATCCGAAAAGTTGTAGAGAAGCACAAACTTCCAAAATTAAACAGAAACGAAAATACAGCCTAATTTAAAAATCTTGTGGGAGGAGTAAATCATGGTGTTTTACAACCCAACATAAAAATAACAATATTTGCAGTAATGTACCTGTCATTAGCCAGATTCCAAGCTTCTTGCCTCAATTCTGGAGGTGTCTCAAGGGTAGCAAGGTAATTAGATATAAACTTATGAGGATGTTCAACATGACAAATGAATCCCATTTCTTTCAAAATATGTCTCTCTGTTCTGCTCAACTCCGTTTTCAAATCCACATATTTCTGTTCATAAAAACAAAAAACAAAAATATTCAAATAACAATAAATTATAGAAATAGAAAAAAATTCATCATTTATCACATGTGTGTGTCTCTGTGCGTGTATGCGTATTAAAGGCACAGAGAGAAAGGCATTCATTTCTGACCCTGGAATACAAGTCTAAATGCTCCATGGGCAAGCTCTCCCTCCTGCATTCCATTCTGTGAAAAACAATGATTACTTGTCTGGCTTTTCTAGTGCTTTCCTCCAGTTTTGAAGCAAGCCATACACAGCTTGCAGCAACTTTCTGCAAAAGAATTAAAAAAAAAAAAAATTTGCATTTTGATTCACGATGCAGAGAGAGAAAAAGTAGCAAATAATATATTTACAAGATAATGTATTACCTTCACATTGAACCTTGCAAATGACTTCTTACAATAAAAACGATGAAACAGAACCTGCCCGGTGGCCATGACCGCTTGGGGTCTGCCAGACAATTAAGGTAACAATCTAAACCAAAAGCGGAAATCAACTAATAAGCAAAATATTAAAAAAATTAAAAAAAGGATACAAGCGAAGCAAAATGCCACTTTCTTGGATGAGATCACAGCCATAGATTCTGAGGGTGGTCTCGGTGGCTTCATCTATGCCATCTTTTCTAGAGGGTGAATTATTGAGCTGCTCGTCTGTGAGGTAGAATGTGTCAATTGCTGTGTAGATCATCCCCTTTTATCTGCAACAACCTAAGACAATCTCAATTCTCAATCTACGAAGTTCCAAGTTCAATTTTTAACTTACAAACTCACCTTAATTCCTTAACCCTCACATCCAACTAACTAGCACAGATTTGAGACAATTCAACACCCAATTAGTGGCATTTCCACCAATTCCTTGTCAAACATAATATGAAGATGAAGTTGGTAAAATTGGCTTCACCTTAATCTTCCCCCATGGCTGAGAGTTAAACATCACTAAATAGGAGTTTTAATTACAAAACCTAACTTATTCCTCATTTTGTTTAAGACACGACTCCTCTTGATTTTTGTCCTATTTGAATCAAGATCCCTCTTTTCTATCAACAGAAG
The DNA here is from genome assembly GCA_030762895.1 of Sophora flavescens. Lineage (NCBI taxonomy): Eukaryota > Viridiplantae > Streptophyta > Magnoliopsida > Fabales > Fabaceae > Sophora > Sophora flavescens. The sequence continues at coordinate 126,610,834 of CM061067.1, forward strand.
ATTTACTTCAACAATAGATTCAACACTATTTCATACCCTTCACCATCTTCCTCCCCATTACCCTTCATCAATTTTGATTCAGCTCACCCAAGGGTAGTACTAGGAGTAATTTTCTTCAAGTACTCAAAGCAACAACAATATATGGCATAATAACAACTTCTCAATATCATTATTTGTAGGGTGCGTAGATATGACTAAGAACAAAACACAAAACAGAAACCCTGAGGTGCTTAGGTTTCAGTAAAACAGTAGTAATAGCTGGTTTTAATTCATCAAAACAGAATTGGTTTGGTGAGAAAATAGAATAATAATATAAGGTTAATAATATCATGCAACCATATAATCACAAATCTTAAAGTTCAATAAAAATAACCTCCTTCGAGAGGCATTGTCACAGTTCAAATTAAAAACCTAAGTCCCATGGTGAGAAATAAAAAATGAGAAGAAAGGAGGTCTTTGTAACCAGGTACCCACCTTGGGCGGAGAAGGAACATGAATGACTGCGGTTACAAGGAGCAGTGCTCAGATCTCTGTTTCTGTGGGTGGGGTGTTGTGTTGATGATGGCAGAAGGTTTTGGCTTCCTCACTCGCAGGGGAATGAAACGAGACAAGGGAATGCATGTTTTTCTAAAAACATGTACTAATTGCTTAAAAAATTTATAAAAAACTACATAATGTCAAATAAAATAAAGATCAACACTACTAAATAAACTTAGTACTCTTAAAGCAAATCATTACTATCCCATCACATAGATCAAAATATATTCATCATTCACAATAATTAAATTAAAAAAAGACAAGTTTTTTTTTTAACTCAATGGAGTGCAAATTTATCAACTAACCAGCATTTACAACATTGAAAATCTGAATCATAATACATCTGAACAGCTAGGCTCAACATCTCATCACAAATGAGTAAAGAAACTAATTTGCACCTTCCATTAAAATTTGGGAATTGGGGGTCAGAGCCAAAATTCCCAGATTTAAAAATAGAACTCTTCTCAAATAGTTTGTCTACGGTAGGCACCAGAATCCCTTCACTTCTGAGAAAGCAAAAACTTAAAACAACTGTCTTCCAGCAAGGTAGCAAATCAATTACATCACAATAAAAGATCACTCCACTCCATCAATGGTGCCATTTCATGAAATGATAACTTTACAAATAGAGAAGCAAAAATTTTACCCCCAAAATACAAGAACCCACCGAAAAAGCTTAAAAGGAAAGAAGCACAAGTGATTTCTCTCACAGAGACAAACAATTGCAGAGGCAAAAAAATGGCAGTCAAGCTCGAAAGAAAACAAATAATTGCAGAACTCAGAGACAAAAATTTAAGGAAAGCAACAAACTCGCAGATAGCTCGTACCAGTTCAGATTCAGAGACATAAGAACTCATGAAGCAATCTAATAACAGAGAGAAATTCGTATCTACCTGGCTAGCTCTTGCTTATGTCCACAACAACGCTCCGACCTAATCAAAGAAAGAAAACGCGACGGCTAGGGGAGGGAGAGTGGCAGACGCGGCGGCGTAGCGGGAGACGAGTTGAGTTAGGGCTTAGGCGGTGGGGAGACGGGAGAACCGGAAGGGACGGTGGCGGCCGGAAGGGGCGACGGCGGTGGGGTCGTGACTGTACAAACAAGGGGAGTGATGCAAAATAGGAAGGTTAGGGACGAGAGAGGGTTAAAGGGGCACAAGTTGGGTGGTGTCTACTGTCTATATATTTAAATTTTAAATTATTATATATATGTAATTAATTCAAGAAAAATATACAAAATCTAAATTAAAAGAAAAATATTTTAATATAAGATAAAAATCTGCATAATTAATTTAAACATATTAGAATCGTCGTTGATTATATTTTATTAGGACGGTAATATTATTAATAATATTGCAAATAATATATTTGTTCAATTGTTCATGGGGTTCGGGAGTTAATAAAAGAAGTTTTCTTCAAATTGACAACTTATAAAAATGACATATATTGCAAGATAGGATTCCTCTAATGTGAAATTATATATAAAGTGAGTAAATAAGAGTGTATTCAACCAAGGATGTCTCTGAATTTGGTGCCATTATAGCTCATTGTAAGGAGCTTGTACCGGCCGAGAAGGTAAGGCCGAGAACTCGTCTATATTTTGGATTGACCGAGCTTACCCCGGCTATGGGCCTTAGCCCAAACTCCTCCAAGGCCGAGGACATATCAGCACACCGGGCCAGCCGAGGATAAGTACTCGGACTCACCCCGCCAGGGAAGTACATCCCGGTCCCTCGCGGATCAGTCATAAATGACTGATCCGAATATCATTCTGCATAATCAGGGACCTTATCCTAATATCTCTCCGTATATCTCGGAACCTGATCCTAATATCTCTTCATATATCTCGGAGTTTGATCCTGAAAGATCTCTATAAATAGGGGGCTTACCCCCCATTCAGAACTACGTTTTGCTTTGATTCCCATTTGGATACGTAGGAGCAGAATTCACATTCTGTCAAGCACATTCCAAAACACTCCCACTAAGCTTTCTTCGGCCGAGTATCTCTTATCCGAGGTATTTGGACGGAACATTTGGCACCGTCTGTGGGAATCGAAGCAAAACTTTCCCATACCACAAACCATGGTGAGAACAAGGAGCGGGAACTGCAGGAGAGAGGAGCCAGAGAATGGTAACAACGGAGGTAATGGGGAACGGTCGATAAACCCGGCTGTAACGACCGACAACCCCCTTATCCAAGAACTTCTTGCACAGATTGCCACGCTGAGAAGGGAGAATGAGGAGATTAGGCGGCAGAATGCCCGCCGCGAACCGGCAGAAGCGGAGCAGAAAAGGTCCGTCTCGTCTCCTCCTGAGAGAGAGCGTCGGACACCTGAGAATGAGGGGTCCAGAAACTCGCACAGAGAATGAGGTCCACAACTTCGGGCTTCTCATCATATGGACCGGGTAGATGAGGAGGAATTTCCTAGGCAGGCCCCCAAACTGTCACTGCGGGCAAATAGACTTAATGACAGGGCCAGCGTGCGGAAGCCGAGACATCCCTTCACAAACGCTATCATGGAGGTTCCCCTACCAGCCAACTACAAGCCAATCAGCATTGACAAATATGATGGCACCTCAGACCCCGAGCGCCACTTGGACGCTTTCACCACTCAGTACCTCTTTACCGATGACGACGCTGTCATGTGTAAAGTCTTTCCGACCACTCTGAAGGATGTTGCGTTGACCTGGTACACCCAGCTACCGCCAGCGTCGGTAGACTCCTTTGATACATTCATGGCTAAGTTCAGTGCTCAGTTTGCTACAAGCCGGGCCCATCAAAAAACCTCGGCCTCGTTGGTAAACTTCAGGCAAGAAAAGAATGACTCCCTGCGCGACTTCATGGCCAGATTCAGCAAGGAGGCGGTCCTCATCCGGAATCTCAGTGCCGATGTTGCACTACACACCATCTTGACCGGGTTAAGGCCTGGCCCTTTTGCCAGACACTTGGCTCGGAAACCACCAACCAGTATGGATGAATTGAGGAGAAAAGCTGCGGGGTTCATTAACATGGAGGAGGTTGAGGAGTCTAAGAAAATGGAGAGAACTGATGATGCTGACAGGCGAGACGCGAGAGACAAGAGGAGGGCTGGAGGTGATAAGCCGAAATTCGAAGGCCCACCCGAGCATTTGCATAGGGGACCGAAGTATGAGCATTATACTCCCCTCAACACCAACCGAGCTCGGGTTTTTGAGAAAGCATACAATGCGGAACTTTTGCAGCTCCCTAATCGTGGCCATACCCCCCAGAATGCTGACCGACAGAAACATTGTCGGTATCATCGTAATTATGGCCATACCACCGAGGAGTGTTGGGTCCTACGAGATAAAATTGAAGAGTTGGTGCAAGCTGGCCACCTCAATAATTTTGTTCGGAGAAACCACAACAATGGTGAGGGGCATGGCAGAAGCAGAAGGAGAGGAAGTGACCAAAGCCCGAGAAGGGGCGGCGGTCAACGAAATAATGAAAGAACAGAAACCAGAGAGAGCTAGAATGAAAGGCGAGAGGAGGATAATATGGTCCGAGGAGTGATAAACACTATTTCAGGTGGATTCGCGGGGGGAGGCACGACAAGTTCAGCTCGGAGAAAGCACCTGCGGGCTATTCGGACTGTCAACTCGGTATCCGGCAAACCCCCGAGAAATTCCCCACCTATTATCTTTTCAGACGAAGACTTTGTAGGGGTGGATCCTAATCAAGATGACCCCATGGTAATCACCGTGCAGTTGGCTAATTTCTCGGTCAAAAGGACCCTTGTCGACCAGGGGAGCTCGGCAGATATCTTATATTACTCAACATTTCAGAAGCTCGGTATCCCAGAGAAATCTATTCAACCGTACGACAGTAAGCTCGTCGGCTTTGCGGGGGAACAAGTTGATACACGGGGATACATTGACCTCCTGACTACTTTTGGTGATGGCAGAGCATCCAAGACTATCATGGTCAGGTATGTGTTAGTCAATGCAGTAACATCATACAATATCCTGATCGGAAGACCGTCTTTGAACGAGCTAGGGGCTGTGGTCTCTACTCCCCACCTCACGATGAAATTCCCTTCCAACTCGGGGGACATAGTTGCTGTCCGAGCAGATCAGAAGATGGCCAGACAGTGCTATACTGATAGTTTGCGTGTGAGCAAACTTAAACCTACACCTGCAGAGACCCTAGACAGGGGGAAAGACAAGTCGATGAATTCCGTTAACTCCGTCGAACTGGATCCGAGGATGGACATGCAGGAACAATGTCCACAACCTATTGAGGAGTTAGAAAAGTTCCAGCTCGGTTCACAGCCTGATCAGTGCACTAAACTTGGCGGTCACCTCGAGCCGAATTTGAAAGAGGAAATAAAGCAAGTGCTACGCAGAAATGCCGATTTGTTCGCCTGGACCACATCTAATATGCCGGGAATTGATCCCGACTTCTTATGCCATAAACTGGCAATTTGTCCCGAGGCGAAACCAGTGGCCCAGAGGAAAAGGAGACTAGACGAAGAAAGGAGAAAAGTTGTGGAAGAGGAAATAGCGAAGTTGGTCAAGGCCAATTTTATCCGAGAAGTAGAGTACACTACCTGGCTGGCCAACGTTGTTCTGGTCAAAAAAGCAAACGGCAAGTGGCGCATGTGCACCGATTACACAGATTTGAATAAAGCTTGCCCGAAAGACTCCTATCCTTTGCCGAGTATTGACAGACTGGTGGACGGAGCTTCCGGATACAGGATTCTGAGCTTCTTGGACGCATACTCGGGGTACAATCAGATCTGAATGTACCCCCCAGATGAGGAGAAAACAGCTTTCATTACTGAGGGTTCGAATTACTGCTACCGGGTGATGCCGTTTGGACTGAAAAATGCTGGAGCTACATACCAAAGGCTCATGGACCGGGTATTTGAAAAACAAATCGCAGAACTATGGAAGTTTATGTGGATGACATGGTGGTGAAATCCGGTGACCCCAACAGCCACCCAAAAGATCTGGAGGAAATTTTTCAGCAGCTGAGGAAGTATAATATGAGATTGAATCCGGAGAAGTGTGTTTTCGGTGTCCAAGGTGGAAAATTCCTCGGCTTCATGCTGACACACCAGGGAATCGAGGCCAATCCTGACAAATGTCGGGCTGTGATGGAGATGAGAAGCCCACAGAATGTTAAAGAAGTGCAAAGACTTGCAGGACGACTGGCATCATTGTCTCGGTTCCTACCCAGATCTGCAGAGAAAGCTCGGCCTTTCTTTAGATTACTGAAGAGGCCTCAAACCTTCACATGGACCGACGAATGCGAGAAGGCCTTCGTCGATTTCAAGACCTTCTTGTCTTCACCACCGATATTAACTCGACCCATCCCAGGGAAAGAGTTATACTTATACCTGTCGGCCACCGAGTACGCCATCAATGCAGTCATTGTGCAGGAAATAGAGAAAGCCCAAATGCCGGTGTACTTCATCAGCAGGGTCCTTCATGATGCCGAAACTCGGTATCAAGTCATTGAGAAGCTGGTTTTAGCCCTGGTAACCGCAGCTCGACGATTGCGTCCATATTTCAAAAGTCATCAGGTGATTGTCAAAACCGATCACCCGATTAAACAGATTCTCAAAAAGCCCGAGTTGGCAGGACGTATGATTGCTTGGTCGGTAGAATTATCCGAGTTCGGCCTGAAATACGAGTTGAGAGGACCTCTGAAAGCTCAATGTCTCTCCGACTTCATAGCCGAGCTCAATCCGCAGCCAATAACCGAGGATATATGGTGGAATTTGTACGTGGAAGGATCCTCGAATGTCAGGGGCAGTGGAGCTGGGGTGATTCTGGAAGGTCTGGGAGATCTGATCCTGGAACAGTCACTAAAGTTTGAATTCAAAACCTCGAACAACCAGGCCGAGTATGAAGCTTTGATAGCAGGATTAATGCTGGCAAATGAAATGGGGGCAAGGGCTGTTAGGTGCCGGAGTGATTCACAACTAGTCACTGGGCAAATATCTGGAGGGTATCAAACGAAGGAGCCCCAGCTCACCAGGTACCTGTGTAAGGTCAACCAATTAATATCCAGCTTTGAAAAATTCGCTATTGAGCACATTCCCCGAGAAGAAAACACTCGGGCTGATTTGCGATCCAAAGCTAGCCAAGATAAAGAAGCCGGGTCACCATAGAACGGTTATTCAAGAAACCCTCAATGAACCGAGCATCGGGTCAGAAGAGGTGATGGCCAGCGAGCTGGTTGACCGAGAGTGGATGACACCCATATGGGAATACTTATCCTTAGAAGCTCTGCCCTCGGATCATGCCGAAGCCAGAAAAATCAGGCTCAGGGCAAGTCACTTTGCTATCATCTCCGAAGAGTTGTATAAACGGGGATTCTCGGTACCGTTGCTAAAATGTCTGACGAAGGCACAATCCAAGTACGTCATGGAAGAAGTTCACCGAGGAATCTGTGGTTTTCACTGCGGGGGCAGATCAATGGCCTCCAAGGTAGTCCGAGCAGGGTACTATTGACCTACCATCCGAGCTGATTGCATGGAGTGGACGAAGCAATGTGATGAGTGCCAAAGATTTTCCAATATAAATCGTACCCCTCCTGAAGGACTTCACACATTAAACTCGCCTTGGCCGTTTGCTATGTGGGGAATGAATATACTGGGGCCGTTCCCTGTAGCCAAAGGTCAAGTCAAATTCCTGCTAGTAGCGGTGGACTACTTCACAAAATGGATTGAAGCGGAGCCTTTGGCGAAGATTACTGCCGAGAAAGTACAGAAGTTTGTGTGGAAGAACCTCATCTGTAGGCACGGGATTCCCTTCGCAATCATCACAGACAACGGAAGACAGTTTATAGATAAGACATTGCGGGAATTCTATGACAACCTCGGTGTCAAGCACCACGTTACATCGGTCGAACATCCCCAGACCAATGGGCAAGCCGAAGCAGCCAACAAGGTCATTCTCGGTGAACTGAAGAAGAGGGTGGGAAGATCCAAAGGAGCTTGGGTAGAAGAGTTACCAAGCATCCTCTGGGCCTACCACTGCACGCCCCAATCTACCACTCAAGAAACACCCTTTAGGCTAACATATGGAACAGACGCCATGATCCCTGTTGAGGTCGGTGAGCCGTCTTTTCGACGTATGCAACATGAACCGAATGACAATGAAAGCAATCTGAGGGTCGAACTTGACTTGGTAGAGGAGATCAGGGATGAGGCCAAAATCAGAGAGGAAGCTTGCAAATAGAGAGCAACTAGGAGATACAATTCAAGAGTGAAGCCGAGGAGTTTCCTGCGTGGAGACTTGGTGTTGAGAATAAAAGGAGAGGCAAGGAAGGATCACACGGAAGGCAAGTTGGCAGCAAACTGGGGAGGGCCATTCCGAGTAGTAGAAAACCTGGGGAACGGGGCATATAGGTTAGAAGAATTGTCAGGGAAGCCTATCCCGAGGACTTGGAATGCTTCTCATTTAAAGTTTTATTACAGTTGATGTATATAGTCGGGTGATGTACTCTTTTTCCTACCTCGGTATTTTGTCCCAAAAAGGGTTTTGACCGGGAAGGTTTTAACGAGGCACACCGCAGACTCCATCCAATAAAAGAGTTTATTATGAACATTGTTTTGTCTTCCTAATTAGCCGATGTATGTGCTCCACGAGCCAGTTAAATTTCTAAGGCCAAGTTTGAGCCTGGTGGCCGAGTTCGAGCCATTAAATTTTTAAAGGCCAAGTTTGAGCCTGGTGGCCGAGTACGAGCCAGTTAAATTTCTAAGGCCAAGTTTGAGCCTGGTGGCCGAGTTCGAGCCATTAAATTTTTAAAGGCCAAGTTTGAGCCTGGTGGCCGAGTACGAGCCAGTTAAATTTCTAAGGCCAAGTTTGAGCCGGGTGGCCGAGTTCGAGCCATTAAATTTTTAAAGGGTAAGTTTGAGCCTGGTGGCCGAGTACGAGCCAGTTAAATTCCTAAGGCCAAGTTTGAGCCTGGTGGCCGAGTACGAGCCAATTAAAATTTTTAAGGCCAAGTTTGAGCCTGATGGTCGAGTACGAGCCAATTTAAGTTTTAAGGCCAAGTTTGAGCCTGATGGCCGAGTACGAGTCATTAAATTGTTACAAGCCGAGTTCAAATAATCAAAGTTCGAATTTAAAGGCCGAGTTCGAGCCATTATTTTATTAAGGAAACCGAGTACAATGCGTAAAGCAAAAATAAAACCAAGATTGACTCTTGAAAAGTACATTAAGGGAACCGAGCACAGCGCTGAAATTGAAAATAAGGGCCTCTCGGTGGGACAGTAGTCCCCCCAATTAGAGCAGGAGCAAGTCCAGTCGGCCCCCAGTCCCCCCAATCGAACGCCACGACTCTCTCTTAAGGGAGGATGTAGTCACTTCCCCTGAGAAAGCTGGATGATGAGGTGCTCGGCTGGATCCGGGAGTAGACGACCTCTACCCCTTTCTCCACGCCCGAAGCCTGTTTTTCTCCCAGGTAACATCCTTTTTGTTGGATTAAAGTGTGGAAGGAATTCTGGATCCTATCTCCCAATTACATCCTTTTTGGCAGCTATTGAGCTCAAAAAAGGATGTTAACTGGGAGATAGGAACATAAACCCCTGGTGACATTGTGGAAGTATTCGGGGTGAGGGTTACTCGGGTCACACAAGAACGAGCTTGGTAGAGCTTGGTAGATCAAGAAGATGAAGAATGAAGAAGGGAAACAAATGAGCAGTCCTATTTATAAGGAGAAAAGGACGGTGAAAGGAGTAATGGTGCGCAGGGAATAGACGTATGGAAAGAACGAATGTTCATTGGAAAATGACACATTGAAAAGCATAAATCTTGGAACTCTGCAAGAAGCAGTAAATGCGTGAGTTTTCCAAAGCGTATGATGCGTGAACGCATGCGTAAGGCGTGAAACATGTGTTTCACCACCGTCCATTTTTAACATAGACGGTTGATTACCTCGGTCCTAACCGAGGATTTGCTTAAACGGGCCAAACACAAGTGTACCTCGGCCAAACAAGAGGCTACAAGACAACGGAAAGTCATCAAAACGGTAACAGTTTTCATTAAGTAAAACCAAGTTACAAGGGCACAAGCCCAGTACAAGGGATAAAGAAAAACAAAAAGCTAAGTTACCCGCCCCTATGACTCTCCTCGGCCTCAATATGACCCTCGGGAGAATCCCCCACCACGTCCACCTCTTCCTCCTCCTCAGGAATGATGGGAACAAGTTCCCCATTCACCACCTCCTTATTTACATCGGCTCCCGAAAGATCAACGCCAGGGGCTAGAACCTCAACTTGGGCAATGGCCTTGTCAAAACCTTTTCGATGCTTGATGATAATACAGCTGGTGGCCTCTTTTACATCCTCCTGGAGCTCCATCCTAGCCTTGGTCTCGGCCTCCAGGGCAGCCTTAAGTTGCTCAATTTTAGCCTGAGCCTCTTTGAGCTTTTCCTCAGCACGAGCCTTGTCCTCTTCAACCCGAGCTTTGTCTTCCTCAGCCGATTTCGCTTGGGAATCCAGCTCGGAGTTCCGAGTATTAATCTCGGCAAGGGTGGCAGTCAGGCGTTCGTTACCGCGGGCCAGCTCCTCACGCTCAGAGGAAATCCGGGTGAGATCCCCCTTCAGCCTCTCAATTGCAGCAAATTCAGATTCCAACTGCTGGGACTTCCTCTCGGTCTCTATTAACTCTCGGCTATAGAAACGAGCCAGAGCGGCAGTCCTAAGGCAGTAGACCGAGAGGGCCTCCATGCTAGATCGGACCCCCTGCTGCTTAATTAGTCGGAGATCGGCGGGCTTTAAGAAGTTTGAGTCGAAAGAAGGGAAGGGGTTGAAGTCTTCACCCCAGAGAGATGAAGTCCCTGCCTTTAGAGAAGTATTGTACCATTTCAGCTCGGAGGGGGGAGGAGGTGGTTGTTCTCGCCCTGTGGTTCCTGTCTCCTGGGTAGTCGGGTGTGGGGGACTTGGGCGAGGAAGGGGAGAGTCTTCGGTGTCTACTACAACCTCTACCCTCTTCCTTTTTTGAGGGGCAGATGATGAAGCCCCCTTCGCAGAGGCCTTGGCTGGAGGAGGTCTTTTCTTCTTCTCAGTTGAGGAGGGCCCCTAACCCTCTTTTGCAGCAGCCTTTACAAGCTTGGAGAAGTCGAATTTCCCCATAATGACTGCAAAAAAGAAAGAGTTGTTAGTACAGCAACACATACAGAAAATATTCAAAAAACTAAAAAGCCGAGCACTTACTTTTAAGGTCGGCCCTTGGGGTGGAGGAGAAGGGGAGTTTCAGGAGACGTCCGCAAGGGAGAGGCCGAGGAAGTTTCTCTAGGGTGTCTATATCCCTTTTCTCCTCGGTAGGAAGGGACTCATATTCGAAATCGACGAATTTGGTGGGAGACGATTGCCAATACAATGGAAACTTAGCACCCCGTCCTCATCAAAAAAGTAAGAACGGTGAGAATCTGAGGGACGAACTCGAAAGAAACCAACCTTAAAGTCCTTGTACGAAGATTTAAACAAACTCATCAACCCTCTTCGGTTCAGACCGTTGAGGGAGATCCACCCGATTTTCTCGCTAAACCTTGTTCGATAAAAATACAAAAATTTGGGAGTAGTGGGCTCCATCCCGATGTATGCACACAAAACTTGAAAGGCTTTCAAAGAAGCCCAACTATTGGGGTGAAGCTGAGTAGGCGCGACGTTCATAGTCCTCAGAATGTCACACTCAAACTCGGTAAAAGGAAGAGACACACGCAGATGAGAGAAAAGTGTTTTGTACATATACGTAAAAGGAGGCTCGGAAGGACGAGCCCGGAGGAAAACATACTCGGTATCCGAGCATGGAGAACAGATAAACTCGGACTCGTCCCCAGAGGCCGAAATGGCAATCTGGGACCGAAGATGAGCGATTGAGTCCAAAGTCTGATAACTAGAAAGGTAAGCGCCAACTTTGCCCTTGACCCAAGTGTACCCAGGGAGGGTAATATCGGGAACAGGGTCTTTTGGAACCCGCTGGCGTCGTTTGCGCGTGGTGGGTTGGGAGATTTGTGGGGAAGGAGAACCAGACCTGGGGGACCCAGACTCAGAAGAACCAGACCCGGAAGAAGACGACCCGGAGGAGGACGACCCCACCGGACCGACGTTCGGCCCTTGGGGAGAAATAGGAGAGGCGGAAGGAGAGCCCCCAATGGGGGAAACCTCCCGTTCCACCAGAGGAGAGGTGTTTGATTCGGTGGAATCAGACGAACTCATGACCGGAATTCAAAGATAAACTTTAAAAAGAAGGAAGGAGGTCAAGGCGTACACGAGAGCGAGAGGCAGAAAGATAGTTGCAGAGACTGGAAAGACAAAGCTGAAGAGTGAAGGGAGGTAGGCTGAGAGGGGGAATAAGGGGAGACTTGGGGATATTTATAGCTGTTGCGGTTGATGGCACGATCAACGGCCCACGTCCCGTCCAGCCCAAAGGGCGCGACTTTTGATTTTCCCCTCATTAAATGGGCGCGGAACTCTAGGGTTTCTTGCCCAAAGCGTGCCGCAGAAGTACTAGGGGGAATGATTGCTTTCTCTGACAAAGAGAGAAGACTTGATTGAAATGACAGCTGGGAATGCGGATGCCTGTGTAGCCGAAGAATAAGCTCGGTTTCATACTTATCAGCTCTTTCGCTTATTCAAGCTCGGAGCTCGGGGGGCTTGTGTACCGGCCGAGAAGGTAAGACCGAGAACTCGTCTATATTTTGGATTGACCGAGCTTACCCCGGCTATGGGCCTTAGCCCAAACTCCTCCAAGACCGAGGACATATCAAAGACACGGCCAGTAGAGGATAAGTACTCGGACTCACCCCGCCAGGGAAGTACATCCCGGTCCCTCGCGGATCAGTCATAAATGACTGATCCGAATATCATTCTGCATAATCAGGGACCTGATCCTAATATCTCTCCGTATATCTCGGAACCTGATCCTAATATCTCTCCGTATATCTCGGAGCTTGATCCTGAAAGATCTCTATAAATAGGGGGCTTACCCCCCATTCAGAACTACGTTTTGCTTTGATTCCCATTTGGATACGTAGGAGCAGAATTCACATTCTGTCAAGCACATTCCAAAACACTCCCACTAAGCTTTCTTCGGCCGAGTATCTCTTATCCGAGGTATTTGGATGGAATAGAGCTATTAGCTGTTTATCCAACGTTTAAGGTTAAAGGGCTCGTTTGCTAGAAGTGATTTAGGGGCGGGGGAGATAAGAGGGAGAGAAAGAGCAGAGGAATGGGTAAGTTGCTTCACCGAAGAAATTGAAACGAGAGATTAAAATTTGTGGATCCCAGCTGCTTTTTCTTTTTCCCCCCTCATGTGCGAGGAAAGTGTGGTGAAAGACACTCTTTTTCTTGCATTTTCCATTCTTGCCCTCATCTTTCATGTTCATTCACGTACTGGCTCGGTGTCTCCACCATCAACATAGTTTAGCAATTTTATTTTTACATTTATAATGTTTCAGTCATGCTATTTGAACACGGTATTTTTAACAACAATACGACACATGCATTACGTATATATTGTGAGTCGTTGGATCTATGATTGTTGTTATTCTGTCCATAAATTTAATTTATTAATTATGGTTTTTATTAAATCTATTTTTCTATCATATTCTTTACAATCATAATACTCACAGTGATATTTTATATGTTTGTTACAAGTATAAGTGGCTTCAGCTTTTAATTCTTGTATTAATCTTTTTAGTACATCTTGATTTGTTAAATCTAGCATACTTAATTTGTGTACAAATTTTTCTATATTCTGAGAATTCATTAGTAATTAGTTCTGATACCAAAATGATACCATCCCTCTAATTTTTAGTAAAAAATTATTTTTCTGATACATCTTAGTCATCTAATAGATCATATTCTTCATATATATCAGAGTCGGATAGTACATCATATTCAAAAACCAATCTTATTTCTTCCATATAATTCAATTCTATGTCTAACGATGTGAATGCTAAGTAATAGTCTTCTTGTCTATATTGAGCTTTTATTTTTTCAATTATTAATTGTTTACAATCGATTGGTAAATCCATAACTAACACACTTATTATTTCTTTTTCTGTTTGATCATCAAATTCAGAATATATTTCCATTGGTTATTCGTTATTATTATCTTCAAAATGTGGTGCTGTTATTTTAAAGTAATTAGACGATGTTGGTTGAGATTTTCTTAATACCAGTTTTTCGATTTTTTCTATTCCTTCTATTATTTGACTTTTATGTTTTTCTCTTTTATTTTTAAAATTAATGAGTTCTTTTTCTTTTTCTATAATATGTTTTTCCATTTGTTTTCGATTTTCATTTTCTAAATCCTTTTTAAGATAGTAATCATAGATATCCATGAATTTCTTCATATTTCTTTTATCTTGTTTTATTTTACTATAAGATTCTTCGTAGACTTTTCTTAATTCTTCTACTCTATTCATATTCTATTTCTTAAATATTGTGCTAAATCTCTTACTTGGTTTGATAGCATATTTATATTTTCGTCTTCCTTAGTACTTTCTGCTTCAGGAAAAATAATTGGTTTAGGAATTTGTCTAAAACTTATTGATTTTGGATTTCTTATAGATATTCCTAGTTCAGTTAATTCATTTCTTTTGGGATAGTAGATTTTTCCTATTTCTTCAAAGAGTCTAGGTATATCTATTCTATCATTATTTCTGAAAGTAATGCTATGATGAGAATTTGTTAATGCATAATTAACACAGTAAGTGATTGAGAAGATTTTATCTCCAGGTCTCATTAAGCTGCTTCTTAAAAATCTATGTTCCATGGTTAATGATTGATCTAGTCTCTGGGTATCTAATGGTATACCAATATTTGGGCGTATCTCAAATTTTAACTTAACATAAGCTAGGTTTCCTTCAATTACACCTATTATTTTGTCTTTTGGATCTGTTATTCTATCATCCTCCAAAACTAATTCTATGGGTGAATTTATTCCTTCCTGAAAGGTTGCCTTAATTAAAACCTGTATGACTCCTATATGAATATATCCTATCTTCTTTCTATGTGCTTCCTTTTTTAAATTCCTTTTTAAATCAGTTAGTTTCTTTTTATTTAATAATTGTATACAAGTATTTCCTTGTGCTTCCGATATATCTATTGGAGTTTCATTAACTATCTTTCCATAATATATGATATTTTCTTTCTGATTAAATCTATTCATTATCCCTCCAAGTTTTTTCATATTCGCATCTTTAGTTAAATTTAAGTCTTCTTTTTGTATTTTTTGAAATAGCTTTGGATCTATCAAAATACTTCCTTCATAATTCCCATCTTCTTCAGTAATTTGTAAGTGTTCTATATTAGTACTATCAATCTTTTCTCTTTCTATTTCAGACATAACTAATTTCTAATATAAATCGAAGGTTGAAGGTTGATAAGTCATACCTGATTTGGATTTCTTTGAAATTCTTTGAGTTCTTCGGTCCACTGCTGCTTCCGCTTGGTCAAGTTAAAATTCGATTGTGAAGTAGTTCTTTGAAATAAAGTAGTTGGAGAAATTTTTTTAGTAATGAAGGTTGTATTTATTGATAAAAAGTAGCGAGAAATACATAGAACCTAATGAATCCACTCTCAAGGATTCGACTAGCAGATATGAAGCTAGTATTGTTCTCTCTAGGTGAGAACCTTCAAAGGGTGAGATGCTCTGATCTGCTTTGCCTTAGCATAAGAGGTCTTATTTATACATCTAAGAGTGCTAGGTAATTTACACAAAAGTCCTTACATTATTTCAGTCTATCAATCAGCCTTTCAATAATTCACATGATGACGTAAGTGCTTACGTCATTCTTCTATTATTGCCTCTTCTGAGTCTTTATCTTCTTGCCGACAATCCTTTTTTGCCACGCACCTTTCACATGCATGATTTCCATTTTCCTTAATCATTGAGCAAAGTAAGTCGAGGACATCTGGCTGATAATTCATAGACAGTCCTTGGAGTGTGTAGAAGGGTAGTTCGAAGTTTGTCGGTATTGTCAAGTCTTTTTCTTTGATTATCTTTCCACTTGTCTTGCTTAAGATCAAAGTGTGTGGTCCCTTGTATAGAGCCTTAATGAAGGAATCTTTTCCAATAATTTGACATTGAGTGAAAATGCTTGCCAGTTGATTAGTTAAAATTGTAGTAATTTTTTCTTCATCATAGTCTTCACCAGTTGGTTCATCTCTCATGGAGAAGCTATTATTGCTTACTCCAATAAAGATCAAGTTCTTCGATGGTTGCTTAGTAGCAAAGTCTGGATAAGTGGAGTAGAACTTCAAAAAGATAGTTCTGTCCTTTGCGACATTTCTTTTGTAATTCTGGATGGCTTCTTTCAGGCTATATGGGAACAATTTGATTTCTTCTGAATCTTGGCTTAAGTAAAGACATTCAATAAGTCCAAATTGGAATATATTAAATGCAAGTATTGATGATGCTCCAGGAGTAATTATGGCCTTAACCCCGAAAATATTTCGGTTTACCATATAAAAACAATTAATTTTTTCTTTTTCAGACCAATTGGTTAGTCTTTTTATATTTTCATGAAATTTTTCTTTTGAGAATTGGACTTGGAGTTCATGATCTTTTCTTGAAGTAATTTGGTAGTCATCAATAGAAGAAGGAACTCTTCCGAGTATCCTTAATGAAGTCTTTGGTTCTGGTGGAATTTTTATTGTTTCAGAAAAAGTTCTTGGGCCAAGATAGATCTCTTTGCCCTTGCTCTGTTCTTTCACAGTTTTTTCTTGATAATCTTTCAAGGCTTCTTCAGCTTCTTCTTTTGTTCGAAATCCTTTGTGATGGACTCCGGAGATTCCAATGCAGTGAGGGGCTGCTTTATGCCATTCATCATAAATGCCTGGAAATGGTCCATTAAAAATGACATACCATTTCTCTTCAGTATTTTCTTGTACCTGGTGTTTTATTTGTTTCAGAGTATCTTCTTCTGAAGATTCTCCCTTTGCTTGTAATTGGAATTCCAGTACTTCAATATTTGCCTTGATCAGGTCCAGCTCCATTATTTTCTGCTTTTCTAGCATTCTTTGGAGTTGAATCTGCTTCTTTATTGCTTCAGTTGTTTGTTGCTCCATTCTCTTGATAGTATATCTGCAAGAACATTTTTATCTCCTTTAATATGGGAGATTGAGTAATTATATTCGGCAAGCTTCATTTGCCATCTAATCAATCGTCCTTGTTTATAAGTTCCTTTATGGTTTAAGTTCTTAAAACCTGCAACATAAGTAGAGTCCGTTCGGACAATAAAGTCTTTATCCAGTATATAAATCCGATGTTTTTCTAACATTCGGATCAAAGCTAGTGTTTCCTTTTCATGAGTAGGATAATTAATTTCGCTGTCTGAAAAGGTTCCAGACATATATCGGCATAGTAATTCATTTTTGTATCCGGGGGGTTTTGCCTTCATAACACCTCCCCAACAGTCATTTGAGGCATCAGTCTCAATAATAATTAAATCATCATCCGATGGATGATATAGCTCAGGAAGATCCCGACATAAGTTTTTCATTTTAATAATAAGTCTATCATCCTCTTCAGTCCATGTCCAGAGGGCATCTTTCTTCAGCTTTTGTTGAAGTGTTCTTCTTTCTGATGCAAGATTCCTGATAAAACCTTCATTTAAAATATAGGTTAATAGTCCAAGAAATCTTTAAAAATCCTTTTTGTCCTTTAATTTTGTTGGAAAATTCTGAAGTTTTTCGAATACATGCTGCTGTATTATTATTTTCCCCTTTTCAATTTCTAATCCTAAGTAATTAATTCTATTTTGGGCTAAGACAGTCTTTTTCTTGCTTAGAACTATTCCATGTTCATAACATTTATTAAGAACTAATTCTATCTTTTTGAAATGATCATTCAATCCTTTATTAGAAAAGATTAATATATCATCAATATAGATAAGACAAAAGTCTTTGAATTCCTTGAGAATCGAATCTATTATTCGTTGAAAAATTCCTGGTGATTGCTTCATTCCCATTGGAAGTACATTCCATTCATACTGTCCTTGGGGACAACTAAATACTGTTAGTGCTTTTGATTCTTCAGTTAATCTAATTTGGTAAAATCCGGATTTACAGTCAAAAGTACTAAACCAATCCATATTTCTAATTCTTTCAATAATTACCATTCGTCTTTTACCTCTTTTGATTTCATTATGATTTTCTACATAAAAGGCTGGTGCTGAGTGCTTGCTTTTTGATGGTCTAATTAGTCCCTTTTGACACATTTCTTCAATATCTTTTGCAAATTCGTCTCTATCTTGTTTTGTATAAATCATTGGTTTGCATTTTACTTCTTTTGTTGGATCTTTTAGTTTTAATTCAACTAATTCAGTATTTTTGTTAATTTTTGGGTCTAAAGGATTTTCACTACATACTTTATTCAAAAGTTCTTCTATTTGGGCTGGAATTATTCTATTTGGTTCTAAATTTACTAGTATGTGGCGAATTTTGGTGCAAATTAAGCTAATTATCTCACCACGGTTCAGCTGGCGTGACTTTGATGAGTAAATACATTCAGAAAAGTGAATAATTGGAATGTTTATAATCTCACGATGTTGCTTTTGATAAATATATGGTGTCTTTAGGGTAATATATTCTAGATATTGACAAAACGGTGCATATAGTCTTAAGAAATTATTTCCAATAATTACATCTATTTCGGTTTCTTGTTTATATATCGTGGGTATTATAAATATTTTTCCTTGTATTACTAAAGTAATCCTGTTTGCTATCCAGTATAGAGGATGGATTGATCCATCTGCAATTTGTATTTTTAGTGGCTTTTCTAATCTTTCCCATTTATCAAGAAGGGTTTCTGTTGCAAGACAAAGACTTGCTCCAGTACCCATATAGGCTTTTGTTTCCCTATTACTTTTTTCTAACCGTATTTTTATATAAGTATTATTCGGATTCTGTTTCTTCTGAAGATAGTTCATCTTCTGTATATTCATATATACTTATTCCTGAATCGCTTAATTCTTCTTCTAAAGGTTCAAGTTCATATATTTTGAAAACCTGTTTTATTTATTTTGATTTTTATTTAAAACCTTTTTCTTTTCGTTGAGGACATTCATTGGCATAGTGTCCTTCAATATTACATATCCAACAGACACATTTCTTTTTTCCCTTTGGGCAGTATTTTCTTGGTGTTGATTTCTTTCTCCAAAAGTATTTTTCTTATTGTTTTTATAATAAGTTTTCTTTTTAGGATAAGTTTTTCGTAGGTTTGGTTTTTTATAGTATTTTCTCTTTTTTATTATTTTATCGCAACCATATTTTCTTGGTTTTTCTATTTCCGGAATGTCACAACATGTCAGGACCCGACATAGACGTTCCTGACCGGCTAGAATGAGACCCCGATGTCCCATTCCCAAGGCCTATCAAACACGTATAAGTCACATCGCAACATGGGTAATTATATAGTACCAACGAAAATATCAGAGTAAATGATCATTCCAAAATAATAAACCAACGTGGCCCTGAGTCTGCATCAAGAGTTTAAATGAAAAGAAATAGTTTATAGCCAAAAGGAATTAGTTCCAATTTTTAAACAAAGGCAGTGGTATCTCATATGACTAAACAAAACCAAAGGAATAACCAAGCTGCAGCAACTGCCCACACTACACTCGTGCATGGGCTCCCTGAGATGGATCCCCTCGTGGAGTACCTGAAGCTGGAACAAAAGGGCAGGGGTGAGTCCCAGAACTCAGTGAGGGTGTACAAACACAATCAGATAAAACCCATATATGAATAAATATATATGTCATGTCATACTTTATCACGTACTAAAACTGTAACACCCTAGTTTTTACACCTAGGATTGATTATTTTATTTGGATGTTTATGTTTATTATGTTATGTGGTTTAGTCTGAGTAATTAAATTACTTTTTTCAAATTATTTTATTGGGTGTGTTAGCACTGACTTATTTCAGTGAATGCACGTTTAATAGACAATAATTTACGTTATTGTCACTATTATACCAAAGATGAAAAAAATATTTTAAGTAATGTGATTAAGAGAAAAGCATTTTCATATTCTCATTCTATTTAATTTTAGAGTTAAAAATATTTTGGTTTGACATTTATCGGAGATTAAATTTTGGACTGAGTATTTTCTTAGCTGATCAGTTCAATTATTAATCTTTACTCTAACTTGAATTTCGAAAACATATCCTTATCAATCTTTATATTTAGATTCTAAAAAGTAAAAACATGTTTATTTTAGACCTAATATTTATCACTCATTTTATACCTATCACTAAGTAACTAATTTAAAAACTTAAGTTTCTCACTTTTCTCTCTCTCACTCACTCGACGCTATCTCTCTCTTTCTCTTTTCTTCTCTGCAACTTCTTCTTCTTTCTTTCTTTCTTCCTTCTTCTTCCACACTTCTTCTTCTTCTTTTTCTCTCTCCCTAAACTTCAAGCTTGATCTTCTCCTCCTCCCTTCACCAGCCGCGCACACCACCCCTAGGAGGCGCTTCGACCGCGACCCAACGTGGAGGAGAACGACCATCACCGTGCCTAGCCGTCCAACTCCGTCGCGCCACCGCCCTCCATCGCGGTAAGTGGGTTTGACCGCCGTTTATGGTGGTTTCTCACCTCTCTGTGTTAGTTTAAGTTCCTTCCTTCATCTCTTAGCCTTATCTTCAAGTTTTGAGTACTTGAGTGTTACAGGAACACTGCAACCGCCACTGCCACCTCGCCGGAATCGCGTCCGCCGCCGCGAGGAGCACCACAGCACCACCTTCAAGTTGTCTCCAAGCTTGGGTGAGTCAAAACCCTCTCTTGTGTCTCAGATTCAAAACCCCCAAATGGATTTTTGAAACCCTAACCCTTTGATTTCAGATTTTAATCTTGAAATTTAAGGTTGTTTTATGAGATTGGGACTGTGAGTTTGTGTTTCCCTAAACCAATTTCATTATTCTGAGTTTTTCCTAAATTTTAATAAGGAGCCCTAAATCCCCAATTTAATTTTATTTGAATTTGGGTATGTTTTTGTGAAATTAATTATGATTTAGTGCAATTAGGACTCTTAATGGATGATTTCCAAAGTTCTTTTTCATGATCTTTTGATCAAAACAAAGATTTCTTAAAGGGTATTGGGAAGCGTGAGCTTCAAACATGATTTTCTTTAAAAATAACCTTGTTTGGTAATTAGATTAAGTGTTTAGATAAAGTTAGAATGTGTGTTTGATCATGTGTAATTGATTTCTTGATTTCTGGTTGTTGCGCGTTGTTGAATTTACTCTCTGAGACGTTTGGACACGGCTATGCTTGCTTGATGGAGTAGATATGAGCTAACGTGAGCATTAAGACGAGGGTCCTTTACTTGTCTTTAAAGGTAAGGGGAGTTTACCTAGGGATATTCAATAACTATATGCATGTGTGTATATGTGTAATTGAGTGTTGTGAATACTATTGTGATGTTGAGCCAATACTTGAATAACTTGTTTATTTGAACCATTGTGGTTATTACTTGGAGTTGAACCTTCCTTGCTTTAAAATGTTATGAATTAAATGTGATATTATTACTGTTGATTGAAGTTTGAGAAGCCAGACTTGAGTCTGTGCCCAATAAAGATAAGGATTAAAAGCCTTAATAAGCCCTGAATAGAACTTTGAAAGTTTTGGGTTTACTTATAAAAGTTCCTTCTTTAAAGTGTTTACTTCAGAAGAATAAGACCCTTGTTTTTAGGAAAATTTTAAAGTGATTTTGAGTTGAAGGAAACTATATTTTTATGATAAAAAGTTTTGTACGAGAGAAAACCTTTTCGAACGGTGTGCTTTATGAAGGAAAGACCCTTTGAAAATATTTAACTTTATTCCATCAATGAATTTCAAATACAAATGAATTTCCTAGATGTTTTAGAAAAGATTTTGCAAAGGAAAAGGATTTTCTCCCAAATAATTTTGGAAACGTTCCGGTTACTTGGATAAGTGACCGTGGTTTTGTTTTGGTCTTGATTTTCACTGAGCGAAATGTTTTACAAGCCGATAAATTAGCCTAGAAACCGAGACGTCGGGGTTCTAGTGTTGTATGGACACGAAGATCAAGGATCTGTGTCATGGGACGGAGTGTCTTGCAAGTTTTGTTTTATGGACTGTGTGTTTCCTAAGTTGATGTGGACAGTGTGAGTTCCATATCCGCGAGCCTAAAACTGGTGCATCGGTTTAAGGGCCTCGTGATTGAGCATTCGGACTGTGTGTCCTGTGTTGAGATTAAAAGATTTGGACTGTGGGTCCTGTTTTTGTTTTAAGTGAAAAGTCTTAATTAAAGAAATTAAGCATGGTCGTTAAGCTTTGTGCTTCGACAGGGAAAGATTATTACGACAAAGAAAACAAAACGAGAATAAAAGTTTTTCTCATGCATTCAATGGCAATTGTGTCATGTGATTATGGGCATTGAATCCAGAGTGGATCAATGTATATGGCAGACGTGTCAGGAGATGATGATCATTGTGTTCTGTGGGGACCAATGAGTTACCTTGTGTATGACTACAACAATGGTTGGGTAGTTGTCATAAGGGGCCGTATGACTGAGCTGCAATAGCTGTTTGAGTGGCTATCATACGAGGTCGGATAATATTTGTGCATAGCTGCAATAGCTGTTTGAGTGGTTATAGCACAAGTGACTCTGTACATAACTACAATAGCTGTTTGAGTGGTTATGTATCTCTGTACAACTGCAATAGCTGTTTGAGTGGTTGTCATAGAAGGGTCGTGTGAACAATTGCAAAAGCTGTTTGAGCATTGGTCACATGTGATTGAGATGGATTATCCGACAGTGTATCTGTGTACAACTACAATAGCTGTTTGAGTGGTTGTCACAGAGGTGTCATGTGAACAGTTGCAATAGCTGTTTGAGCACTGGTCACATGAGGTTGAGATTTCTTGGGCATTGTTTTGTTCGTTTTTACAATGCGCCATGTACGAGCCTGATCAGCTTGAAACGAAACAGAAAGTTGTGGGATCTCCGGAGATTAGGTATCAAAATAGAGTTGAATATTGAAGTGTCATGCATTCTTTTTATAAAACTGGTTGTTCGGATTTAAGACCCATTGTTATAACACTGTTATGTTATGTATATGCATGATTTAAAATGCTTATATGATTATGTGATGTATGTATCATGTGTATGGTTGTTGTGTGATATATCCATTTGTCGGTATCTCACCCTTACAAACATATCAGGTTTCTTCTGGTTTGCTATTGTACCCTGGGTACTTTAACACAGATGGTGCAGAGGAGTCTTTCTAAGTCACTCAGAGACTTAAATCTAGTTGCTTGATGAGGTATTACTTGCAGAATAACTTTTAGAACGACCAGCTTAGGGTTGAGACTTGGATTATTTTTGATGGTATGTATGAGTTTGGCTCAGAGAGCCTTTATTTTAAAATGGAATGTCTATAGCTCGGAGAGCATATCTTTTGAATGAAAATCTAAGCTATTTCTTTTGGTTTTGTAAAGCTTATGGCTATAACTATTATTTTTATGTATTGATGCCTGGTTGAATTTGGTGTAACTGGAATTCTGGAGTGAAAATGTAATTATTTTAACAGGTGTTATTTTATCGGGGATGTCAGAATTACAGAGGAGACTCTGTCGAAATTTTTGTAAAACTACTAGCTTGTATTTAAGTATATTCTTTAAATTAAATAGGCTTGCCAAGCTATGATAGTAAGTTTGTGTGTCGATTAAGGCTTAGGTGTGGAGTCGTGACAAAAATTTTATACCCAATTTCAAACACTTATGTACTTATATAAGTTATTTTCCGAAAGCACCAACAAATTATCTTTTAATTTTTATTTTCGCACGTGTTACGTAGTAATGCCCAAGGGAGGGTGTTACAAAAACCATATCATCATTGCAACTCTTAAGTTGCATTACAATCATCTAACCATTGAGTACGACGCTTGGTTTCCGTTTGGAGTTGTTCACTAAAGTCTCCCACTCCGACGGTCACATTTGTACCCCGGTCGGATCCGCTGACCGGCAAGTGACCTTGATCACTCCGTAACTACCCTCCAAACTCCGGGGTTCTTTCACTAGAGTCCCCTTCTCCGACGGTCACATTTATATACCGGTCGAGTCCGTTGACCGGTCGGATACACAAAGTCTTACTCAATGTGCTGAACGGCACGAAATAAAAACAATTATCATAACAAAAGCGTGTTCTTTGAATCTATCAAAATCAAAGGGTGGTCAGACATAAAGACAACATATATTCCTCGTACATTTACTAATCACATAATCATTCATTTACACCTTGGTTCCTCGTTACCAATACCACAACACAAAATATATATGTATATAAAATCATAGAACAAATGACATCCATAAGCAAAGAAAAACTCATCTATTATAATTAATTAACTATCATATATATATATATATATATATATATATATATATATATATATATATAAAGCAACCTGTGCAGTACCCTGCGTAATGTCCAGAACATGTTTCCTAATCAATTGTAACATATATAATCACAATATTTTATTCTCTTTTAATATTATTATATATATATATATATATATATATATAGATATTGTTTCCTTATTACCATAGCCACCATGTTGCATCTAAACCCACGACAATATTCCTTGCCCAGTAGTCCTCACTCACCATGATGATGATTGGATAAAATAGAAAGGTTAAACAGCAATACTTTACTCGCAGTGCGTGGCGCAGTCAATGCGCATTTGAAACTTTGCAGACATGATGATACAACTTGCGCTGATAGGAATAGTACCCAGGCCAGGTTCAAGAAAACATCAACAACACAATAACAATGATAAATCGGACAAGGGCATCATAAAATAAAGATTATCAATCATCACAAATATTATTCCAATGAATCTTTCTCCATCATATACTACCATTAATCCCCAATTGGACAGATTAAATTGTACCCGTAAAACCTATATCCCCTCACCTGAATCAACGAAAAGAAGGGAAAAAGAAGAGTGAAACTGGATTCTTTACGCCAAGAGCGTGTCCCGATGATCTTGAGCCGCCGCGCCTTCTTCCTCTTTTTCTCTAGAGAAAACTTATTTTAACAGTTAGGGTTCCCAAGACACTAACTATTTTCCCCTTATCTTATTCTTTAACCATTACACTTATAGAAGGGTCCCACCACACTAGGGGGTAAGAAAACAAAACCTCAAAAAAAATCCATCCCACAACTCTATTTTACTACCTCTCTCATACCTTCTCGTTGATTTATTATTATTATTATTATTATTATTATTATTATTATTATTATTATTATTATATTTTATTTTTATTATTATTATATTTTTTGTGGGTATTACACTCTTTCCCCATTCAAAGGAATTCGTCCTCGAATTCGATAAATTGCTATAACTGAAATTTCGTACCTTGCTCAAAAAGGTGCGGATACTTTCGCATCATGATTTGTTCTGACTCCCAAGTGAATTCCTCACCGAAAGGATGCCTCCATGCAACCTTCACTGATGGTACCTCCTTTGACCTCAATTTCCATACTTGCCTATCAACAATCCTCAATGGAGCCTCCTCAAAAGCTAACCGTTGGTCTACCTCAATAGGTTGTGGTTGTAGCACATGAGTATCATCTCGAAGATATTTCCTCAGCATGGAGACATGAAACACTAGATGCACCTTGGCTAATTCAGGTGGTAAGGCCAACTCATATGCTAACCTTCCCACTCTTCGAGTGATCTGGTATGGTCCCACGTACCTTGGGCTCAACTTTCCCTTCAGACCAAAACGCAGAGTCCCTCTAAAGGGTGACACTTTGAGGAAAACGTGCTCACCTTCTTGGAACTCTAATTCTCGTCGTCTGACATCGGCATACTTCTTTTGTCGCTCTTGAGCTAGCTTAAGCCCCTCCCTAATCATCCGAACTCTCTCTATCGAGTCCTGAACCAGATCTGGGCCCAACAGTTGATGGTCACCGGTCTCAAACCACCCCACTGGCGTTCGACACCTCCTGCCATAAAGAGCCTCAAACGGTGCCATTTGGATGCTACAATGATAGCTATTGTTATACGCAAATTCTATTAATGGCAAATGCACATCCCAAGACCCTTCAAACTCAAGTACACATGCTCGAAGCATGTCCTCCAAAGTCTGTATAGTCCTCTCCGACCGACCATCCGTCTGTGGATGAAAAGCTGTACCAAAATGCACTTGAGTTCCCAAAGTCTGCTGAAACGACTTCCAGAAATGAGAGGTGAACTTTGAACCCCTATCTGAAACAATAGATTCTGGAATTCCATGCAAGGAAACAATCTCTCGAAGATACAACTTTGCATATTGTTCTGCCGTGAATGTGGTCTTTACAGGTAGGAAATGAGCAGACTTGGTCAAACGGTCCACCACAACCCAAATAGAATTATAACCCGCCCTGGTCTTGGGCAAACCCACCACGAAATCCATGGTAATGTGATCCCATTTCCATTCCGGAATATCCAGATTCTGGAGAAGCCCTGCTGGCTTCTGGTGGAGGCCTTCACCTGTTGACAAGTCAATCACCTAGCAACAAAATCAGCTATGTCTCGCTTCATACCGGTCCGCCAATACGACTTCTTTATATCTTGATACATTCTTCTGGATCCAGGGTGCATCATATATGAAGAGGAGTGAGCAAGTTCCATGAGCTTCCTTCTAGCTTCTGGAGGAACTACCACCCGTCCACTAAATCGAAGCATCCCATCACTGTTCACTGTATAACCCTTTTCACTTTCTGAATTAATAGTCTCCCTCAACATGACTAGATCGGAATCTCGTTCTTGGCAGGCTCTAATCTCTTCCAACACATTGGATTTGACTCCAAGTTGTGCTAGTAAAATGCCATTTTCCTTTGGCTCAAAAGCCACCAAAGCATTTATGCTCCTATGGAAATCATTTGCTAACGCTCGCCTTTCTAAACTCAAATGTGCCAAACTGCCCATTGACTTGCGGCTCAAAGCATCTGCCACCACGTTAGCCTTTCCCGGGTGATACATGATTGTGCAGTCATAATCCTTCAACAATTCCAACCATCTCCTCTGCCTTAGGTTCAACTCTTTCTGATCAAAAATGTACTTGAGACTCTTATGATCGGTGTATATCTCACAGGCCTCGCCGTACAAGAAATGCCTCCAAATCTTTAAGGCAAAAACTACAGCTGCCAACTCCAGATCGTGAGTCGGATAGTTGTGTTCATGCTTCTTTAACTGTCGGGAAGCATAGGCAATCACCTTTCCATTCTGCATTAGCACGCATCCAAAACCCACTCGAGACGCGTCACAATACACCACAAAACCACCTATACTTGAAGGAAGAGTCAACACTGGAGCAGTAGTCAACTTATCCTTCAATGTATGAAAGCTTTCTTCGCATTTTGAACTCCACTCAAACTTAACTCCTTTCTGAGTCAGACGAGTCAATGGAACCGCTATTTTTGAAAAGTTTTCAATGAACCTTCGATAATAACCAGCTAGCCCCAAGAAACTACGTATCTCCTAAACACTATAGGGTCTAGGCCAATCCCACACCGCCTCCACCTTTCTTGGATCCACTGAAATCCCTTCTGAAGAAACAACATGCCCAAGAAAAGATACCTCCGTGAGCCAAAACTCACATTTGGAAAACTTGGCGTAAAGTTGGTGATTTCTAAGGGTCTCCAACACTGCCCTCAAATGTTGATCATGCTCGTCCTTTGTCTCAGAATATACTAAAATATCATCGATGAATACAATCACAAATTTATCCATAAATGGTTTAAACACCCGGTTCATCAGGTCCATGAAAGCTGCTGGGGCATTCGTCAAACCAAAGGACATGACAAGGTACTCGTAATGACCATACCTGGTTCTAAAAGCCGTTTTCGGAATGTCGGACTCCCTGATCCTCAACTGGTGATAACTTGATCTCAAATCAATCTTGGAGAAAAATTGTGCCCCTTGCAACTGATCCAACAAATCATCAATTCTCGGCAATGGATACTTATTCTTTATCGTTACCTTGTTAAGCTTTCGATAGTCAACACACATCCTCCATGACCCGTCTTTCTTTTTCACGAATAGCACTGGCGCTCCCCAAGGTGACGAACTAGGGCGTATGAATCCCTTGCTCAACAAGCCCTCTAGCTGATCCTTGAGCTCTTTCAAATCGGTTGGGGCCATCCTATATGGCGGTATAGAAATGGGTTGCGTCCCCGGTGCCATGTCAATGGAAAACTCTATCTCACGAGGTGGGGGTACTCCCGGTAGGTCGTCGGGAAATACATCCACATACTCTCGAACTATCGGGACCATCGACAAGCCATCACCTTTGGACTCATCTGACACATTCACCGTGGCTAAGAGACATATACATCCATGTCGCTGCAACTTTTCTACCTTAAGAGAGGACAACACATTCTGATATACCAAACTGCGGTCACCCTGAAACTCTATGGTGTCAGAATTAGTTGGCTGCAAGGTAATCAGCTTATCCCTGCAATCCACCTTAGCCCCATACCTAGATAACCAATCCATACCCAATATAACATCCATCTGAAGCATACCCAACAAGATTAAGTTGGCTGGCAGATTCAAACCATTCACTATAACCTCACATTCTCGAACATAATTGTTCATCATATGATTACTCTCAAGTGGGGTAGAGACAATCAAAGGGTGAGGAAGCACCTCCAAGGGCATTCCCGTAACCCGCACATAATGCCCGACCACAAATGACCGAGAAGCACCAGAATTAAACATGACCCTAGCATGTGAAGGACCAACTGGTAAAATACCTGTAACAATATCTGGGTCGCTTTGGGCCTCCTGCTGGCTAAGAGCAAACACACGGGCGGTAGAGCGGTTGCCATATCCCTGTCCTGACGAAGCTCCTCCTCTCCCTCCTGACCTCGGGTTCCTGTTCGGTACTGAAGATTCAACTGGAGCACTATGAGTTGTTGCAGGCTCCATATTCATAGGACACTCCCTCTTGAAATGACCAGCTTGCCCACAAGTATAACAAGCTCGTTCCCCGCTTCTAGTACACGGTCCATCATGTCGTTTCCCACAGTGGTTGCAAGTGGGGTAACTAGATGCTCCATAGGAAACATTGTGGCCTCCTGCCGGTGCCCCTACAAATGATGATTGTTGTTGGGGGGTACGACGAGAAGGCGCACTATTCGCCCTACCAGAGTTAGCCCACTTATTACCCTGATGATGTCCCGACTTCACCCTAAAGGCCTCATCTCTATGCTCTGTCTTCCTCTTTTTCGGTTGCTTTTTGAATTCAGCTTTAGCCTCATTCAAAACATTTTCAGACCTGATGGCCAAGCTGACTACCTGCTCAAATGTGGCACCCTCCATAATCGGTACGGATCTCCCAATGTTAAAACAAAATCCATAAGCAAATCGTGAGAGTCGCTGCTGAGGGTCACTTACCAAATGTGGTGCATACCTAGACAACCGCAGGAACACATTTCGGTAGTCCATCACAGTCATCTCTCCTTGTTTCAGTACTTCAAACTCTCGAGCCTTCTTCTCTCGCTCACCTCTAGGTAAAAAGGTCTCCATGAAAGCAGTAGTGAAATGCCTCCATTCTAGATTCTCAGCATCCAATTCTCTCTGAGCCCTGTATGCCGTGTACCACTCCCGAGCGGTACCGTTCAACTGAAAACTGGTCAACTCCACGGATCTCTCAGACGAGCATCCCATAGCCCTCAGCAATCTCCCCACCTCCTCTAAGAAAAAGGATGGGTCCTGATCAGAACCAGTTCCAGCAAAAGCGGGTGGCTTCATCTTACGGAACTCGGTTAATGAAGCAAAAAGGTTGGCCTCCTGATTCGGCCTAGGTGTTGCATCCCTCATACTCCCAGCCTCTGTGCTCGCAGAAGCCTCATGAGGTTCTTGTGTCATGGAAGGTGATGGAGGGGGAACCCCACTTTGTGATGGAGTCGGAGTTCTTCCGCCACCACCTCTTGCTAATGCCCCTTGTATCACAGTAATCCCCTGTGCTATTTGTTGCAAGGTTGCGTGAAGAGCCTCTGGGATCACCACCTCCTGCTGTGGTGGGTGTTGATTTCCACCTCGAGGAGGCCTAGCAGTACCTCCTCGGGATCGAGCAACTCCTCTTCCTCGTACCATCCTTCAAAAGGAAAAACAAGCATCATACTTCAGTTTTTTTTCTTTTTTTTTAAAATATCAATTCTACACAAAATACCCTACATCAACCCCCTATCAAAAGCAATTACACCATCTATCTCAGGTCGCTACTTTCAAATAGTCATATGAGATCCTCACTATTCTATGGCTTTTTTTTTTTCCAAATAAATACAGATTAGTTACTAATGAGTTCTGGCATAACTCCCGCCCGGGTTCGAGAATTATTACAGAATTCATTACCCTCTAATCTCGCTCAGGACCTGTAACCATTGGCTCTGATACCACTTTGTCAGGACCCGACTTAGACGTTCCTGACCGGCCAGAATGAGACCCCGATGTCCCATTCCCAAGGCCTATCAAACACGTATAAGTCACATCGCAACGTGGGTAATTATATAGTACCAACAAAAATATCAGAGTAAATGATCATTCCAAAATAATAAACCAATGTGGCCCTGAGTCTGCATCAAGAGTTTAAATGAAAAGAAATAGTTTATAGCCAAAAGGAATTAGTTCCAATTTTTAAACAAGGCAGTGGTATCTCGTATGACTAAACAAAACCAAAGGAATAACCAAGCTGCAGCAACTACCCACACTACACTCGTGCATGGGCTCCCTGAGATGGATCCCCTCGTGGAGTACCTGAAGCTGGAACAAAAGGGCAGGGGTGAGTCCCAGAACTCAGTGAGGGTGTACAAACACAATCAGATAAAACCCATATATGAATAAATATATATGTCATGTCATACTTTATCACATACTAAAACCATATCATCATTGCAACTATTAAGTTGCATTACAATCATCTAACCATTGAGTAAGACGCTTGGTTTCCGTTTGGAGTTGTTCACTAAAGTCTCCCACTCCGACGGCCACATTTGTACCCCGGTCGGATCCGCCGACCGGCAAGTGACCTTGATCACTCCGTAACTACCCTCCAAACTCCAGGGTTCTTTCACTAGAGTCCCCTTCTCCGACGGTCAAATTATATACCGGTCTATACACAAAGTCTTACTCAATGTGCTGAACGGCACGAAATAAAAACAATTATCATAACAAAATCCTGTTCTCTGAATCTATCAAAATCAAAGGGTGGTCAGACATAAAGACAACATGTATTCCTCATACATTTACTAATCACATAATCATTCATTTACACCTTGGTTCCTCGTTACCAATACCACAACACAAAATATATATGTATATAAAATCATAGAACAAATGACATCCATAAGCAAAGAAAAAGTCATCTATTATAATTAATTAACTATCATATATATATATATATATATATATATATATATATATATATATATATATATATATATATATTGTTTCCTTATTACCATAGCCACCATGTTGCATCTAAACCCACGACAATATTCCTTGCCCAGTAGTCCTCACTCACCATGATGATGATTGGATAAAATATAAAGGTTAAACAGCAATACTTTACTCGCAGTGCGTGGCGCAGTCAATGCGCATTTTAAACTTTGCAGACATGACGATACAACTTGCGCCGATAGGAATAACACCCAGGCCAGGTTCAAGAAAACATCAACAACACAATAACAATGATAAATCGGACAAGGACATCATAAAATAAAGATTATCAATCGTCACAAATATTATTCCAACTAATCTTTCTCCATCATATACTACCATTAATTCCCAATTGGACAGATTAAATTGTACCCATAAAACCTATATCCCCTCACCTGAATCAACGAAAAGAATGGGAAAAAGAAGAGTGAAACTGGATTCTTTACGCCAAGAGCACGTCCCGATGATCTTGAGCCACCGCGCCTTCTTCCTCTTTTTCTCCAGAGAAAACTTATTTTAACAATTAGGGTTCCCAAGACACTCTAACTATTTTCCCCTTATTTTATTCCTTAACCATTACACTTATAGCAGGGTCCCACCACACTAGGGGGTAAGAAAACAAAACCTCAAAAAAAATCCATCTCACAACTCTATTTTACTACCTCTCTCATACCTTCTCGTTGATTTATTATTATTATTATTATTATTATTATTATTATTATTATTATTATATTTTATTTTTATTATTGTTATTATTTTATTTTATTTTGTGGGTTTTACACAACAAATGACAGTACTTCCTCTATTCAATTGCCTAATTGTTTCTCTATTTAGACATTGTTCTCTTAATTCTTGATATAAAAGTTCAATAACTCCTCCTAGTGTGTTTGCTGTTTCTTCTGGTCTTAATTCCCATAGTCTATTAATTTTTGAATTAAGTGGATATGATAATTTATCTATGAAAATATATTTGTATATTTCCTTAGTCTCTTCATCCAATTGATAATAGTATTTCTGGTATTCACAGATAAAACTTTCAATTTGGTATATGTCGCAAATCTGCATTCTATTTAGATGTGATTTAGCATTTTCAAGTAAGGATTTATTTGGTTTTTCTCTTTGTTCTATCATATTATATCCTAAGAATTCTTGATGAATTAATGTCATTACTAATTTGACATAGTCCATATTATTGTCCACCATTCTCCCATACTGAATCAATTTTTCATCTTTAATTCCTACTAAGAATTTTTGTACATTTCCTGATGTTTTAAAAGTCACAAAATTCTTAGTTTCTATAAAGTTTAATTGTTTAAATATTTCATCAGTTAAGACTAGTAATATCATTTCATTGGTCCATTTTAATAATACATCTTCTTTATTTCTTATGCAATCAATGTCTAGAATATTTCCTATATTATTATATCGAGGTTTAAATTCTTCTTGAATTTTTGTCCATTTATTATTTTTTCTTGCATATTCTTTATTATACATAGTTTCTTCTTCATGCTTATCCCAAGCTCCATCGGGTGTATATTTGTATTCTTCCCATTTTCTTTTAGGACTTTTTTCGCTATATTCTCCTTTCTCCTTTCTTATATGATTTTCTTCAGATTCTGAAGATGAACTGTAATTTAGAATTATTTCTTCATTCTCATTATTTTCTGTATCTTTTTTATTAATTCGTTCAATTTTGTGTATTTGATTATTTTCTTCTTCAACAATTTTAAGGTGTTCTAGTAATTGCTGAATTTCTTCTAAATCGTTTGATTTTCTTAATGTTTCCATATATTCATCTTTTATCCTCTCCATGCGGATACGGGTGTAGGTATTCTTGATGGTTCTTGGTCTAGTTCTTGTTTAATTATTATTTTATCTAAATTCTTTGTTTCAAAAATTTCTTCTAATTCCTTTTTTGTTATGCATTTATTATTTTCTTCATATTTTAAGAGGTCTTCTAATTGTTCTAGAATAATTTTCATTCTATTATTATCTTCATCTATTTCTTTTCCTATGCTTATATTGTATAATGTTTCTTTAATATCTTTTATTTCATTTTGTCCTTTTTGTATTCTATTGCAAGTATAATTTGCAATTTTATCTGGATTTTCTATTAGTTGAATAATATTTTTATTTATATCTTTCATAATTTTTTTCAGTTCTTTGAATCCTAATTCTATTTCTTCAGATAGCCCAATTATCCTATATAATTTTCTAATTCTTGTTTTAGTCTTTTTATTCTTTTTCTAACCATTTCTTGTTGGAAAAGAATGTAGTTATTTTGATCTAATTTTTCTAATACTTCTAAGTATTTTCTTAGCTCATATATACTTTGTTTTATTGTCAATACTTTATTCATTATTAAAATAATAGTTTGTACAGTAGTATACGGTGTTGATGTTGATTTTGTGTGTCAAATTATCAATTCTAATAATGTTTACCTCATTTGAAAAGTTAGGTGCAGTTTTAAAAAAAAAATAAAAGTGAAGTGTATGAAGATTTTTTTATTTAATTATTTAATAAATTGAATTAAATTAATCAAATATTTTTATTTGATTAAACTAGATTAATAATTTAATTAAATTAAAATTAATAAAATAATTATATTAAACTAATAAATTTAATTAGTTAAAATAACTTAAGTCAAGTAAATTAATTTAAATTATTTGATTATTTAGATTAATTTAATTATTGAAATTAAAATATTTGTATATTGATTTTTTTGTGAAGGGTATTTTTGTCTTTTTAAAAATAATTACGTTTCTCTCTTCTCACTTTCTATCCAACCAAACAAAGGGAGAGAGAGAAAACACACTTCTTTCTCTCCTATTTCTTCTCTCTTTCTCATATTTCAAACAATACATCAAATCTATTCTATTTCTCACCTATTTTTCTCTTCCATACTCTTTCTCATCTCTTTCTCTTTTCTCATTTTCTTCTCACAACCAAACAGAGCATAAGGGACAGGGAAATCTAGTTGCTAATTCTCTAGTTAGGACGACTATTTCTTTATCTAGTCTCTATATTTTTTATGTTATTCCCACTTATATTGTAGACATTAACTATGATGAAATGAAATAAGATTGCAGCTATGGGGGAAAAAACACACAACTGAATTACCTGATTCTACACCCAATTTTAATTTCATTTTTTAGTTTATTTTCGGTGGTTTATAAATGAATCAATCTCTTGTTTATGTTGCCTGAACATGTTGGTGAGAAATCAGCAATTACATTTGCACCATGACCCTTGAACCAATCATTTGACTTCATTTGTCACTGACAATACTCAAATTGGTAGATGTGTTGGAAAACTTGGATGTGGTGGAATGTTATACAAGTACTGTTGGCATATTTTATTCTAATATATCATAATGTAGGCAGATATTGGTAATTAATTATATTAATTATTTATCTCTTAAGGACCTTAATTGATATGTGATCAAATTAAGAGATAAGGTTAATCAGATTTCTTATTTGATAACTAATTATATCATTAATTATCTGATATGGGCAAAATATGAGTGGATGTCACCGACGACCAATTTCGAAACAATGGGAACCCTAATTGGTCATCACCCTACATATAGGCTATAGTCCTCAATACACCGGACACAACGCACACCGCCTCTTCTCCCCATCTGAAGAGCGACTAAGGCATAAGGAGTCCAGGTTGAGGAAGAACCACAAGCCAACAGGTGTTCATTACTCGTCTATCTCTTTCTCTATTCTCTCTCGTGTTTCAGATTCTAAGACTATCAAGCTATGTTTGTTCGTGATTGATTGTCGTAGAGATTCCGCGATAGTTGGTGATCAAATCTATTACTATTGAAGAACGCTTAATATCAGGAACACGACATTGATCCAGGTATTTATTGACGTCGATGAATCCTTAGTAATCAGCTGGCATGATGTAGATCCCAGGTTTTGTGGTGTTTTGCTTTAGGGTATATGCATCTAGTTATGTATGCTTTAAAGAATAAAGAAAAATCAAGAATCTAAAGGATTAATTCCAACAAGTGGTATCAGAGCGGTCTTCATTGTTGGGTTATTAGGATTCAAGTTCTTTGATTTAGTTGAACCCTAATTTTTATAAAAGAGAAGGTTTGTTTTAATTGGCTTTTATATATGATGTTTCCTGGATCCAGCTTTTGGTTATTGTGCTTGCGTTTTCGAACGAATAAGAGAATGCCTATTGATTTCAATGTAATAGAATGTCTTTCGTTGGCAAGGTATCGTGATTCACTTTTGTTTTGTATGAAAAACGATTTTCCAATTACTGGACGTGATGGAAGTTCAAGAATGTGTTTCTTATTTTGCAAATAAAGCTTTAGTTTTTCTTTCAATTATCTTTAATATGGATCCAACCATTTTTTGGTTATTTGTTTTCCACCTTGTGCTTGAGGTTTGTCACATATATCATATGGATGCTTAATGTTTTCGAACTTAGTCTAGAAGCATGACGTGAAGGTACTGGGCAAAACCCCCCAATGCTACCTTACGGTCAAAACACTACTTTTGATAAATAATAACGCGACACCCTAAACCCGGCATCATATGGTTACCCAATTGCGAAAATAAAACTGATTACAATGCTGGTTACTTTCGGAAAATATCATTTTCTCGATGGATAAGTACACTAAAAACGGTAGTTAAATTTTTTTTTTGAAAGGATAATTGAAATAAAAGTGATGAACACTCAACATGAATTGAAGACAACATATATATATATATATATATATATATATATATATATATATATATATATATATATATATATTCATAACATGTCACAGAAAGACCCAAGTTCTAGTACATAGGCTAGGGCCTTATCAACGACCATTGCAACAGAGTTAGAAATCTAGAAGATACAACTGAAAAGAGAGTAAGCAAAAACACGGGGAAAGAGGGTCCGGAACCACATCACAAAAGTGACTCTAGAAAGTTAGAAGACGGAAGACTATTCACAAAACGTTCCAAACTGGTCACTGACACTGGCTACAAGCAGGGTCTCCATAAAAACTCCCATGAGACTAGACATCAGGTAATGGGTCTATGATGTCGCCGCCCTCATCCACGGAATCGTCATCGTCGTCATGATCCAAAACATAATACTCAAGCTCATCCTCCTCCATGATCTCATAGAAGTCTTCATCGGGGTCCTCCTCGGGGTTCTCCTCTATAGGTGCTGTCTGCTCGACGTCCAGAGGTGGTAGCTCGTGTAGTAGTCCGTTAACTTGCAGTGTGTGAAGTAGTACCAAGTCAGAGGCAGAGCAACTCTCCTAGTCTCCACGGTTTGGCTCCTACAAATCAGGTCTCCGTCAGCATTCAAATCAGTGGTGGTGATTGATCCGTGGTACGTAGGAGATATCGCCCCCGGATGAATCTGCCATGCCTCGGTATTCCCCGTGTCATCGAAGACCTCAGTCTTCGACATCATCGGCACAAGAGGGATGTTGGGATCCGTTTGAGTTCATATACATACGACGATACCAAAAAGGAAGAGAGAATAACAAGCAAGAATGAAAGAGTGAGATACCGACAGCGGATATATCGCACAACAACCATATACATGATACATAAAACACATTGGCATATTAACATTTAAAACATTATTCATAGGTAAACAACAAGTATTATTTCAATGGGTCTCATACCCGAATCAATCAGTTTTATAAAGATAATGCATGACACTTCAATCATCAGGATCTAAACATAATCTCATGAGATATCATCACCATTTTATCATTAAGAAATAAAGAGTTGATCAAGCTCGTATGCCGCATTGGCAAGTTATCAACGTCACCTCATGTACCCGGATCAACATCATCACGAATCCCTTTTCAACATCCATTCGGATGTATACATCATCGAATACCACATCTTAAGCGGGTATTCGGTAACTCAAGCACGCCTGCTAAGGAGAAATGCAAATGAATAAAAGACTTTTCATTATCAAGACTTTTCTTTGTGTTCACTATTTTTCGTTGTCGAATCCCAAAGCTAACGACTATTCACAATTTTCATCACTTGAAAATCAATAACACAGGGCACGTAGTCCGAGTGCTCATCACACCACCGTAGACCGATGCCGCAGTCCAAGGTTGTGATCGTAGAAACAATTATAATTTTATCCTTGTTTTATTTCAACATGATAAGGACTCATAGTCCATAATAACGAAATTCGAACACACAGTCCTCAATTCCAAGATTAGGACTCCTAGCTCATAATATCACGATGAGGACACTTGGTCCATAATTCTTGACACGGATCCCAGATCGCGTGCATATAACTAAATGCTAGAGACGACGTCTCACGAACTAGATTCTCTTTCACATGTGTTTACTTTTCGCTCCGTGAAAATCAAAATCCAAAACAAAACCTCAGTCACTTATCCAAGTAACCGGAACGTTTCTAAATCATTTAGGAGAAAATCTTTTCCTTTACAAACTCTTTTATAAAACAATTAGGAAATTTGTTTGCTTTTGAAATCCTTGATGGAATAAAGTCAAATATTTTCAAAGGGGTTTTTCCTTCATAAAACACATAGTTTGAAAAAAGTTTTCTCTCGTACAAACTTTGGATCATGAAAATGTAGTTTCTATTAAATTAAAAACACTTCAACGTTTCTTTTCAAAACAAGAATCTTATTCTCTTGAAGTAAGTGTTTTAAACAATGAACTTTTATAAATTAAACCAATACTCTCAAAGTTCTATTCAAGGCTTATTAAGGCTTTTAATCCTTATAATCATGGAGCACAGACTCAAGTCCGGCTTCTCAAACTTCAATCAACAGTAATATATTCTCAACAATAATATCACAGTTAACAACAATTCATCACATATATACAACTCACAATACTTTAAGGCAAGTAATAATCTACTTCAAGTAATAATCACAATAGTTCAAGTAAATAAGTCATTCAAGTATTTGCTCCATATCATAATAATATTCAAATCACTCAAGTAAACACATACACACATGCATATAGTCATTGAATATCCCTAGGCAATCCCTTCTTACCTTCCGTGAAGGTAAGGAGATTATATGCTTGAAGAGATATACCACGAATGTCCTTGTTTTCTCCGCAATGGAAGTCTAAGGTCATGAACACAAAATCATAAGTTAAAATCAACCAAGAACACTAACCCACAAGGTATTAGGTTCGGCCAAGACAATAAATTAGGGTTAGAGATCCCCTAAAATTATACAACTTATGGATTTATGATCCTTGAGTGTTAGGAGTTCATAAACAATGATCATTTAACAAAGTTGAATTAAAATCCCACTAAGTTATAAACTTAGGGTATTCGGCCAAGGCTAGTAAAATAGGCTAGCATTCACTAAACTTTCCAATCTCTTAGGTTTAGTATCCATATGTATTAAGGAGCTCAAAACCATGATCAACTCGGAAAAATAAGAACAAAGTATCCTAGGTCCATAACCTTCTAGGTTCGGCCTTCATAGGATTTTCAAGCTAGAAATATTTAAACTTTCCAATCTCTTAGACTTAGCATCCAAATATCTTATGGAGTTCAAGTCCATGATCATTTTGGAAATCAATGGAAACTTAAACATTCCAATCTCTTAGACTTAGCATCCAAATATCTTATGGATCTCAAGTCCATGATCATTTTGGAAAAATAAAAAAAAAACTCAAACATCCTAGCACCTAAACACTAAGTTTCGGCCATCATAGGATGATGAGGAAAATATTCTTTGTTTAATAACAACTCTTAGATTTAGAATCATAAGTTATCAAGAGTTCTAAATCCATGATCATTATTGGAAAGTCGAAACATAGTATCCTAGGTCTACTTATTCGTATTTTCGGCCATCATAGGAACAAGCTATCAAACCTTCCAAGATTTATAGATTTAAGATCAAGGGATAGTTAGAAACTCAAACACATGATCATATTCCAAAAGTTGAAACAAAACCCACCTAGACCATATTGCATGGTTTCGGCCTCCTTAGAAAGAAAGGGTTAGGGAGCTTTGTTTTAAAACCTTTTAGTATGTGAAAATACAAGTAAATACAAGACTATAGGAAGTGGGTTCAACTCAAAAGAAGTTTTCTACCATTTTTAAGAGATTTTAGAAGTTTAAAGCTTAATAAGAACACATAACACAAATAATGAAATAAAATGACAAACTTGTAAAGAAATTTATATGAGAGCATTACCCTTAACAAGAGGAAGAACTTTAATGAAGAACACAAGTGCAAAAGGCAAATAAAAATGCAAGCTTTAAGTAGTTGAAAAGGAAGAAGAAGATGAAGTAATATAAGAGTAATGAAGTGATGAAGAAGAAAAGTGGTGAAGTGTAAATGAAAGGGGTATATATAGGGGGAGGGGGAGAGGCTCATGTCCATGAGGAAGAAGAGAGGAAAATGGAGTGGCTTGTTGAGTAAGTTTGGGAGTTAAGGCTTGATGGGATGGAAGGAGGAGAGAGAAATAACTTTTGGATTAGAATAGTATTATAATTTGAAAAATGTAATGATTATACTTTGGGAGTGTGTCATAAACTCTTCCATCATGTCACTTCACTCCTTTTGTGTTCCCTAATCTACTCCATTGCGTATCTGGTTGCACTTCTGATCGTAGTTTTCCGACGTTTTCACTCGATTAAAATATTATATTTTGTTTTCGAACGAAAATTTTCAAAATCTCCAAACCCCCACAAAACATCACAAAAACATCAACCGTTTTGTTCACGGGTAAAAATTAGGTTTTCTGCACAATAAACTTGTTCTAGCAGGGAAACTCAAACCGACTTCCGTCTGAATTTTCAACCGAAATTTTTACCGCGAGTTCATATGATATAACAACAAAAGAAAATGATTTTAGTTTAATTAAAATCATCCCGAGTTTAATCTAAAAATAAACACATTTAAATATGTATTTACTGCTACTGAAAGAATAGGAAAAATAGGGTGTTACAAATAACATGATAGTAGACAAAAGGTATGGATAAATATTGATAATACCAGCCATATTTATCTTCAAGTTTTCTAATTTTGTGACTATTAATACCATTCTAAAGCATGTTTGGTTTTGACCGTAAGCAGTTTTATGTAATGGTTTTGATAAATAATGCTTTTGATACACCTAATTGATGATGGCTTTAAGAGTATTGATGGCCTTCTTTATGATAATAAATGTAATTGAATAAATCAAATAAATTGAATTGATATTTTTTTCTTTTCAATTTGATTATGGTGAATGCTTTTGGAGAATAAAGCTTTTATTTGATTTAATATATATTTATTATATCATGTATAATGAACCCATGAACGTGATTGCATGTAATTAAGCGTTGAAGTTTCCATGCTTAGCCTGGATTTGGCTCGACAAAATTTAGACCTCCCATTTTATTAAATTGTCTAGTAATTTTGGTTGAGTTGGTTGAAACAACACGTTGCCGAAGTAACCTCTGTTGCGTAGATTTGGTTCAATTGAATTTACAAAAGATGTAGTCATGCGAGCTGTTGTCGACCCGAAGGAAGGCGCAGTTTGGCCGGATAATTACATTCCTGTGATGATAAATGTGTGGTGATTATAAAGGTACTTTCCATGTGGATAATGGGATGCCCGAAGGTGACTATTATTTGACAGGACTTATCACAAATATTTGATCATTGCGTTAACAGTACCGCTAGCAGTTAATTCTTACAATCCGAAGATTGGGAATTAATGGTGCGTTTGGTATCTTGTTTGGGTCTTTAGTTTGCCAATTTTGATTTCGAGTGAGCCAATTAAAGTATGGAGTCACCGAGGTGACTTCTCTTGTGGAAATTGCTCATAAGAGATATTGAATGTCGTGTGGGTGTATATCCATCCGGGTATTAATCGGCCCAAAGGAAGGTTAATATTTGACCGGGTTACATTCACACTTGTGATGATAAACACGTAGTGATTATAAAGATTATTTTTATGTGAATAACAGAACGTCCAA
The DNA here is from genome assembly GCA_030762895.1 of Sophora flavescens. NCBI lineage: Eukaryota > Viridiplantae > Streptophyta > Magnoliopsida > Fabales > Fabaceae > Sophora > Sophora flavescens. The sequence goes on from CM061067.1 coordinate 126,651,767, forward strand.
ATATGGTTGTTGTTTGACAGAAATTATCATTAGTGTTTGATCATTACATCAAAATACCTCTAGCAATTAATATTATTGTCTCAAGACTTGATATTAATGATGCATTGAGTATTTTTGGTGAGTATCCTTATGATACTTTTGTTCTCATTAAAGTTAATATTGCTTATATATTTGCTAATTTAATCCTCAAAAGTTTTGACTTTTAGGATTGAAAAAAAAACCAATTAAGTTTTTTGATATAGACTTGGCATAAAGATGGAGAAACCCATCTTCTCTCACTCAATCCAGTACATCTAAAGAGAGAATCAAGTGTAGGAAGTGGAAACGCTCCAATCGCTTGGGTCTTATGATAATAAAGCATAATATTCCAGAAATCTTTTGGGGTGTTATTTCGGATGGCATAATTATTGTCAGATTTCCTTGCTAAAGTTGAAAAGTACTTTCTAAAAGCAATAAAGGTGAAGCAAGCACTCATTGTAGAGCTAGTTTTTTCATTAAGAATAAAAGCAAAGGAAATTTAAGGAGAACTTTATAGGAATGTCCAATCTTGCTCATAAACTTAAGGCGTTAAAGCTTGGGTTGTCTAACGACTTGCCCATGCATTTAGCATTTGGTATTCCTTCATGCACAATTTAGTTAGTTTAAGGCAGCTTATAGCTGTTATGAAGATAAATGATATCTTAATGGATTCATTTTATAAGGTATGCAATAAAGGAAAGAATGAAGTAAGAGAAGACAAATAGTGCTCATTTGACAAATACCTCTAAATATAAGGGCAAACAAAAAAGGAAAATTAAGGATTAAGCTGCTAAGGGCTCATCTTAAAAGAAACAACTAAGGTCACAATTGTTTCTTTTATATGGACATTGTGCATCTAAAGAAGAAATATCCCAAATATCATGTTTGTCATACCTATAAAGAATTGTCTCAACTTATAAATGTTAAGTGGTGCTGAAAGATGCATCTATATTGGAATTAACCAAGTCAGTAAAGGATAAGGATATTGATGTTTCAGATTGTTGTTACTGGCTAATATTTGGAATTTAAAGACATTTTGGTTTAGCCATCATTTAGATGAAATTTGGTTTTGGCTTCTTATTGAACAAATCAAGAATAATTTTGTTCTTTTAGAAACGATGGATTCAATTTGTCTTTTAAATTCAAATATTGTTGGCACTAGTTAAGCTATTGACTGTGATGATCTATAATTGCTTGGTATTGAAACCTCTTGTGGTAAAACATTGAGTGATGAATCATATGGCATTAAGCGTAAAGTTAATAGTAATTAAAATTAAGGACCATTATGATACAAACATTCTGGGCACATCTCTATAAATAGAGTTGAGCGACTTGTATGAGGGAATCCAAGAATCCATTGGCCTTATACATTTTATTGTTTGTCTCAAATGTATTAAAGGTAAATAGATCAAAACATGGCTATCAAGAATACAGTTAAGTCCTAGTAATGACTCTTAAAGATATGGTGAGCAGTATGATTAGTCATTCTACCTTACCAGAGTCACTATGGAAGTAATGTAAGACTAAGCCCTCATTCATGTTTTGATGTATGACAAACAAAGTGTATTTTGCATAAGATTTTTGATTTTGACAATGTACTCATTACGTGTTAAGTTGCATGCAGGATCACTCATGAACAAAGAAGCTTACGTCCAACAAAGCAAAACAAGCTGACGTCTAACCAAGTAAAACAAGCAGACAAAGGGATAAAAAACTGGCGTCCACTAAAGTACAACAAGAAGAGCTTGTCCAACAAAAAGAGCTCGTCTAACAAGAAGAGCGCGTCCACTGAAAGTAACAGAGGAGCTCGTCTGCTGATGTGGCACATATAGCTCGTCTAACAAGAAGAGCACGTCAACTGAAAGTAACAGAAGAGCTCGTCTGCTGATGTGGCACATATAGCTCGTCTAACAAGAAGAGCGCGTCCACTGAAAGTAACAGAAGAGCTTGTCTACTGACGTGGCACATGGAGCTCGTCTGCTGAAGTAGAAAAAAAAGGAGAGCTCGTCTACTAAAAGTGGCAAATGGAGCTCGTCTACTAATGATACGCGCTGTGGACTTACTAAGATCTTAATGAGATGCTCCGTCCACTAACATGGCATATGAAACTCGTCTACCAGTTGAAGCACGTCCAATAACTTGTGTTAGCACTCCCGTCTACTGACGTGGCAAAATGGACGCGGCTATTTGCTATTCTTTCAGATAGAAACGAATATTTTACTCTTCAATTAGACTTGGCTATCCTTTCAGATGGAAATGGTTATTTTTCGAGAAGGACGCAAACTCTACAAGAATCAACAGAATCTTATTTCAAGAACAAGAATCAAGAAAACAGATTTTGTTAAATCAGATCCAAATCTGTTTTAAATGATCCCAACGACTATAATTTGTCTTTTATATAAATAGGGATCAAAGGAACACTTTTCATGAACCTAACTCATTCTGATTGTGAAACTATGAAAGATCCAAAAGTGCTTCATCTCTGAGAAAAGTGTGATATTAGTTAGAACTTCAATTTGTATAATCAGACTTTTAAAGTATTTCTTCTACTCAATTCTTTTCGTGAATTAGTGTGATTACGAGAGGGTATCTCTTAGGCTTGAACAAGGATAGAAGGGATCCTTGGGTATAGAAAAGCAAGTGTGCTTTCTGGTGAATTCTTGAGCAAGGAGGTTATCCTTATGTTACTGTAATTGGAATTTTGTAATTGCTGATTATAGTGGAAAAAACCACAGAGGTGTGAGACTGGATGTAAGCTTACCAGAGGAGGTAGCCGAACCAGGATAAATCGGTTTACGTGTTCTTCTCATCTCTAAACTCCATATACTTGTTATATGCACTTGTATGTTGTGAATGAGTTTTAAGAATACTTGTTAACTTGAATCTTTGATCTACAATCTGTGTTAAACTTGTTATTACTTCTTATAATTCTGCTTAACATCATCACTTGTTCCATAACCTGATTCTTGGGAATTAAAATTGAGTGAAAACCAGTTTTCTTTAAAGAAACACTGTTTTGCTTTAAATTGTTGAAAAAGTTTTCAATATCTCAATTCACCCTCCCCCCCCCCCCCCCCCCCTCTTGAGATCGTAGCCACTACCAACAATTGGCATCAGGGCTAAAACTCTTGTTACAAAGCTTAATAGCTTCAAGAGATGGCTACAAATGATATCCTGGGTGATGGGCCTTCACTCACTAGACCCCCTACCTTTAATGGCTCCCAATACATGTATTGAAAAGAGAGAATGCTTATCTTTCTTGAGGCTGCAGGTTTAGATGTATTAGATGCGGTTGAAAATGGTCCCTATGTTCCATTTATTCTTGATGCTAAGGGAAATAAACAAACTAAACCAAAAGATGACTGGAATGATGATTATAAAAGAAGAGTTGGTTATAATGCTAAGGCAAAAAATATTATAAAAGCTGCTTTGAATTATGATGAGTTTTTCAGGGTCTCCAATTGCAAAACGACAAAGCAAATGTGGGATACTCTTCAACTCACTCATGAAGGAACCAACGATGTGAAAAGAGAAAGAATGAATGCACTAGTCCATGAATATGAACTCTTTCACATGAAGAATGGTGAGGAGATAGATGAACTACAAAAGAGGTTTACATACAATGTGAACCAGCTAGAAGGACTCAGACATACAATCACAGATAAGAAAAAGATTAACAAGATAATGAGATGTTTGAGTCATGAATGGCAGCCGAAAATTACTGCAATTATTGAAGCAAAGGATCTAGACACCATGCAGATTGCTACTTTATTTGGCAAGTTGAAAGAACATGAATTGGAACTTAATAGATTGAAAAGTCATGAAGATAAGGAGAAAAAAAAGAAAGGGCTCTCACTCAAGGCTCATATCTCCAAAGAATCAATAGAAAGTGATGAAGATGAACACCTTGATGAAAGTGAAGAATCCGAAGAAGAAGACATGAGATTGCTTGTGAGGAAATTTAGAAGATTCATCAAAAAGAATAGAAACAAGAAGCAATTCAGTTTTCCTACCAAAAAGAACACGAACAAAGGTGAAAGCTCTTTCTCAACAATCAAATGCTTTGAATGTGGAAAGCTTGGACACTACAAAAATGAATGTCCAAAGCTACAAAAGAAAGAAAAGTATGAGAAGAATGACAACAAAGAGAAGAAAGGAAGAAAGCCTAGAAGAGCATACATAGTTTGGGAAGAAAATGATATGGATTCCACTAGTAGCGAATCTGAAAATGAAGAAGCCAACCTATGTCTCATGGCAAATCAACAAAGTGATAGTGAAACCGAGGTAAATGATTCTTCTCCTACCTATGATGAGTTACAAGATGCTTTTGATGAATTGCATGAAGAATATGTTAAAATTGGTAAACAGCTTATATCTTCTTGGAAGATCATCGCAAAACAATGTAGTGACTCTGCATCTTTACAAATAAAGCTTAAAGAACTAGAAGCTGAAAATTCAAAATTACTTACATCTAGTTCAATTTGCACCAAATGCACTATACTAGAAAAGGAAGTTGCAAAACTGAATACAACTCTATCTAAGTTTACTTTGGGTAGAGATAACTTGAATGCCATATTAGGACAACAAAAGGGTGTGTATGACAAAGCTGGAATTGGATATAAGCCAATGGTACATGAAAAATCTTTTAAGAAGCTTTTTGTTGCACCTATTTCCTCAACTAGTCCTTTTATTAAATGTTATTATTGTCTAAAGAAAGGTCATACAGCTGCTACTTGTAGACTTATAAAGAACATTCATGTTGGCATTAAACAAATTTGGGTTCCAAAAGGAACTTATGTTGCTACTAACACCAAAGGACCCAACTAGATTTGGGTACCTAAAGGAAACGTATAAAAAAAAAACTGTTTTGTAGGTGTGTTTGAAGGCCAAAACCTCTGGTTTTTAGATAGTGGCTGCTCCAAACACATGACCGGAGACATCACAAAATTTACATCTTTCACTCCCAAAGAAGGTGGAAACGTCACCTATGGAGATAACAACAAAGGAAGAATTCTTAGCGTTGGAACAATAGGAAAAAGTCCAGCAATCAAGATAGAGGATGTTCTCTATGTGGAAGGGCTCAAACACAATCTATTAAGTATAAGCCAATTATGTGATAAAGGCTACAAGGTTGGGAAAGGACATTTTTGATGATGCAGAAACTCCTGAGGATGAAGTGAAATCTGATGAAGGAAAAAAGAGCAACAAGGAATAGGAAGATGAAGAGAGCAATAAAAAAACCTCAAGCAGAACTTCAACAAGAATATCTTCCTAAGGAGTGGCAAGCTTCAATGAATCATCCCCTAGAGAATATCATTGGTGAGATCACCAAAGGGGTAACCACTAGAAACTCTTTAAGGAATATTTGCAATACCATGGCGTTTGTATCTCAAATAGAACCAAAATGTGTTGATGATGCTATTAATGATGAACATTGGATGATTGCAATTCAAGAGCAGTTAAATCAATTTAAAAGGAACAAAGTTTGTGATTTAGTTCCAAAACCCAAAAGTAAACAAATAATCGGAACTAAATGGGTGTTTAGAAACTAAATGGATGAGAATGGAATAATAGTAAGAAACAAGGCTAGACTAGTAGCTAAGGGATATAATCAAGAAGAAGGAATTGATTACGATGAAACATATGCTCCCGTAGCTAGATTAGAAGCCATAAGAATGCTCTTAGCCTATGCATGTATAATGAACTTTAAACTGTACCAAATAGATGTGAAAAGTGCCTTTTTAAATAGAATAATACATGGAATATTTGCAATACCATGGCGTTTGTATCTCAAATAGAACCAAAATGTGTTGATGATGCTATTAATGATGAACATTGGATGATTGCAATGCAAGAGCAGTTAAATCAATTTAAAAGGAACAAAGTTTGGGATTTAGTTCCAAAACCCAAAAGTAAACAAATAATCGGAACTAAATGGGTGTTTAGAAACTAAATGGATGAGAATGGAATAATAGTAAGAAACAAGGCTAGACTAGTAGCTAAGGGATATAATCAAGAAGAAGGAATTGATTACGATGAAACATATGCTCCCGTAGCTAGATTAGAAGCCATAAGAATGCTCTTAGCCTATGCATGTATAATGAACTTTAAACTGTACCAAATAGATGTGAAAAGTGCCTTTTTAAATAGAATAATACAAGAGGAAGTATATGTAAGTCAACCCCCCTGGCTTTGTTGATAGTGAGTTCCCAAGTCATGTCTATAAACTGACTAAAGCCCTATATGGACTTAAGCAAGCTCCTAGAGCTTGGTATGAGAGGTTAAGCAATTTTCTCCTAGAGAAAGGCTTTAAAAGAGGAAAAGTTGATACAACACTATTTGATAAAACAAAAGCACACAATATCTTACTTGTTCAAATATATGTTGATGCCATTATTTTTGGTGCTACTACCGAGTCTTTATGCAAGGAATTTGGTGAACTAATGCAAAGTGAATTTGAAATGTCCATGATGGGAGATCTTACCTTCTTTCTTGGACTTCAAATTAAGCAATGCCAAGATGGAACCTTCATAAGCCAAACAAAGTATTGCAAGGAACTACTAAAGAAGTTTTGAATCGAAAGCGCAAAGGAAATGGCAACACCAATGAGTCCAGCCTGCTACTTGGACAAAGATGAACATGGTAAATCTATAGATGTATCCAAGTATAGAGGTATTATCGGATCCTTACTTTATCTCACTGCAAGTAGGCCAGATATAATGTTTAGTGTGTGTATGTGTGCAAGGTATCAAGCTAATCCTAAAGAATCACATCTTACTGTAGTTAAAAGAATCATGAAGTATCTTTTAGGAACAAAAGAAATAGGGCTGTGGTATCCCAAAGGATCCACTTGCACATTAATAGGATATTCCGACTCTGATTTTGCTGGATGCAAGTTAGATAGGAAGAGCAAAAGTGGAACATGCCATTTATTAGGAAATTCCCTAGTGTCCTGGTTTAGTAAAAACCAAACTAGTGTGGCCTTATCCATAGCTGAAGCAGAATATGTTGCAGCTGGGAGTTGTTGTGCTCAAATCCTATGGATGAAACAACAATTAATTGACTATGACGTTTATCTGGATCATATACCAATAAAGTGTGATAACACTAGTGCAATTAATCTAACAAAGAACCCAATTATGCACTCAAGAACCAAGCATATTGAAATTAGGTATCATTTTATCAGGGATCATATTCAAAGTGGTGATGTTGTGATTGAACATATAGATACAACCAAGCAATTAGCTGATACATTCATCAAACCACTAAATAAGGAGAGTTTCTTCTTTATAAGAAGGGAACTTGGCATAATTGATCCTCAAAATAATTGATATCAGATGTTATTTTTGATAATATAGTCAATATGGCAAGCGAGGCAGCACAAGATGCTGAAAATTATGAAGGACATGAACAAGATGCTTTTATCTAGTCTCAGTTTAGACTAAGTGCCCTTAAGTGCCTGTAATTCCTTTTTTTTTTATTTTAGTGTTTTGGATGTTTTGATGTATTGCATAAGTTTTGAAATGATTTATTATCAATGAATACAAGACTGTTTTTCAGTTTGATTTCAATATTATCCATACTTTCTTTTTGATAATGACAAAGGGGGAGAAAGATGAACCATACAACTATTAATTCTGTCTTGCATTTGTTGTAAAAAAATTTTCTCTGCGTAAATTTTTTTCCTCTGATACCTAAGTATGAACTGCTTTGAAAAGACATATTTGAACTTATAATAAATGCAAGATGATATTTTTTTCATGATAATTATATGACAACAGTTGATCTTTTGAAAGATATCAATGACACAGGGGGAGGATGAAAATGACTCAAGAACCATGCTTACTGAATAGCTGTACTCTGATTTCTTAATAACTAAGGTTAAGTATGGTAAGGTTTGTCATAATAAAAAAATGGGGAGTTTGTAAGACTAAGCCCTCATTCATGTTTTGCTGTATGGCAAACAAAGTGTATTTTGCATAAAATTTTTGATTTTGACTATGTACTCATTATGTGTTAGGTTGCATGCAAGCTCACTCATGAACAAAGAAGCTGACGTCCAACAAAGCAAAACAAGCTGACGTCTAACCAAGTAAAACAAGCAGACGAAGGGATAAAAAGCTGGCGTCCACTAAAGTACAACAAGAAGAGCTCGTCCAACAAAAAGAGCTCGTCTAATAAGAAGAGCGCGCCCACTGAAAGTAACAGAGGAGCTCGTCTGCTGATGTGGCACATATAGCTCATCTAACAAGAAGAGCGCGTCAGGTGAAAGTAACAGAAGAGCTCGTCTACTGATATGGCACATATAACTCGTCTAACAAGAAGAGTGCGTCCACTGAAAGTAACAGAAGAGCTCGTCTGCTGACGTGGCACATGGAGCTCGTCTATTGAAGTAAAAAAAAAGGAGAGCTCGTCTACTAAAAGTGGCAAATGGAGCTCGTCTACTAATGATACGCGTTGTGGACTTACTAAGATCTTAATGAGAAGCTTCGTCCACTAACATGGCATATGAAACTCGTCTACCAGTTGAAGCACGTCAAATAACTTGTGTTAGCACTCTCGTCTACTGACTTGGCAAAATGGATGTGGCTATTTGCTATTCTTTTAGATAGAAACATATATTTTACTCTTCAATTAGACTTGGCTATTCTTTCAGATGGAAATGGCTATTTTTCGAGAAGGACGCAAACTCTATAAGAATCAATAGAATCTCATTTCAAGAACAAGAATCAAGAAAACAGATTTTGTTAAATCAGATCCAAATCTGTTTTAAATTATCCCAATGACTATAATTTGTCTTCTATATAAAGAGGGATCAAAGGAACGCTTTTCATGAACCTAACTCATTCTAATTGTGAAACTACGAAAGATCCAAAAGTGTTTCATCTCTGAGAAAAGTGTGATATTAGTTAGAACTTCAATTTGTATAATCAGACTTTTAGAGTCTTTCTTCTACTCAATTCTTTTCGTGAATTAGTGTGATTAAGAGAGGGTATCTCTTAGGCTTGAACAAGGATAGAAGGGATCCTTGGGTATAGAAAAGCAAGTGTGCTTTCTGGTGAATTCTTGAGCAAGGAGGTTGTCCTTGTGTTGCTGTAATTGGAATTTTGTAATTGCTGATTATAGTGGAGAAAACCACAGAGGTGTGGGACTAGATGTAGGCTTACCAGAGGAGGTAGCTGAACCAGGATAAATCGGTTTGCGTGTTCTTCTCATCTCTAAACTCCATATACTTGTTATATGCACTTGTGTGTTGTGAATGAGTTTTAAGAATACTTGTTAACTTGAATCTTTGATCTACAATCTGTGTTAAACTTGTTATTACTTCTTATAATTCTTCTTAACATCATCACTTGTTCCATAACCTGATTCTTGGGAATTAAAATTGAGTGAAAACCAATTTTCTTTAAAGAAACACTGTTTTGCTTTAAGTTGTTGAAAAAGTTTTCAATATCTCAATTCACCCCCCCCCCCCCTCTCGAGATCGTAACCACTACCAACAAGTAACACTATGGATTGCAGCTTAAATGCTTGACAAAGAACCAACTAAAGTAACCGACCAATCACTTTTAAGTATAAGAATATCCAACTAAAGCAAGACCTTGTAAGCCTCGCGAAGGAAACTGGAGTCTCAAACAGTAAGTGGCTACCTTATTGGTTACTCTGAAAGTTCAAAGGGGTATTAATTTTTTTAAAAATCCCAAGTTAAAGATACCTTGAGACAGGAACTGGATAGTTCCTTGAGGATATTGAGTTTGGGGGAGATAAGGTTAGAGACATTATCTTTGAGGAAGAATTGGTTCTAATCCTTGAACCAATTCATATAGTTGCTATTTGTGTAGCAAATTTGGATCCTTGTGAGGATATTGTTGTTGTTCTTCCTATTCAAGATAAGGAAATTATTCCTAAATTTCATATTCAACACCCTCAAGAACTAAAGCATCAAGAGTCATTGCATTTTGTCATGATCCACTAAAGAAAGGATGAATACTATTTTGGATAATTATGTAGTATTTCTCCAGGAACATAAGGTAAATGGTGTAATGGAAGATGATTCTATCAACTTCCACCAAACCATATGAAGTTTCAATTCGGAAAAGTGGATTGAAGGAATGAGTACAAGCTCAAGCTAGACAATAAGGTTGAAACTTATCCTATTACTTGAAAGTTTAAAAGGGTAATATGGAGAGGTATAAGGCTTGTCTAGTGTCAAAAGGCAATACTCAAAAGAAAGGATTGATTGTAAGAGACCTTCTTCTCAGTACCAATGAAGGACTCTTTTAGGACAATCATGACTCTCGTTGCTCATTATAATTTGGAGCTTCATAAGATGGATGTCAAGACTGTGTTTCTCAATGGCCACATTGATGAAACAGATGTATATAATGCAACTGTAAAACCTTGAGTCGAAAGACCTAGAGAAGGTGGTTTGAAAACTGATGGAATCTATTTATGGACTAAAGGAGGTGTCTCATTAGTGATACCACAGGTCCCATCAGGTGATTGTCTCATTTAGTTTTGAGATAAATATCGTGGACAACTGTGGGTTCACAATTCAGTGGGAGCAAATTTATACTCTTGGTGTTATATGTTAACATTTTACTAGCCAGCAGGGATATAGGCTCATTGCATGAAACCAAGAAATTTCTAACGATTTTTTTTTTTGAGATGAAAGATCTTGGGGATGCCTCTTTTGTCTTAGGAATTCAGGTACTTAGAGATCACTCTCGAGGTATCCATGGATTATCACAAAAGAGCTATATCGATACAGTTTTGGATAGGTTCAACATGAGAGATAGTAAACCAGGGAATATTCCTATAACTAAGGGAGACTATTTTAGTCTCAATTAATGCCCAAAAGGAAATCTGGAATTCAGGAAATACAGAAGATTCCTTATGCTTCAGCTATGGGAAATCTGATGTATGCTCAGGTTTGTACGCATCCGAACATAGTGTACATAATGCAGTGTTAGACAGATACTAGAGCAATCCAGAAAAGGATCATTGGAAAGCAGTCAAAATGATCGTAAGGTACTTAAAGAGAACAAAATAATATATGTTCATGGATCGAAGATCTGATAGTTTAGAGATCATAAGGTATTCTGACTCCGATCTTGTTGGGTGCCAAGATAGAAGGCATCCAACCTCAGGATATGGTTGAAGAATTTTGTCACTGGGCTGCATATAATAAAGGAATTGAAAGACCACTCAAGTTATATTGTGACAATAAGTCAGTTGTGTTGTACTCCAATAACAACAGGAGTTTAATGAAGTCGAAGGTTATCGATATCAAGTTTCCAATTATCTATAGAACATACAGGAACAAACTTTATGCAAGCTAACCCACCAACCAAAGGCTTGACACCTATGGTCTTTCATGAGCATGTTGCTCAGATGGGGGTTGGTTTTGAGGTTGCCTTAGATTAGTGGGAGTTTTCTTTTTGTTATCTTGTTCTATGTTCTATGTTTTGGATTTGGTACAAACTTTGTGTTATGTTTGATTTTCTGCAGAAATAAAGTTTATGAGGTTATTATTATTATAACTATCTTAAGTTTTGGTTATGTGCAAATATTTAATTTTCACCTAAGCAACTTCAGTATGATCTCACTAAAGACTTAAGTTGGACCAGTTGGAAATAGGCATGATTTAGAGATCACATTGCATGAATTTTCCACGCCACTCATCCATATCGATCTATGTCATTAAGTGCATTGATATGGTGGTCGTCGGGGTTTAGACACGGTTTACGTTAGTGGCGACAGCCGCGGTGATCCCATTATTGATGTATGAGGTGGACCAGATTGTAAAGTAGAAATCTAAGGATAAATAGCATTCGGATGCGCGCCTAAAGAACTGTGATATAATTATTACGATATATTTCCCAAGTGGGAGTTTGTTGGAATATTTTATTCCAATATATCATAATGTGGGCGGATATCGGTAATTAATTATATTAGCTATTTATCTCTTAGGGACATTAATTGATATGTGGTCAAATTAAGAGATAAGGCCAATCAGATTTCTTATTTAATAATTAATTATATCATTGATTATTTGATATGGGCAAAATATGAGTGGATGTCACCGATGACCAATTTCGGAATAATGGAAACCCTAATTGGTCATCACCCTACATATAGGCTATGGTCTCCAATACACTGGACACAACGCATACCGCCTTTTCTCCCCATCTGAAGAGCGACTAAGGCATAAGGAGTTCAGGTTGAGGAAGAACCACAAGCCAACGAGTGTTCATTACCCGTCTATCTCTTTCTCCATTCTCTCTCGTGTTTCAGATCCTAAGACTATCAAGCTATATTTGTTCATGATTGATTGCTGTATAGATTCCACAATAGTTGGTGATCAAATCTATTACTATTGAAGAACGCTTAAGATCAGGAACACGACATTGATCCATGTATTTATTGAAGTCTATGAATCCTTAGCAATCTGGCATGATATAGATCCTAGGTTTTGTGGTGTTTTGCTCTAGGATATATACATCTAGTTATGTATGCTTTAAAGAATAAAAAAAAAATCAAGAATCTAAAGGATTAATGCCAACAAGTACAACTCAGAAAAAACATTATATGGCAGTAGCCAGTCAAAGAGCGAAGCAATAAGATGGAGTATCACACCTCATGGAACTTATGATATTTCCCATATAGGATATATTTGTCTTTTTGGCATTTGTTGTCCTTCAAACAATATGTTGGAAGCAACTTGCAGTTGCAGGTGGATAATTTTGATATTGACTGTGTTGTTAGCAAAACGAAATCCTTGCTCTCCATTAGTGGAAGCACTGAGTTTTAACTTCTAAGCCCCAACCTTCTTTTGTCTCTCAGACAAGAGAATGGTTGCTCAATAGTAAATACATCACCAGGCTGAACTTGTTTTGGACCAAACCTCCATAACAACTTCTTTCTGAAAATGCTATTTCAAAGATTACATAGATAAAATTAACAAACATTTAACAATATTATATTATTTGTTTATATGACACTGAAGTCATTGATTAATGCAATGTGGTATTTGTAACAGAGGGAGAAAAATAAGATCAGTTACTCTGTCATTAGACTTATTACAGCTAAGCTAGCTTGCTTTTTGATATTGTTTGCAAATTGCCTGTAGACCAGGAGACATCAGACATCTCACCTATATGGAAGAAGTTGACCTTGTAAAGTGTAAACTTCACCCATCCATTGAATGTAGTCCACTGTTCGGACCAATAGAACATAGACTGGTGACTAAAAATATTGCTTACACCTCATGAAAATAAATATGTTAAAATAATGTTTCAGTCCTTATACATTTTACTCATTTTTAAATTAGTCCCTATACAAAAAATATTTTTATATCAGTCCCTACACGTGCAACTATTATCAAATAGGTTCCTAACGTTTAACGGCTGTTAATGACCGTTAATTGTTGGGACCAAAGTGGTTTCGGATTTAATAATCTCTAAGTTTTGATGTTAACAAAAGGATTAAATTTGCTTGGCAAAGTGTTAGTTGAGATCTAACAAGTGAGTTCGGTTTATGCAGGAATATCCAAAATAATATAAGGTATACAATGCTTGGACTCGTGCAAAGAATTACCCGTTCAAATGTTATTTAAACTGTTTATATTTTAATCAATAGGTAGACTGGCTTTCCTTAGTAGACGAGGCTATAAATGAATACCCAAATAACTTGTTACAAACAGCAAGTCCAAAGACTTGAAAATAAGCACGTCCATTTTGCCACATCAGCAGACGAGTGCTATCCTTGAAACTCAAGTATACATCCATAGTGCCTAACTAAAATTCAATAGACGTCCATAGTGCCATGTCATTGGACGAAGCTTCTCTAAGGACTTAGAAAGTCCAAAAACTTGTGTGGACGAGTGCTTCTGCCACATCAGTGGATGAGCAGAATTAAAATCTTTGTATAGATGCGTTCTTAAAAATAAGTAGACGGTTATATATGTTTTATATCTTTACTACCTTGAATATGATTTAATGCAATCTGGTCCACAATGAATTTATTTCAAATGATTGATATTTATTTCAAATGAATATTTGTTCTTTCCATTTGTTTTTATCCGATTTAATGTCATGTTTCCCTTGAGAAAATTCATAGTACTATCAAGAAAATACAAAAGGCAAAAAAGTACAATTGGAATTGCAAAACGATCTGTATGATGAAAACTTTTTGTTGAACAAAAGCTGGGTTATACACAAAGGAGGAAAGAAAGTTTCTATGGTACAATTGCTCAGAACAGTGAGCCTCCATTTTGTGATTTTCTGATAACCAATGATACTTTTCAACCTGGCCAAAATCAAGCTATCAGTCTCAACGGATATCATGTATTTAATGTTATCTCTAAATAGGATTATTTAAAGTAACTGTTGAAGAATTACAAGAGAAGAGGAAGGTCACTATAAATTGAAGACCTCAGCTACTGAAGAGAAGAACTCTGGCCTGCACAATCTTGCTAGCTGAACTTTTGCCATTATCATTTATTCTATTATTCTTTAAAAAGCAAGAGTATGTATTCATTAGTTTGAATGTTGTTGTAATACTCAACTGATCTTAAACTGTCATACTCTCACACTTAGTGAGTTAAGAAGATCAACTTTTAAATCTCTGTGATAGAGTTAGAGCCTGAAGAGGCTTGGCAAGAAAGCAATACTTGTAGCCTGAAGATGTGTTGAAAACTTGTTTGTAATCTATTTGGAGAAATAGTGGAAAAATCCTTCGAGTCGAAGGAACTGAACGTAGCTCTTGGTTGGAAGAGAGTGAACCGGGATAAAATCTCTTGCGTGAATTTTCTATCCCTAAACTCTTCAGTTTTATTTGCTTATACTAACTTTGGGGTTTTGATATTGCTTCTGTTAATATTTTAAAAATGATTTCTTGTGTGCTTAATATTTTTATCTTCTACTTGTGAAAAAGTTGTTGAAAAGGTTTTTTGCGAAAATAATTAACAAACACAATTCAACCCCCTTCTTGTGTTTGTCTGTGCCAACTTCAGTTGGTATCAGAGCTCAGCCTAGATAGGTTGAGCATCTAACAAGTACTTAGGCAATACGATCCTACAATCATGGATGCATAAGGACAATCTATCAACATAACCCCGCTCTTTGATGGAACTGATTATGATTATTGGAAAAAGAGGATGATGGCATTCTTGGATGCACAGAATGTTGACATCTGGGAACTAATTGAAAATGGCTACACTGAGCCAAGGAGTGAAGTTGGAGTTGCAATGCCTAGAGCTGAATGGACTCAAGAGCAGAAAAGCCAACATCAACTAAACTTTTAAGCTAAACACTATTTCATGTGTGCTATCACCAGATCTGAGAATGACAAGGTTCATAGTTGCAACACAGCTAAAGAAATCTGGGATACTCTTGCACTAGCTCTTGAAGGTTCCTCATAAGTGAAGGAATCAAAGATAAGCATGTTGGTTCACCGGTATGAGCTATTCAAGATGTCTGATCATGAAACTATAGACCGGATGTTTGGAAGATTCCAAACAATCACCAACAGTCTCAGGTCTCTTGGAAAGGTCAAAGAGAAGAGAGATCATGTGAGAAAATTTTTGAGAAGTCTCTCAAAGCAGTGGAGACCTATGGTAACTGCTATCTAGGAAGCAAAGAATCCGAATACTCTTTCTCCGGAAGAGCTTCTGGGGTCATTAAAAGTTCATGAACTTGAACTTAATGAAGAGGAAAACTCCAGAAAAGGAAAGTACATTGCCTTAAAGGTCAAGAAAGCTAGTTCCTAAAAAATGCTTAAAGTTACTGAGTCCTCAGATGAAGCTGATTCATCAAATAATGAAGATGACTCAGATGAGGATGAACTATCTTTCATCTCCAGAAAAATCCAACACATGTGGAGAAAGAAAGGTGGATTCAGAAGGAAGTAGTTCAACAAAAAATTCTCCAAGTAGAAGTCAGATTCCAAGAAGAAAGGTCCGGCCCCGTGCTTTGAATGTAAGAAACCAGGACACTTCAAAGCTGACTGCCCAGAGCTGAAGGAGAAAAAGAAATTCTTCAAAAAGAAGAAAGGCTTGATGGCTACATGGGAGCATCTTGACCTGTCTTCTTCAGATGAAGAAGATGAAGCAGGAGAAGAAGCAAACATTTGCTTCATGGCTGACACTGCATCAGAAAGTGAATTCACTGATGCTGAGGTAATAGAATCTGATCTATCTACTCTCCAAACTGTTTTTGATGAATTACTGCATGAATCATGAATACTGTCTAAAGAGTATAAGAGTCTCAAAAAAGAAGTTTACTAAACTTTCTAGAGATTATGATAAGGTTTGCACAGTAAATCAAAATCTTAAGGATGAGAATGAAACATTAAAATCAAACAATGTTAGTCTGACTGACAATACTAAGTGTAAGTATAATAGCTCCTGTGAAGTTGAACAACTGAAACAAGATGTGACATACTTGACAGACTCTCTGTCAAAACTGGTTGGTAGCTCAGATAAATTAAATCTTATATTAAGATATTCTAGATCATACCACATGACAAATATGTCATTGGTTATGATAAAGAGAAGCAGGATGCATCTCTGAATAAACCAAAAGTTCATACACAATATAAGGCTTTTAAAGTCCATCCACAACATACTAAGTCAAAACCAAGCCCTTCCAATACTTACTACAAAGTATGTGGAAAAAGTGGGCATGTGTCATCTAAATGCATACATAACAAGCATGCTAAGCATTCACGACCTATGATCACTAACAATAAAGGACCCAAGTCAATTTGGGTACCTAAAGATAAGATTATCCCTGTTACATATCTGCTTAACAACAGGAAAGAAACAGAAGTCCTGGTACTTGGACAGTGGTGCTCACGACATATAACAGGAGAAAGGTATATGTCCCAAAACCTTAGACCCAAAGATGGTGACTGGGTCACTTTTGGAGGAAACCAAAAAGCAAAGATCATTGGTATAGGTAAAATTGGTAAACATCATTTTCCCTCCATTGATAATGTTCTGTTAGTAAATGGTCTTAAACACAATCTGCTTAGTATTAGTCAACTATGTGATAGTGGGTTTGATGTTTTATTTAATAAGAATATGTGTTTTGTCAAGAAAGCTGATGGATCACTCTTATTCACTGCCCAGAGGCAAAAAAATCTGTATAATATTGACTTAGAGGACCTCTCAAATCAAAGTGTGTCATGTCTAGTGTCCATTGAGGATGAACGATGGATTTGGCACAAAAGGTTGGGTCATGCAAGTTTGAGATTAATCTCAAAACTAAAAAAGAATAACCTTGTAAGAGGACTACCAAACCTTAGTTTCAAATCTGATGCTCTCTGTGATGCATGTCAGAAGGGAAAACAAGTCAAAGGTTCCTTTGAATCTAAGAAAGTTGTTAGTACCAACAGACCACTAGAATTGCTACACCTTGATCTCTTTGGTCCAACAACGAATGCCTCTGTCAGTGGAAAGAAATATGGTATTGTCATAGTAGACGACTACACTAGATGGACATGGGTTATGTTCCTTGCTCACAAGGATGAGTCATTCAAGGTTTTTTCTGTATTCTGCAAACGTGTACAGAATGAACAAGGCATATGTATAGCTTCAATTAGAAGTGACCATGGGGGAGAATTTTTCAATGAGTTATTCCATGAGTTTTGTGAAGAAGGTGGTATTCAACACAACGTCTCAATACCAAAAACACCACAGCAAAATGGTGTGGTAGAGAGAAAGAACAGATCTCTTCAAAAGATGGCTAGGACTATGCTCAATGACAATTCTGTCCCTAAGCACTTCTGGGCTGAAGCTATGAACACTGCCTGCTACATTCAAAACAGAATATACATTAGACCTATTTTGAATAAGACTCCTTATGAATTATGGAAAGGTAGAAAACCCAACATTTCATATTTCCACCCTTTCGGATGTAAATGCTATATTTTGAATACAAAAGATCAACTTGGTAAATTTGATGATAAAGTAGATAATGGAATCCTTCTAGGATTTTCTGAAACTTCAAAAGGCTTTAGAGTTTACAATTCTAGAACTCTAGTTGTAGAAGAATGTATTTATGTGAAATTTGATGACAAACAGCCTGATAAGAGACTATCAGAGCTAGATGAAGCTTTTGTAGATCTTGATCTAAATATCTCAGGAGAGAAACTAGAAATCAAGACTGATATCCAAATAGACGACACTTCTCAACAACAACCAGAAACATCTATCTCTCAACAGGAAAATGCTCATAAATCTTGGTATTTCAGAAACTACCATCCTCATGATCAAATCATTGGTGGCCCCAATGACAAGCTAAGAACTAGGTCAACCTTCAGAGAACAAAGTGAATCTGTTCTTGTCTCTGAATATGAACCGAAGACAGCGGACGAAGCTCTACTAGACAAAGGACGGATTCTTGCTATGCAAGATGAGCTTAATCAGTTTGAGAGAAGTGAAGTTTGGATGCTTGTACCCCTTCCTGAAGACAAGTCAGTCATTGGAACAAAGTGGGTCTACAGAAACAAGCTTGATGAAGATGGTAAGGTTGTGAGAAACAAGGCAAGACTTGTTGCTCAAGGCTACTCTCAAGAAGAAGGTATAGACTACACTGAAACTTTTGCACCAGCTGTTAGACTAGAAGCTATAAGAATTTTAATATCGTTTGCTGCACATCATAGCTTTATGCTTTTTCAAATGGATGTTAAAAATGCCTTTTTAAATGGCTTTATTAATGAAGAAGTATATGTCATGCAACCTCCAGGGTTTGAAAATACAAATCACCCTGAACATGTTTATAAGCTTAAGAAAGCATTGTATGGACTTAAACAAGCTCCTAGAGCTTGGTATGATAGGTTAAGTTCGTTTCTAATGGAAAATGGTTTTATCGGAGGAAAAGTGGACACAACTCTATTTAGAAAATCTATTAAGTCAGATTTCATTATAGTACATATTTATGTTGATGATAGCATTTTCGGTACTACTAATGAATCTCTGTGCAAGGAATTCTCTAAGTTAATGCAAAAAGAATTTGAAATGAGCATGATGGGAAAACTCAAATTCTTCCTTGGACTTCAAGTTAAACAGTATATGGACATGGTGTGCATCCATCAGACTAAGTATACAAAGGAACTTGTAAAGAGGTTTAAGATGGATGATTGCAAACCAATGAATACCCTTATGCATCCCACTTCAATACTGAACAAAGATGATAAAGAGAAAAAGGTAGACCAAAAGGTATATAGAGGTATGATAGGATCTCTTTTATATCTGACTGCGATTATTTGGCAAGTATACCAAATCGTACAAGTAATAAAGTGAAAGTAGAGTATCGTTCCCAACGAGGATTGTGATCAAGTATCAACGTGACATAGGCAATAGCTATTTGAACTAATGAATGTCATGTTTGTAAAAGAGTTTTTATGAATTTTTTATTACAAGTTGTCACAAGAATGAATGCAATGCAATGCAAGTAAAGAATGTATAATGTATTCAATATAGGTAAAAGCGGTTAGGTGTCGGAATCCTCCAATTCTCACTTAACGTAACTTTATTCAATCCAAATTCCAATTCATTCCACTCAATTGACATTCAATTCCCTAACCTAGATTTATCCCTAATTCCTTAGGTGATAATCCTTTTATACTAATCAAGAAGCCTAATTCCTTAGGTCATTCAAGCATTAGCACAAACATTAAGCATGTGATTCATAAGAATACATTGAAACATAGTTATATTCCTAGAATAAACATTCCAATGGTAATCTACTTCAATTCCAATCCAATAACCAATATTCCAATTGTGAAATTGAATCTAACATCAATCTAGAGTTGATCAATCACTAGAAGCATTAAGCATAGAAGTAAATCACTCTAATTTAATGAAACAGAATTGAATTCAGAATCAAACTTCATTACATCAAGATTCAATCAAGTTCATCCTAAACCTAACCTAATATATCTAACAACTCATGGTAAAAAGAGAAGAGAAGAAGAAACTTGAGTAGGAATGAGTGGAGGAAGCCATGGAAGCTTAAAATCTTGTTCCCAAGCTTGAATCTCCCAAGAATCCAGAGAGAAATGATGAACCTAGGTGAGAATCGCACCAAAATGAGCCAAAGATCCTGTTCAATATGCAGAAACGCGAATTTATAGGTTCTCTGCGTGTCCCCCGGCGCTGGGCGCCCCTGGCCTGCGTTGGGCGCCCAAACACTACTCTCTGTCTGTTGATGCTACATCATGGGCGCCCCATACTGGCGCTGGGCGCCCCTTGCTGTGTGCCTCCTGGCCCTGAGCACCCCAACACCAGCGCTGGGCGCTGGTGTCTGCCCTGCATCCTGCAGTTTTCTTCCGTTTCTGTCCGCACTGAGCGTCCAATTCCAGGGCTGAGCACTGGGCTACTATTCCTGCACATTTTCAACATCTTTTAAGTATATTTTCAATATAAATTGAAATCTAAGTATCAAAACTCTATTCAAATGAATGTGTGCATTTTCTTATCACTTTTTTCTATAATTCATGAGATTATTTACAAACTTATTCCTAATTACACTTCCAAACTAACATATTTTACACATTCATCATTTAGGCCTGATATAATGTTCAGTGTTTGCTTATGTGCTCGTTTTCAATCTGATCCTAGATAGTCCCATCTCTTAACAGTTAAAAGAATATTTAGATATTTAAAAGGTACTACTAATTTGAGCTTGTGGTTTAAGAAAAATGATGATTACAGATTAGTTGGTTTTTGTGATGCTGACTATAGGAGATAGAATTGAAAGAAAAAGCACCAGTGGAGGATGTCACTTCATTGGAGCTAACCTAGTATCATGGTCAAGCAAAAGGCAAAGTACCATTGCTCTATAAATTGCTGAAGCAGAATATATATCAGCTGCAAGCTGCTGCTCACAACTTCTATGGATCAAACACCAATTGGAGGACTACAATGTATTTGTAAGTAGTATTCCACTTATGTGTGATAATACTGTTGCAATCAATTTATCTAAGAATCCAATATTTCATTCTAGAGCTAAGCACATAGAGATTAAACATCGTTTTATTAGAGATTATGTACAAAAAGGTGTGTTTGATGTTCAATTTGTACATACTGATCACCAATGGGCATATATCTTTACTAAACCTCTTGCTAAGGACAGATTTATCTTTATAAGAAAGCATTTGAATATGTTGTATGTGGATTGAGCTAGTATATTTATTGTTAAATTATTCGTCCATTGCATGTTTTCTCTGCATGCCCACTAGTCGTGACGTCCAGAGCACGTGGATTCTACGTGTCCACTACCTATGTCTTTGCTCGTCCACTCTTAGTCTTGTGTGGACTCGTCTATGCATACATTTATTGTTTATGTTAATTTGTTCTTGAACACATTTATATAAAACGATTCTTTTTCCTTGCTGAGTCAGCTACCCTCATCAATCCCATCTTAACTTTTTACGGTCCCAAGATTACCAACGCCGTTTTACACTTAATGACATGTCTTGTCATTATTTTTTTGGAAACTGTTGGTTTTCATAAATCCTTAAAAGGAACCTCTTCATCCCTATCACTCTCTCTCTCTGAATCTTTCGAACTCTCTGTCTACCTTGATCTTCCAAAACTCATCTTACTCAACAATGGCTTCAACCACTGCTCCCATGCCTGCTTTTGCAACTGATACTATGTCCATATCCATGGAACACCACTTCAGCTTTGGAATTCTACAAGAATACAATTTGGATGTGAGTAAGTTCATTAACGTTGCTTGTTGGGATGGAATCTTTTTGGAAAAGGTATCAGTGTATCCCGATTTGATAAGAGAATTCTGGAGGAGACCAAGGATCTCTGAAACAGAAGTTGTTGGATTCGTACTGGGAAGGAAAGTGATAGTATCAGAGAAAACCATATCTGATGCGATTGCTTGTTCACAAGAAGGATTAGTCTTCACTAAAAACTGGGAAGAAGACCTAGGTGGTCCAGAGACAATTGTTGTTACCCTTATGAGGCAAGACAGCGTGAGAGCTCATTCTTGGAAATCATCTGAGATGAAAGATCACATCAGGATTGTTCACCAGATTCTGAATAAGGCGGTGCTGCATAAGATTGGCTCTAAGGACAATTTATCAGCTCTTCACAAGTTCTGCCTTTGCCATCTGGTTTTTGAAACCAAGATTAACCTACCATGGAACCCATTTCATTGCCTCAATGATGCCATTACCAACAGAGAATCTGCTTCTCACATTACTTTCACCCATCTTCTGTCAAAAAATTTCAAGCAGCAAGGCATGTACGATATTCTAAGTGCAAAGCCTAAGGATGAACAAGAAAGGCTCCTTCGTGAGAAAGGATTGCAAGCTGTTGACTTTGGCCGAGTTAATCTCAGTGGCATGCAACTCAGCACTTACAAGCAATTGGAGTTGGCAAAGCTTGAAGAGAAAATGAAGATTAAGGAAGAATCAATTGAAGCCAACGAAGCTGCAATTCTTGGTTTAAAGAAAAGAACCAAGAGAAAGACTATGGCTGTAAGGTAACCCATTCCCAAGAGGACTACTAGAGGATCTGTCCCCTCTGTATCTTCTGGTGCTACTCTTCCACCTGCACCAAAAAGGACAAGGAAAGTCATCATGTCTGAAGAAGAAGATGATGATGAACTCCCTATTGCTGCCATTCTAGAAAAACAAGTTGTTGTTATTGTTGGTCCAATTGCTAAGAAGAAAATGCAACCGGCAAAAAGGGCTAGAACAACCTTGACTTCTGAGGTAGTAATCTCTGTTGATGACCCTGTTAGGTTAGCAGTAGATGAATTAGTATCTAATTTGACAGCTCATGATGATAATATCTCTGGTCCACATGATGTGGATGATGCTTATGTTCCTACCCTGCCACAATCACCACCCTCACCACTAACACATGTAGATAACAGCATTACCATTGGAGCCCCCTTTCCAAAACCCTTGAAAACTTTATTTCCACCCATAATTCCCTCTTCCACTCTCTATGCTGGCAAATCTGAAAATTGGGCCAAAGTACAGAGAGAATGGAAAATACTCTTCCACACCATTCCATAAGAACCAGAACTCATTCTAACAAAATGGTATCCCTTAGCTGAGTATGAGTATGAACCCCTCAACATCTATCCTTACTGGGTCAACCCTGAACCCCACACTCCAACTGGCCCATTCCCATCTCAAATGTTCAATGAACATGGACCTCTCCTCATCCACCTTCCCCAACAAAGTTTCCCTGCCAGAAAAATCTACCCCAACCTAGTGAAACTTCCACCTCTTAAACCATTCACTGATGGAGTAGAAAGAGTTATCATATCTGATTGGCATACAAATCCAAGCAAGAAGAATCTTGGAAGTGTTCTCGAGGAATGAGCCAGATCCTTCAGGCAAATTCCCTTTGTCATGGATCAGACTACAAAATGGATGACTTTCAAACATCCAAGAATATATGGAGTCGTTGTTGACCAATTTGTGGACACTCAGATGTATGAGATACTGAAATGGGAATTCAGCCACTTCAGAGTAAACAGAGCTGCACGATTTGTCCCTCTAACCTGGTTAAGACACTCCACTTCTACAAATGTTGGAGTCAAGCCCAACAAGATCTGTCCTAGGTTGTCAATGATTGATCTAATCAAGGACAAGGACAAGAAGCATCCAAGGCACAAAGGAAAGATGCCAGTAGTTGAAGACATCATACTGGACCTCAATTCTGAACCCTTTGACCACTCATAAATGGATTATATTCAGTCCTTGCCAATTGAGATGGTCACTGAGGCTAACTATGCAGGAGCCGTCTGGCAATCCCACTTGATCCACTACACCAGAAAAGCCTCCACTTCTGGTCCGTCTGCTAAAGAGATGAAGAAAACTCTAAAATTCAGAGGAAGATGTGGACTCTCTAGTGTCAGATATCTGATCTTCAAGGATCTGTGGGGTCCGCCAATAACCAGCCGTGATGTGGAAATTCCTAATCCAATTCACTGAGCCAATTCTACAATATGCTTTTTCCTCAGCTTCAACCTCATCCTCTGAGCATACAATTGAAGAATTAGTTATGGAAGGCCCTGAGCTGAATGTAGAAATCTTCTCAAAACCTGCTTCTGAACCTTCCACTCCCTTAGCTGATGCAGTTGTTGTTGCTACTGTTGAGCCAACTATGATAGAGCAGTCTGATGAGATATGTGCTTCTAAGCAAGGTGCTGAGTCTGCTAAGACATCTTCTCAACAATTAGCTCTTGCTATGGTTCATCCACCAGCCCAAGCTTAAGACACTATCTCAGACTCTGCTGAGAGCTCAAGACAATTATCCTTGCCACCAAATCTTGAGGACATCATTGGAAGAATTGTTGATGATAAGGTTGGAAAGATAGTTGAAGAGAAGACTGAGCAGATGGCACAACAAATTGAGGAAAGAGTACAAAATCAAGTGCAAGATACCTTGGCCCCTACAAATGCCATGGTGACTCAAATGCTGGCCTTGTTAATGGAATTTCAGAAAAATCAAAATCCAAACCTACCCCCTCCACCACCTCCTTCTTCTTAAAATCTATTCTTTCTTATTTGTTTTGCTGACAATGATGGTCCACTCCATTTTTACCTTTTTGGCTGATGACAAAAGGGGGGAGAAAGAAAAAGAAAGAAAATTATATATAAAGTCAGTTGTTGAAAAGCTCTTATGTGTTTGCATTTTCATATTCTTTTCTACTTGATATATTGCTCTGATACTTGTGTTTATATAGATTCTAAGAATGATAAGTGTTTGTACCTATCTGTTAGTTTATAAGTCTGCTTAAGTATTTGAATGCTTTGTCTTAGGGAGAGCCCTGCAAGCTCTCTTAGACTTTGCTTTTCAAATTTAATTAGTTTTGTCATTATCAAAAAGGGGGAGATTGTTGAAACCAAAGTGATTTCGGATTTAATAATCTCTAAGTTTTGATGTTAACAAAAGGATTAAATTTGCTTGGTAAAGTGTTAGTTGAGATCTAACAAGTGAGTTCAGTTTATGCAGGAATATCCTAAATAATATAAGGTATACAATGCTTGGACTCGTGCAAAGAATTACCCGTCCAAAAATTATTTAAACTGTTTATATTTTAATCAATAGGTAGACTGACTTTCCTTAGTAGACGAGGCTATAAATGAATACCTAAATAACTTGTTAAGAACAGCAAGTCCAAAGACTTGAAAATAAGCGCGTCCATTTTGCCACGTCAGCAGACGAGTGCTATCCTTGAAACTCAAGTATACATCCATAGCGACTAACTAAAATTCAGTAGACGTCCATAGTGCCACGTCATTGGATGAAGCATCTCTAAGGACTTAGCAAGTCCAAAAACTTGTGTGGACGAGTGCTTCTGCCACATCAGTGGATGAGCATAATTAAAATCTTGTATAGATGCGTACTTAAAACTAAGTAGACGGTTATATATGTTTTATATCTTTACTACCTTGAATATGATTTAATGTAATCTGGTCCACAATAAACTTATTTCAAATGATTGATATTTATTTCAAATGAATATTTGTTCTTTCCGTTTGTTTTATCCGATTTAATGTCTTGTTTCCCTTGAGAAAATTCGTAGTACTATCAAGGAAATATAAAAAGTAAAAAGTACAATTGGAATTGCAAAACGATCTGTACGATGACATCTTTTTGTTGAACAAAAGCTGGGTTATATACAAAAGAGGAAAGAAAGTTTTTAAGGTACAATTGCTTAGAATAATGAGCCTTCATTTTGTGATTTTCTGGTGACCAAGGATACTTTTCAACATGGCCAAAATCAAGCTATCAGTCTCAACGGATATCATGCATTTAATGCTATATCTAAACTGGATTATTTAAAGTAATCGTTGAAGAATTACAAGAGAAGAAGGTCACTATAAATTGAAGACCTCAGCTACTGAAGAGAAGAACTCTAGCCTGCACAATCTTGCTAGCTGAACTTTTGCCATTATCATTTATTCCATTATTCTTTCAAAAGCAAGAGTCTGTATTTATTAGTTTGAATATTGTTGTAATATTCAACTGATTTTAAACTATCATACTCTCACACTTAGTGAGTTAAGAAGATCAACTTTTAAATCTCTGTGATAAAGTTAGAGCCTGAAGAGACTTGGCAAGAAAGCAATACTTGTAGCCTGAAGAGGTGTTGAAAACTTGTTTGTAATCTATTTGTAGAAATAGTGGAAAAATCCTTCAAGTCGAAGGGACTGGACGTAGCTTTTGTTTGGAAGAGAGTGAACCAGGATAAAATCTCTTGCGTGAATTATCTATCCCTAAACTCTTCAGTTTTATTTGCTTATACTAACTGTGAGGTTTTGATATTACTTCTGTTAATTTTTTAAGAATGATTTCTTGTGTGCTTAATCTTTTTATCTTCTGCTTGTGAGGGTTTTTGCGAAAATAATTAACAAACACAATTCAACCCCCCTTCTTGTGTTTGTCTGTGCCAACTTCATTAGTGACGATCATTAAGTTGGTCCCTATATGTGTCACTCTTTTTTAAATTGGTCCCTACATGTGTCACTCATTTTTAAATTGGTCCCTACATGTGTCACTCATTTTTAAACAAATGTTGGTGCCCCCGATTGGTCCTTATATGTGTCACTTATTTTTAAATTGGTCCCTATGTGTGTCACTCATTTTTAAATTAGTCCCTACATGTTTCACTCATTTTTAAATCGGAAGATTCCTTCTCCCACCTCCTCCATCTTCTCTCTCCCTCTTTCAACTCTTCCTTTCCCCCAAATTGCCCCGGTTGTGCCCTAGGAGCCACAATCTTCTAATTGGCCCACATTACCACCTATGACAAGGTTTCGTGGCGATTCGGGATCACTCTAGCCGAGGCGTGCAGCGTGTTCTTCGTGGTTTTCAAAGCCGTTATTGAAAAATTGGGGCATTTGTTCGAGCTTCGTATCGATTCTGGGAGGGTTGTTATGGAGAGCACAACAGCTTGCAGGCAAGCCTGCTGGAATCTTCAACAGCACTGGATTTCACTCACTCAGTTGGTTCATCATGGAATGATATTTGTTTCGATCGGATATGAAAGTTGGTTAAAATTCCAACTGAGTGATTCCAGTAAGCTTGCCTGCAAGCTGTTGTATTTCATATCCACTCTGTGAGTGTAATCCGGTTCTATAGAAGATTCTAGTAGGCTTGCCTGCAAGCTGTTGTGCTCTCCATAACAACCCTCCCAGAATCGGTACGAAGCTTGAACAAATGCCCCAATTTTTCAGTAACGGCTTTGTAAATCATGAAGAACGCACAACACGCTTAGGCTGGAGCGATCCCGAATCACCGCGAAACCTCTCCGTAGGGACTAATTTAAAAATGAGTGACACATGTAGGGACTAATTTAAAAATGAGTGACACATATAGGGACCGATTTAAAAATGAGTGACACATATAAGACCAATCCTATGGCACCAAAGCATTTGTTTAAAAATGAGTGACACATGTAGGGACCAACTTAATGATCGTCATTAACGACCGTTAAACGGCAATGACCTATTTGGTAACGGTTGCACGTGTATGGACTAATATAAAAATATTTTTTTGCATAAGGACTAATTTAAAAATGAGTGACACGTATAGGGACTAAAACATTATTTTAACCAAATAAATATAAGCTGCTATATTAAATTTAGGATCTTGCTAACAAGTGCCTTAAACGTATTGGTCAAAGAATCAAAAAATATAAACTTTGTATTGAAAATTGTAACTTTTAAACTTTCAAAAAAAGGAATACACCACTTCACAATATATATAATTTCTATCTTTGTATTTTTAACCAATGCCCTTAAGACACTTGTTAATATTTATCCTAAATTTATAATATCATTTAATTATTTTTAAATTAGATCATCTTAACCAACATTATTTTGTTGTGAGTGGAACTCGGATCTCTTAAGGAATATCTCAATCTCAAATATTGTGAATAAAAAAAACGTGATCAGGAGATAAAACATGACTCTTATTTTTTTTTTACTTTACACTTTTGTTAGGCCAGGTATATCATTATTCATTACTGATAAATTGTCTCTCGATAACATGCTAACAAGGTGTATAAGTGGATTCTGTTACAGGAGCATGTGCATTGTACAAGGTCGGTGCTGGTGGAACATACATCGAAATAATTTGCAATTTGGATTTTAGGGATTCACGTTTTTCACATGTTATCAGAACTCATTGCCCCGGCGCTTGGATGTGCATTACATGGACCAAGACTACGCATTTTTTATTTTATTTTTTTATCACTGAGACTACGCATATAATGCTGAAGAGGTGGCGAGCTTCTGTAGTAATTGGTAACACTGTTGCTTTAAGAAAAATACATCATCTCTATTAAGGTACCCATGAAGGCGATGCACCAAGCTCTATGACTATATTTACAGATAAAGACGGTTAATGCGGGGCGCGTCTTCAATACTCCAACGTGGGAGTGGAGTTTCCATCCTCCCTCTAGTGTGACCGTCTACAGCCGGTAATCCGGTTTTGGGATTTTAAAAAAAAATTATTTTTCTTTTAGTCAAAAAAAAATTTTTTTAGTCAAAAAAAATTTTTTTGAGAAGCTTGGCTCTACAGTAAATCCCTGTAAGAATTAAAAGAAAAATACTTGTAATTCGTAAGTAACACCACACTAAAAAAAAATTATACTATAAGATAGGGAATAACGATGACATTAATGCTAAAGTATCAATTTAAAACAACAAGAGGCAATAAAAATCCCCTAATAACACGTAGCAAATAATATCACAAGAGTCATAAAAAAATAATAGTAATAATAATTTACACCAATAAATATTCATCAATTATTACAGTAGTAAAAAAAATTTACCTTGTAAGTTCCTTTTTGATTTGGAAGGCGCCAGTCTGACTGGGGCCTTTGACCCGTCAGAGTGAAAAAAAATAAAATATGCCACATGTCCAAAAGGACCTCCCATTGGTAAATAGTTTCAGAACAACCCTAAACTCGTAAATAGTTTCTAAAACGAACCCAATTTGATCAAAAAGTCGTAAATTAACGTTATTTGAGTTGAATTTTTTTTTGATACATGTTGAATTGAATTTTTAAAAAGGCAAAATATTAGTTTAATCAAAATCAAACGGAAGTATCATAAATAAAAAAGTTTAATTATTGAGTGGATCCCTGAACTATTTGAGAATTTTCAAGTAGGTCCCTGAACTAAATTTTTTTTAATTAGGTCATTGAGCTTATATAAAATTTCAACTGAGTCCATGAACTAAAAAATTTATAAATGGGTCCCTGAACTTATATTAAAAATATTAATTGGGTCCGTAAAGTAGAAAGTGACTGTATAAAAAAAATGATAGATGATAAAATTTAGAAAAAAATTATTATTTGACATAATAATAAAATGATAAAAAAATGAATATGAGAGAAATAAAACTCTCTAAAGTACAGTTTGTAACACCCTGATTTTTCTGCTTGTCTGTAAATTGTGATTATATAAATATTTAAGATTTTATTTTCATAAATGGTGATGAATTATTTTGATAGACCAAATTAAGTTAATTTTTATTTATTTTATATTAGAAATGTACAGTTGAATTTTCGGTAGAAAATTTCAGATGCTTATTTCGTTTGAGTTTTCATCGCCAGCTTAAGCTCTATCGGCTCAAAATAATTTTAAAATTTAGAAAATTCAAAATTTTATTTTTAACCCAGTTATATTTATTTTTATGATTTTAGAAATTATTTATTTTATATGAATTTTGGTGAAATTTCACGAATAAAAAACGATAGGTTTTTACGTTACGTAACAATCAAGATGCGAACGAACCACGCTTGATTAAATCGGCTTTGACCAAACTGGGTTCCTACCAAACTGGTAAATAGTTTCTAAAAGGAACCCAGTTTGGTCAAAAACCGATTTAATCAAATGTGGTTCGCTCCTGATCGATTGTTACATAACGTAAAAACCTATCGTATTTTTATTCGTAAAATTTCACCCAAAAAATTCATATAAAAATAAATAATTTCTAAAATGATAAAAATAAATATAACTGGTTAGAAAATAAAATTTTGAATTTTCAAAATTTTAAAATTATTTTCTGCCAAGAGAGAGCTTAACCGACAAGAAAAACTCAAACCGTAACGCCTGAAATTTTCTACCGAAAATTCAACTTCAACTTTACATTTCTAATATAAAATAAATAAAAATTGACTTAATTTGGTCTATCAAAATAATTCATCATCATTTATGAATTTGATCAAAGTTAGCCTCCACCGTTCAACTCAAACTAATTAAAAAATAATATAACCTGTTACACAGGTTTCAAGTGAATGATCTCAGCCATCCAATATAAATATAATATATCAATGACTGGAATGATTAGAGGATGGAAATTCCACTCACTGAAGTGAGGATTGAAGACAGCGCCGTTAATGCGGCCATTCTTTTGGTTCGTTGGCAAAGATGGAGATAGCTCATATTGGACTGATTAGATGTCCAGCTTCAATTTTTATTTTATTTTTGGATTTAATTGATATATACTAACAGTATAAAGTTTTTTTACATTTTCAACAAATCAAACATTAACAAATCATTACAAATCTTTGATTTTCATCCTAACCACCTTAAAAGTCATCAATTTTATGATTTTTAATTGATTGTTAGTCAGTATAGAAATTAAATTCTTTTATTTTTTCAAAGAAAAAATAAAGGAGCATTATTATTCACATTGCTTTTGGGCTAGATAAGGTTCAACTTCGGCTTAAATGGCAAATCCAATTTAGCACCTCTTTGGAATCAAGTCCAAGTTGGACGCGACGTAAAAGCAGGTAGAAGCTGCTTCTGCTTTTGATGTTTTTTATTTACAACTACGCATTTTTATCAAGGTTTTCAAAATCGGATCGAATCGGCCGGTCCGACCCGATTAATCGAGAACCGTGATCTTAGCGATCCGGTTCACAGAAAAACCGCCCCTGATCAATCGGAAAAAACCAAGAACCGGTTCAAAACCGTGAAACCGATCATGATCGATAGTGGACCGACCTAACCGATTCCCAAAAAAAAAAAAAAATTAATATAAAAGGATTTGAATCATCCTAACCAAAACTCAATTCTTTTGTTTTCTAAGTTCTAACATATGTGGGTTGATTGTAGATTTTGGGTTGGTTTTTCCTACGAAGATGATTTTAACATATATCTTTATATTTATTTAGTTTAATTTCAAAATAAAAAAAATTGTGCTTAATAATTTTAGTTGTTATGTTGTTTTTTTGTTTAATATTATTACAAATATTATATTAAAAATTAAAATATTATTATTTAATTATAACCGGTTCAACTACGATTCAACCCTTTGACTATCAACCTCGAACCTGTCGCTTTCACCTGGGTTTAATGGCGGTCCGGTTTGTAAACCTTGATTTTTACCATAATTTGGGACATGGTTCTGAATCATTGTTCCAAACATGTACTTAAAGAGCAAGATGGAGTAGACAAAATCATAAACAAAGTGAAAAATACAACAAATAAATGGTTGTTCTGTTGTCAGATTGGGCATGATATCATCTGACTTGTGTTTGCAAATTGCAATTGCAGTAAACATCTTTGCCTCGTATCACACTACCTAGAAACCGACACCCCTGCAGCCAAAAGCTGTTGCTCCATCTACAATCAGATAGATAGATAGAAATATAAGATATATAAACAGCTTCTCATGAGTCATGATTCAATACAAAGCACTAGACAACATCCTCATCCTCTTACCTTAAAGAGAGTCTCAAGCTTGCTTTTCACCAAGGAATACTCCTGTTTTACTTGTTGCAAGCTTTTAAGACACCTGAATACCATACCTTTATTTCATATCAGCATACATAGATTTTTCTTTTAGGAAAAAAATAAAATAAAATCAAAGTATACACTATACACACAACTAGGACACATATATAACATGATACTTAACATAAGGATTCATACCCTTCAACATTTTGCGCCTCACACGAGTTTCTGAAGGAAATGCAGACTCTGTGAATTCTCTGTGCTCCAACGCTGTATTTCCCAATAAGGCAACCACTTTATTAAAATTATACCAGTTGTAGAAAATGTATCCTCCATTAGTGTCTAAGAACAAACAAAAGCGATGCCTTTGATTCTATACACTTCACTCTCAATAGGAGTGACAAATTGAAAAAAATATATTGTATTATGTCTCCAAAAAAGGTTTCAGAAATACTGCACTCATTAACATGTGGGTCAGTATGTGTTTTCCAATCTAGCTTCCCAAACCATGCCTCTGTAGTGTATTACATTACATGTGCTTGGCACAGTGACAAATCCTGGTAATAATAGTAATACAACTGCAGTGAAGCAATGACAGCACTTTTGCTAATTAAGAATGTGCTATTTCTAGTGACAACAACTCCCACTAACAACATTCCAAGTTCCTAACTATTTGCACATGTTTGTTTGAGGTGGATTCTATATAAAGCTTTATGAACAATTTACCTGGAGCTGCTACCCTTCAGCTGGTGAACATGAGCATCCAACCTTTTAAAATCAATGCTTTCTTGGCTTCTGTTTGAGATGGATCAACATTGAAAAGTGAAGTTTAGAAAGATATTCCAAAACATAGATATATAAAATAAGGGAATTGTTGTTCCCTTACAATGCTTTTGTCAGCTCATTAAGAAGCCTCTCTGCATCTTCAAAGAAGAGAGTCACCACTTCAACCACAAAATCTGGGTTGCTTTCATCTTGAAGTTGATGAAGCTGGTTAAATTGTTCATCTAGAAAGCCCTTTTCAAAGAGAACAAACACCAAAAAAAAAAAAAATGATGCAGTAAGTAATACAAGAAAAGCACAGCTTAATTATTAGGAGGGTTTTCTTTCTACTTCAGTGTAATGTATAATGGGAATTGTATAGCATGCTTACCTCCTGGAATAGAGAGGCAGTATAATCAACAAGTTGCCTCTTCAGTAGAATCATACCAACCAAATTTTAGTCTCAGTTTTCACTTTTCAACATTCACTCAAGGCAAGATCTTAGGCACTCACTTCTTCTGATGCCGGGCTTATATAATGTTATTTTTGTTCTGGGAAACTACTAATGCCTCAATAGGGATTTGGTAAATGTCAAAATCTGTGGGTACTTGCATCTAGGACCGGATATATATGGTGTTTTGTTTTTATTTTTACTTTTTATAAATATGGTAACAGTAGTCAGAGTTCATACTTCAAAGTCAGTCAATTAATTGTGTGTTTCTGTTCTTTACTTCCCTATCAACCTATCATCATGCATGGGCAGCCTAACATCTAGTAGTTTTTTTTTTTTCTACTTTGAGAGTATCCTGCTGCCAACCTGAAACGGGGACTATCTCTCACGGGAGTTTGTTCGGCATCTCGATTAGTGATATCCTTCTCCTGAGATTTTTTCCATATCCAAGAGACTCAACCTGGGCATTAGTTAAGGGACGAGAGACCTTTAACCACTCATATTAACCTCAGCTGGTCCTATCATTTTAGATTAACTTTAAACAACCATTTTATATACATATTTTTATATATACTTATTTTATCATTTAATTACATTTTGATTTATTTTATTTTTTATATCTATACTTTAGTTTTATATATAGAGATGTGTGAGAGAACTGTGTATAGTAATATTAATGTCTTACTGGGTCCTAGCACTTTTCTTAGATTAAGTGGATCATTGATCACTAGATCTAAAACTCACGCCACGTACCATTCACCTTTCCATCTTTTTAATTCAGTAATTATTGCCCCCTCTATTTTTTTCCCCTGTAGATATTACCTCCCTCTTTATCTCTTATCCGTTTGTATTATTTTCATAAAGCTAGCATTTCTTTTTTAAATCCCACCCTTCAAACCATGGTGGTGACTTGCCTGTGGGGTAATGGCATTTTCAAAGCCTACACATCAAGGCCTCTCATTTCTCACAATTCCCAGCAAATTCCTGCTAACCTAAAAATAAAGCATGCATGACTTGCAATTTTTTGAACTACAAAAGTACAAGCAATAAGGAGAATCTGATATAACTTACCGATAGATGCAGTTATTGAAATACATACATCAAAGTTAAATAGTCCTTATTATAAACCAAAAGATTGAAGATTAGACTCTATCCTTGGCTCACAAATTGGAGGGGTCAATTATATATGGGGCAACACTGATTTTTCTTGGCAGCACAATCAACTTGCTTCACATCTCACTGTCACTAAAGAGAAGGAAAAAGAAATTTTAGACTTTAGAGAGGGCATCTTTAGATTTTTTTTGTGGTGGATTTGGTCTTTATCAAACGACAGATGAAATGTTCTAAACAATAGATAGTGAAAATTTAACTTATTCTGTCAATCAACACTAATTTGGTATCATATATTATGATTAGACTTGAAGTTATTCCGTAGCATATCTGATTTTATCTTACATACGCTCCCTCGATCTCTACTTTCTTTATCCCTATCCCTTAAGAAATTCTAAAGTACACTTCTTTTGTAATTTTTAGAATCTACTATATAAGATGCTGCTGTTCTCGCATTCGTTGTACATTATGTTGCTGTCCACCTCTGATTGGATTAGATTTCCATGGAACCACAGATGTTAATTAATTCGAAAAGGGACAATTTGCCATAAAATATGCACCTGCCCCCACAATTTTCATTTTTCTTTTGGAAAGTTATACCAGCCTCTGCCAAGGTTTGATTTCATCATATTTTGATCACTCTTTTGTTCTAGAAAATACAACAATTACTTTGAGATTCACGTTTTAAAGAATTTTAGTATAATGACAACATAAAACTTAAGAGAGTAAATGTAATGAAAACATAAATCAGAGATAAGTGTAATGATAACATATGTAAACTTTAAGAAAGGTTAATTTGATTTTTAGAATAAGATAAATTACAAATATAATTAAGTTAAATTTTGAGAGAGATAAATATAATTTCTCTTTTTATTCCTTCAGCCGCTATATTTCCTAACTGCAAATGTTCTAACCGTTTCCCTATGAGAGTCCAGATATCAATAGCTTTTCATAAGCGAAAATTTAGAGAGAGAGGGAAAAAAAAAACATAAACATTATCTACCAAATAGTTTATATATTGAATTAATAAAAACAATCAATATTTCAATATTTCGACATCTTGATCTAGAATGTCAACAAAATACCAAGAAGCTGTGATATGATTGATAGATAATCGGATCTTTTAAATATGTGGTCAGTTCGAATCGTAGATATATACACGAAAGTGTATATATTGGGGGATAGATCTCAACCTAAACGAATCTCAATATCTTGAATGACTAATCTCTGACTATAAATCGGAGGATACCAGGTTGATCCAAAAAAGAATGTCATGAAAATTAATGGTGTATATGAAAAGCTGATAGTTGAAGGCTTGAAGCTGTTGAGGTTGAGGGAGAGGGGGGACTGAACTCTAGTCAAGTGAAATTGTATACGTGTTGAAGCTAAGGTGGATGGTTGGGTAGGGGGCAATCTTTGAACAGTAAGTAAGTAGGGGTGGACACTACAGTGTTGCGTCAGCAAGCACGAGCTGTCTGCTTGAGCCCCACCACCACGGTACATCTTGCTAATTTTGGATGCACCATATACATCTTGCATTTTTATTATTTTTTCCATTTTTATTTTTTCTTCCTTTTGTAAGTAAACTATATCTTCGATCCTTTCTCACTTATCTTGCCACCTGGGGACCACGTTTCCCAACAATTGAGTTTTGGTTCGGAGGGTCGTGCTTCACTGCTTTTCCTTGAGATCATCGAGTTAGTTTTGATAGTGATGACTAAATTAGCTGATTGTATAAAAAAAAATTACACTAATAATATATATTTTGGTATTAACATGTTTTTTTTTCTCTTTCTGGACTTACCTTAATATGAGAAGCCACTGCTTCCATTTAAATGTTGAATACTAGATTATTTTACCAGTTAAATGCCATGCTTATCGATCATCAACCACTAGGGCTATAGGCAAAAATGGAAACAAGTAAGACAATAACGTAAAATAACGATGATATTATCAATTTAGTAAAAACATATGTTAAATAAAGCTGCTTTGTTTTTATCTTGAATTGAACACCATCTCCTCGTCTAATCAAATATAATATAAATATCAAGTAAAGTTCTTTTATATCTGTAGTATTTTTTAAATAAAACATAACACATTATTTTCCAAAAAAATTCATTAATAAACTATAAGAAATTGTGTGTATATTTTATAGAGGAATGCAAAAAAGATAAATTTTTTTCAAAGATCCATTGGGCCACAGGCTCTCTAGTACCATTTTAAAATTTGTGTTTGAATCTAACTTAGAATTAACTCATGGGATGAAGATTGTGATCCATTTATAACCAATATTCAGATCATATTATTAACAAAGTGGGACTATCAGCATGGAGCAGAGTCACTGTTTTCTGTCTTTATCTCATCTTCAAAAGCTTAATTTAATCTTAATACTTAATATCCGTCAATGAATGTCCTCTCCACCTTGGACTAGAGGTTCTAGAACAAAAGCTTTTTCAAGAATATGAAGGAAAAAAACTTATATTAGAATAAGAAGTTATTACATTACAGAGCATGTTTAGGAATGTTTATTTTTTATTATAGCTATTTTACTCTCTAAAAAGTTGTTTTCAAAATAACATGTTTATCATTTTGTTTAAATTTGTAGAAAAGCTTTTTTCAAGAAAGAAAAAACTGATTTATGTTATCATTTGTTCTGCACTTAGATTGTTGTGATTTGATTATTTTTCATTATCAAAAGCTTCCTTGTTTACCCTATAAAACTAACTTAAATAAATATTATTAAATTATACAAATAAGCTTCATACCACTTTTTTTATAATTTTACTACATAAAAGTGATTTTTTATACCTGCACAAACGAAATAGATTATCTTAAAATCGTTTTTCAATAAATAGATTCAAACAAAAACAGATTCTGATTATAATCGATTATTATAATAATCGATCATATAAAAATCGATTATCAATATAATCTTTTTTTTGGATTCTCAAACGCTCTCTACATCTATGTTATGATACTTTGGTTCATGCACGTCATTTTCAATTGTACTGCCCCCGTTAAAAGAGCCCACGAGTCTATGGCCCATTTAACAGTATACATAGAACACAAATCTCTTCAGTGACTAGCAACTACTGAATAAATTGTAGGAGGCGGTAGAGCTTTGTTACTGAGCGTTGGGTCCCGAGTTAAGATAAGGGTATACGTTATAGGCATATATTCCTCCGATACCATAGGTTATATTGAGAGTTTTAAAAAAGATGAAGTAAATATTTAATAATAAAATGGTTTAAAGTGGAATGAGGTGGAGTGGTAAAATATTCATTGCATTATTGGGAGTTTTAATATTCTCTTCAAACCTCCAAATCGGAGGGTATTAAAAATAGAATTTGGATGGTTTCTGATTTTGGCTCGTCTCCAAATATTCCACCATTATTTAAAAACTCACAAACAAATGGATCAATGGTTTAGATCATTCCACTTTATTATTAACCATCACACCTCATCATCCCAAAGACATCCTAATGATGAGAGAGGGTATGACTACCCTTTCCAATATTATATATATATTTTTAATTTAGTTTAATTAAATATCTTTTATTTTTCTATCAATGATTCTATTTTACTAACCATTACTTTTATTAATTCTATTTTACTATCATATTCTCTACAATCACAATATATTCACAATGATAATTCATATGCTATTACATACATCAATAGTTTCATTTTAATTCTTGTATTAGATTTTCTAAATAACTTCATTAGTTAGATTTAACATGCTAACTTATATACAAATTTTTCTATATTCCGATAGTCCATATTTCTTTTCGTGTTACTTAGTTCCTGATACTCAAAATAAATATAGCCTAGTAATTTTGAAATTTTTGTTTTATTCATATTGTGGGTAGTATTTTAATCATCTAGTAATACCAAATCATTTTCATCAATATCTAAGCAATATTTGGAATCATTATAAATTCAAAATCAAATAAATTATATTTAGAATCACTACATAACTCAAAATAATATTCGCGATCATTATATACTTCATTTTCATATTCTCATTGTATTTTATTTGTATATATTTTATATATAAATCTTCTTGCCAATATTGCTTCTTTAATTTTTAATTATTGTTTTGTTTACACCCTTTGGTAAATTCTTAACTAGTACCTTAATATTTCTTTGTTACATTATTAGAATATCGGTATTCAATCATCGAATATAACTTTGTTTAAATTAATTGAATTTCTTCCCAAATATTCAAATTCAACATTTATATCTATGTTATGTAAATACGATTCTTCTGTAAAAATTATTCTTTTGCTTTTTGTTATAATTTGTTTACAATCTCTTTGGAAGGTCTAATTGTAATACACTTATTATTTATTTATATATTTGTTAATCTAAATTCATTTTATTTCAATCACGTACTATCTTTAAAGGTGGGCCTCGATTCTAAAAAGTAATTAGTAGGTTTTGTTAAGGAGCGAGGGTTTAAATCTTGTTTTATTTTGTAGATTCTATATATTCTATTCCGCTTCTTCCAAGCGTTTTCTTATTTTTATTTCACTGTTTTCTAATTTAGTTTAATTCATATTCCTTTCTTATAATTTTGTTTTCAACTAAATTCTTATCTACATTTTACCGGATCCTTTTTGGAGTAATAATTTAGAGAACTCCGTTAAGATCTTTAATATCGATTTAGTTTATTCTTTATTTGAATTAAATTTTTAGTTAATCGTCTTAATTCTTCTGTCGTTTTTGCTCATATTTGTTTTTTTAAATATAATGATAGATCTTTTACTTGGTTAGTCAATTTTAATGATATCATTTTCTTCATTGAGTTATTTCTTGTTTACGGAAGAATAATTGGTCTTGGAATTGATTCAATTTCGAGTAATTCTTGGTTTACGTGTAAGTTCTAATTCTATTAATTCATTTTTCTTTGGATGGTAAATTTTCCTATATCTTCAAATAATCTTGGAATATCTATTCGATCATTATTTTTGATAGTATTGCTATGGTGTGAGTTTGTTAATGCATAATTTACACTAGTATGTTTATTGAAATATTTTTACCTCTAGTTTCATCGGGTTTATCTTAAAAACTTGTATTGAGGTTAATTCTTGATTTAGTCTTTGATTATTAATGAAATTCCTATATTTGGTCGATTTCAAAATTTAATTCTCATAAGCTAAATTTCCTTCCTAATACTCCTAGTATATTATCATTTGGATCATTTATTACATTATCTTTTGGAACTAAAATTCAATTGGTGGATTTATCCTTATTGGAAAGTTGCTTTAATTAAAACTTGTCTGCTCTATATGGATATATCTAATTTTCTTCTATGTTCTTTAGATTCCTTTTTAGTTCGAAATTTTCCTTGCTTATTAACTTTAGATCATGTATTTCCTTGAGTTTTCGGATCTATCTATAGGTGATTCATTCATTATTTCCCTAATAGATTGTATTTTCTTTTTGATTAAATTTTCTTAGAATGTTCATGAATCTTTCTTTCTTTCCTATCATCTTTGCAGTTTCTACTAAATCTAGATCTTCTTTCTGTATTTTCTAAATAATTTTGGATTAATTAAGATGCTTCCTTCATAATTTCATCTTCGCCAGAAATTTGTAATTTGACTCTGTTTCGTTCGTTTCGATTTTCTATTTCTGGACATCATTTTCCTTGAATAAAACCTAGTTTTAAGAAAAGTGATTTAGTAATCATACCCTGATCTTTGATTTTTGAATGTTTATTGCTTCTACCCACTTTGTTTTTTCGTTGTTTGCTTCTTTTGAGCTTTGCTTTGAATAAAGAAGTAATTAAATGAGAACAATTTAGAAAGGAGTAATTTCATTTAGTAATTAGTTATTTTAGCAGAGGGGAGTTAGAGCGAACTCAGTCATAGGGCTATACCACGAAGGTTTATGGCTTCTCTCTCCCAAAAAAGAGAGAAATCACACAAGTGAGAATTGAAGCTAGGTTTTCCAATCTATGGTTTACCTCAGCATAGAGGTCTTATTTATAGCCTAAACATACAAGATAATTTTACATAAGCTATTACGAAAACATGAGGAGTGCTTACATCGAGGTTTAAATAATTCGAATGATAGCGTCAATGCTTACATCATTGTTT
This sequence comes from Sophora flavescens, assembly GCA_030762895.1. Lineage (NCBI taxonomy): Eukaryota > Viridiplantae > Streptophyta > Magnoliopsida > Fabales > Fabaceae > Sophora > Sophora flavescens. Next base: position 126,691,958 of record CM061067.1, read on the forward strand.
AATAACTTCTGCTTTGATGATGTCGGTGCTTCGTCATTCTTCAATTATTGCTTCATCGAGTCCTTGTCTTCCTCCTGTTTCTTTTTAATTAACTTTACGACATGATCTGTCTTTTTGCACATCTTTAATTTCTTGATTCTGCTTTCTTTAATTAGTGTACTGGCCCGACCGGCAGGCGGCACAGTAATTCATTATAGGTCCTTTAAGCATGGAATGAGAATTCAAGTTTATGTCCAGGATAGTTAAATCTTTTTAATTTATTGTTTTTAGATTGTTTTGCTTACTCGGCAAAAAGTATTTAGTCATTTGTATAGAGTACCGACAAAGGAATTTTGTCTATTAATTGACATTGTCCGTAGATGCTTTCAGGATTGGTTTGCAATAATTGCGGACATTTCATCTACATCATATGCAATTGCCTTTGCTTCATCGTACCCTTGAAATTATTGTTGCTTATCTTTATGTAGGCAAAATTAGCCCAGCTGAGACATCTTGTTTGAAAGTCGGATAAGTGAATAAAACTTTAAATAAATAGTTAACTGCCTCATTTTACATTCTTCTTGTACATTTGAATTTGCTTCTTTGAAGTAATATGAGAACACTATTAATTTCTTCTAGATTTTTGTGAAGTGAAGACATTCAATTAGTCCGGTGGAACATAGTGAATGTGATTCGGGCGGGGTTATGGAGCAACTATTGCTTTGATCCCATGAATTCCATAGTTAATCTTAGATGTTTAAACATAGTTTTCCTTGGAAAATTGAACTAATAATTCATGATCGCTTTAGGGTATTTATTGGATAATTATCTAAGGAGGATGGAACTTTCAGAACTTTCATTAGAGCTTTTGTTTGGTTTTTATTATTTGTGCTCTCCTAGTAAGTTCTTAATTAAAGATAAAACCCTTTACATTTATTGCTTTTTCCATTCTTGGAAATTCTTGAGCTTTCTGCTTCTTCCTTGGTTGGAAATAATGATGATGGACTCGATACCTTTTGATAATGGAGCTGCTTTATACCAGCCATTATATATTAGGGCATTGGTCCCATTAAAGAGCGGCATACCATTGCTTGTTGTTTCTTTTGAGCTTCTTCTTTACTTGCTTTTGGAGATTATTTCTTCTAAAAGTCATACCTTGTCCCCGAAGTTCAATACTTCTAAATTTGCTTTGATTAATTCTACCACCTCTGCTTTGGCCCTTTCTATTTCTTTCAATTTCTGGTTTCCAAGGCCTTCTTGAGTTGGTATTGACTTCTTAGTAATACATTTGTGCCCGTCATTCTCCCGGATAAAATATGCAAGTACATTCCTTTCTCCTTTAATATGAAATTGAATAATTATATTGAGATAACTTCATTTGTCATCGGATTAATCTTCCTTGCTTATAAGTTCCTTTATGATTAATATTTTTAGAACCTGCAACATAAGTAGGAGTCAGTTCGAGCGATAAATTATTTATCAGTACACATGGTCGATATTTTCCCAACATT